>CM035171.1:51567222-52167222 GCA_020205615.1 Panax quinquefolius | reverse complement strand
TAATAAAGTATTCTATTTTATATAAAAAGATGTTTCATTTTATTACGTTAATAATACTTAATAAAACAAAACCTCATTATCGCCTAATAATTCATATTATTAATAATAAATAATAATGGAATCAAACCGAGTGACTTCTCACATAAGCATCAATAATCAATACCGTGTGCTACTATGCAACCACACGACATCTTTGTATTTTTTACTACCGAGTAGTTCAACAAAGAACTACGGTAAAACTTCCGCCGTTATTTCAATAAAATATTTTTGTCGTTTTCTCAATCCGACAATAATTACATTAGGGGTCCACCAATGATTGAGTAGTTGTGCGAATATTCCTCGCTAAACCTAATATTCCCAGGACCAATCGAATATAATATAACCACTTGCATACTTTGCAAAATTTATAAATACTACCCACAACTATAATATTATCTCAAATTCACACTATAATATTAAAAATTATTTCGACTAAATTTAAATCTTTATTGATAAAATCTGGGGTCTCACAGCTTTAACAGAAAAAAAGCTTCACTCAACAACAATGAGAATGCCACTAAGGATGTCAGCTAAGCTGAGAGCCTGTGAGCGCCCCGAATCCGGGTCCCAAATCACCCCGGATCCGATACAATCATTCTAACACTATTACTACTATTTGCGGAAGATATAAACATAAATTGTTTATACAATACATTTTACACACTATTCCCTAAGGTCGAGTAATTAACCTTAACTTATACACAATACATAACTTATTTAACTTACAATAACATTAATATACCATACTTATACAAATCTAATCGCATTACATTAACTTTTTACCGTAATTTGCTTTTAACCTTTCCTTGTATCCGACGCATTCGTCTTAATCTGCAATGTTTATCATGATATAGCAAGGGTGTTTATCATGAGCATATCAATAATTTAACGATATATCATGATTGAAAGGATTTGAATAATAAGCTGGCTATAATTAAACAATATAATTGCGAACTAGCACGAACAAACTTTTGACTGAACAAGTATTAAACATGAACAAATATATCAGGACCGGATGGTAATGAAGGTAATCAGCCTTTCATACTTGACTTATACATGCAATATGTACAGAGTACAATTCTACAATGGCAATCAACAATGATTATCCATAAGTATATCTGAATAAAATAACTCTTAGTAGAGTTAAGTAAAAACTTGCCTGAACCGTTGATTACTGCTACATAATTATAACGCTTTATCCGAAGACCTAATTTTAGTAATATAGATCTCCAATATTAGAATAATATCATCACAATATAATACTATTATATATATATATATATACACACACACAGAATAACCTAAACATATAACATATAACCCTATCAGTCTACAACACGCATAAGACTTAGTATCAGGTCAAACTATTTCAGTCTGACTTGAGTTTGGCAAAAATCTAACATCTCGACGGTCTAGTCGAACAAAATTTCGAGTATAAGTTCAATTAAACTCTGCCTAACACTTAACAATTATCTCAGTTAATTTTAATATCAGTCAAAATAATTTTCATAAGCTCGTAATAATTTTTAAATAATTATTTCTATTTATCATAATTTTTCAATCATTAAAATTATTTATATAATATAAATACCACAATATTTTATTATCATTAATATCTATTTATTATCAAATATTAATGAAATACATGTCATAATATATTTATAATATCATTAAGTATTTTTAATACATTATTATTTCCTTTAAATGTTTTTAAAGTAATTAAAAACATTATTCAATAAATCATTATTAATATAAATATCACATTGTTCTCCTTATCACTAATATTTATTTAATATCAAATATTAATGAAAATCATCACATACTATTATAATATATTTATAATATATCAAAGTATTTTTAAAACCTTAAAATCATATTTATATGATTTTTAAACGATTAAATCCACATTATCCGATAATTGATATTAATATGAAAATATTAATATTTTTATGACAAAATATCAAAAGTTATATTTTATAACTCAAAATATTTTTATAACACTTAAATCATTTTTATATGATTTTTAAATCATTAATTCTATTTTTCCATAATTTATTTAATATATTTAGTAAATAAATTAATTATCATTAATATTGATTAATTAATGAAATTCATCACAAAATATTAAAAGCCATTAAAAATAACTTAAAATAGTTTCTTTTACCATAATATATTTTTCATGATTTTTCATGTATTAAAATCATTCTTAAATAATTTATTTAATATTATAATTAAATAAATTAAATACCATTTATATTCCAAAAATATTTAATATTTATGAAATATACTCAAAATAGTTAAAAATTATTTTCGGACTTTAAAATAATTGTTCAGAATTTATTTTGTATTTTTAATAATTAAAATCGATTTAATTTGATTTATTTAATTAAAATAATTATTTTTCAAAATTAAGTGTCGTTAAAGGGCCCTATAGCGACAGACTCGTCGCTATAGGTGTTCTTGAGTGTTCTTGATGAAAACCCAGAACATCATGTCAGAGTTTGAGGAGCTTTGTTTGACCAGAAATTAATCCATGCTACACTTGATTTCTGGGCTTGTGTCTGTTTTAATGTTGTATTATACATAAAATAGTTCAACATTCAATCAATTACATGACCAAAATATAACTAAATTGACAGATTTAAGCTGCAGAAAACGTTGTCAGACCTGTTCTTTATTTCTGGGTTTTCCATAAATGAAGAACAGTTCGAGTTAGCTTCTTTAAATCCATATATCTTGGGTTCTGGGTTTATCTTGGGTGATCTATAGGTTCTAGCTTGTAGTCCGGATGTCAAGGTATCATAATATATCATCATATCAATATAACAACAACAATAAAGTAATATTTGAGCCGATCAAAGTAAGTTGGAAGATCATTCTTGAACATTTCGAAAACCCGTAAATGTTCTTGCTTGCTTTGGTTAATTGATTGTTTGACTACAAATTTATGTGATTCTGAGAAAGATCATGGTGATTTAATGACTTTAGTATGTAGACTACATGCCAGGCTATAACTACAAAACGACAACTGGGCCAAAACATTAACATACAACAAGATCAGGGACGTTGAAAATCTTATCAGACCACTGGAAAAATTCTGGGTTGCCCAGATTTTAAGTCTTGTGCTCTGTGACACCCCCAAATCCGGGTACTTCATTTCCACCGAATTTGGTGCTCAATATAAAAATAATTACATCTAACTACCCATAACAAAGGATAAAACATTAAATAACTTAAAACAATAATCTTTCCCATTAAAGGGTTACATGATCTCATAAACAATCCCAGGTAATCTAACCTTAAATTATTACATCAGTTTGCGGAATATATTATAAAATAAAATAAGTCTTATAACTTCATGCATTTAAATAAACTTTAATTAATTCCTCAACACTTCGACATCTTGCCCTTTCCCTTGCTAGTAGATGGCTTGTCACCTCTTTCGACTTTAGCTGCATTATTTAATTGCAAGAGTGATAAAAAAATTGCTCACTGACATAAAGATAGTATAATAACAATGTAACAACCCAAAATTCGGTCTATCTTCACACACGGATTTCGTACATCACGAGTACATCATTCATCCAACATACACCCTTATATACTAAAATATAACGACATACACTCTCAAATCCCAAGTTATGGAAACCTTATAACCTTTTTCATTACAAATAATAATAAATACATTATTCATTTTATCTTACAAGAGTGACTTTTATCCGCCACCAAGGATACATAATAGTTCATTAAACTAGTCTATAATTCAATTTCATCTTTTTACATTACAAGTCTTCACTTGATCTTCTCGCTCATTCACCTTCTGAATGGTACTTCATCTGGATACCGTCAGCTTGATCTTTACAGGATCTTTAAGTTCTTCTAACCTTGTTCACTGAAAATTGTTTTTCATTTAAAGCAAGTGTAAGCATTCAATTACCCTGAAAGTCATAACAGTCGAACAAACAACTTCAGAATTAAAACATTTCTTTAGAACTTCTATAACCGAACAAAGGTTATGAAGCAGCTTGAATAATAGGAAAAGTCTCGATTCCTATCATCTTAAAACATCAGTCATTTTCACTTTGAAATACTTTCATTCTTCTACCTTTTTTATACACATCATATCTGGCTAGAATCATTAGCACAGACTTAACAATAACGGTTTAGGTATAAATAGAACATACTTGTATTGAACAGCTCCATCACAGAACAATGCATATCATAGAAACACTGAAGTGTTCAAATTATGGCTCAAGGCCTCATACGTTCTATCACATTGTACAAATATCGCACATTCGCACATAGACAGAACTTCTCAAGTACAACATCTGAGAAGTTTAAGAAACTAGCATTCATGTAATATGAATGAAGTTAGGAAACTTCCTTACGTCCAGCTATAGCTTACGCTGAACTGCTCATTTCAATTCCTATATAACACATAAGGAGAACACATAAACACCAATTAGTCATATATTGAACTTACGCATTGGTTTACTTAACTTTACTTCTTAGGGTTCGCGTTCTTGCAATATAAGTTTACGCAACTAACTTCCTTTACCAGTTTACGGCTTTATGACATACAGAGATGTCTTACTCAAAACGTTCATCATCTTGGATGATTTATATTCTTATCTTCTTTTTTATAAATTCTCTAGGACTCAGCACACATCACTTCTCTGCTAGTAGTCCTTATGGTACTCTGAGTGGCTTCCCACAAACAACCAACAAACAAGTTCCCATCTCATCTACACTGCTATCACAGTGAGTTAGATCGGTTGCCGAGCCAGTATATACCTTTGCTCTTTGAAGGAAATGTTTAGCCCAACTCCCATATATCAACCATCAAAGTTACGATTGTACCACAACCTAACTTCTTTTAACGTATACGAACTATTAAACAATAATGTGCGATTAAGTCAATTTCTTATCGACACACATTCGGCTTTCATTACTCTTATTACTGTTAATTTATTACGGCTTTCTTGAAAGATCAAATCTTATTAATACATTAGTTATCCATTTCCTGAACCCCATTTTCATTACCCTCGTCGGTCAACCTCTAAGGAATCACAACCATAGCAATCTCTCAAGTTCGTTCATCGTGACTACGGTCCCCGGATATCGGTTACTTAACTCGCGTTTATATTCTTTGCAATTTAATCTTGTTTAATCTATACATTCAACCTTTAATAAAGGTTTACATCACTTGATTAAGTGTTACATTAGTTGAATATTATATTCTTTATCTTCCCTTACATTTCCCCCAAGAGCTGAGCAGTTAAAAGCCCATCTTTGGCTTTTTCCCAACACTGGCGCTACGGCGCCACTCCCTTCTTAATCTCTCGCCTTGTGTGATGAAGTTGAGTTATCATCTCCGGCCCCGATGCGCCAGTGTCGCTTTACAAGGCATGATCGGCGCCATTGTACAAGCCCTAACCCTAGAAAATTTCTCTAAGTGATAAATAAATTATGTGATGCTTACTTTGTGATCTCATAACTCCTTCGTTATAACTCAGAACGAGGTCGTTCCAAAGCCATTCTCTTCCTTATCTTACATACTTTAATACCCCTAGAGTAGTAATTCATTCTAAATCCGTTAACATTCCATTCAATTGGCTTGATCTTCACCCTTTGTTCATTTCACGTTTTTAACGCTCTTCGTTAGTTCGTCCGTAATTCGGTCATCTGAACTTGGAACTCATTCGTTCTTGAGTCCATGACTCACATTTTCTATGTTCTCTTACTTTCTTATGAAACCCTACCCACTCAGGTTCATTTACTAACTTTCTAATTCTCGTTTGTCTTTTATGAAATTTTTGCCATAACTTCGTTATAGCTAAGTTTTAATCCGTTCTTCATGAACGTTTCTACCGTTCCTAACCAAACAATACATATCTAACTTATACGCGATGGTTTTAAACTTGTCCATCAATAACAATTATCCTACGATAGTTTTAAATTTGTCCATCAACAACGTTCTTCGTGTTCTTCATTTTAATCGATATTTTTGATTATGATTTAACTTTTTATTGGAATTTGATGTTAGAACATCATTCCATACTTATTTCACCTACTTATTCATATAATCCACACGGATCGTTCTAATTCATTACGAATCTTATACTTCCTTAAGAAATTTATTTACCAAATATTAAATTCTTATTTCTTCATTTTCTTATGATTTCAACCATAAGAACTCATCTCTCACCTTATCTACTTCTTATCTTCATTAAGTTATGTTTTTAAACATAAAAACATAAAGAAAAATTATAAGAGATTAGGTTCCGTATTACCGTTCTCCTTTAATCTTCTCCCGTCGGAAAAAGTTTGCACATGAGCAAGCTCTTCCTCCTCCATTTCCTTCCCATCCGACCTCCCTCTCTCTCTATATTGTAGGATTTTCAAAATCCCAAAACAATTGAATTTAGCCTCTTATTTATAGAATTTCCAAGCTAGGGGTATTTTAGTCATTTTGCCCCCAACCTCCTTACTATTCATACCTCCTTACTATTCCCACCTCCTTACTACACCTCCTTACTATTCAAATAGCTTCCCTTGGAAGTTTCGTGCTTCCGTCTTTCGGTTTTCGTCCTATAGTTTGAAAACTACGATTCTCGGAATCCAAATATTTTTAGCTATTTCATCCAACATACACCCTTATATACTGAAATATAACGACATACACTCTCAAATCCAAGGTTCTGGAAACCTTATAACCTTTTTCATTACAAATAATAATAAATACATTATTCATTTTATCTTACAAGAGTGACTTTTATCCGCCACCAAGGATACATAATAGTTCATTAAACTAGTCTATAATTCAATTTCATCTTTTTACATTACAAGTCTTCACTTGATCTTCTCGCTCGTTCACCTTCTAAATGGTAATTCATCTGGATACCGTCAGCTTGATCTTTACGGGATCTTTAAGTTATTCTAACCTTGTTCGCTGAAAATTGTTTTTCATTTAAAGCAAGTGTGAGCATTCAATTGCCCAGCAAGTCATAACAGTTGAACAAATAACTTTAGAATTAAAACATTTCTTTAGAACTTCTATAACCAAACAAAGGTTATGAAGCAGCTTGAATAATATGAATAGTCTCGATTCCTATCATCTTAAAACATCAGTCATTTTCACTTTGAAATACTTTCATTCTTCTACCTTTTTCATACACATCCTATCTGGCTAGAATCATTAGCACAGACTTAACAATAACGGTTCAGGTATAAACAGAAAATACTTGTATTGAACAACTTAATCACAGAACATTGTATATCATAGAAACACTGAAGTGTTCAAATTGTGGCTCAAGGCCTCATACATTCTACCACATTGTACATGTAACGCAACGAAATCCGGTCTATCTTCACACCTGGATTCCGTACGTCACGAGTACATCATTCATCCAACATACATCATTATATACTGAAATATAACAACATACACTCTTAAATCCCAGGTTCTGGAAACCTTATAACCTTTTTCATTACAAATAATAATAAATACATTATTCATTTCATCCTACAAGAATGACTTTTATCCCCCACCAAGGATACATAACAGTTCATTAAACTAGTCTATAATTTAATTTTATCTTTTTACATTATAAGTCTTCACTTGATCTTCTCGCTCCATCACCTTCTGAATGGTACTTCATCTGGATACCGTCAACTTGATCTTTACGGGATCTTTAAGTTCTTCTAACCTTGTTCGCTGAAAATTGTTTTTCATTTAAAGCAAGTGTGAACATTCAATTGCCCAGCAAGTCATAACAGTTGAACAAACAACTTCAAAATTAAAACATTTCATTAGGACTTCTATAACTGAACAAAGGTTATGAAGCAGCTTGAATAATAGGAATAGGCTCGATTCCTATCATCTTAAAATGTCAATCGTTTTCTCTTTGAAATACTTTCATCCCTCTACCTTTTTCATACACATCCTGTCTGGCTAGAATCATTAGCACATAATTAACAATAACG
The DNA here is from genome assembly GCA_020205615.1 of Panax quinquefolius. Classification (NCBI taxonomy): domain Eukaryota; kingdom Viridiplantae; phylum Streptophyta; class Magnoliopsida; order Apiales; family Araliaceae; genus Panax; species Panax quinquefolius. The sequence goes on along the minus strand of CM035171.1, from coordinate 52,159,197 downwards.
GTTCAAGTATAAACAGAACATACTTGTATTGAACATCTCAATCACAGAACAATGCGTATCATAGAAACATCGAAGTGTTCAAATTGTGGCTCAAGGCCTCATACGTTCTACCACATTGTACAAATATCGCACATTCGCACATAGACATAGCTTCTCAAGTACAACATCTGAGAAGTTTAAGAAACTAGCATTCATGTAATATGAATGAAGTTAGGAAACTTGCCTTTACGCCCACATTTACAATTACTTAATCGAATCGCTTCATTTCAATTCCTATATAACACATAAGGAGAAAACATAAACACCAATTAGTCATATATTGACCTTACGCTTGGGTTTACTTAACTTTACTTCTTAGGGTTCGCGTTCTTGCAATATAAGTTTACGCGACTAACTTCCTTCACCAGTTTACGGCTTCATGACATATGGAGATGTCTTACTCAACGTTCATCATCTTGGGTGATTTATATTATTATCTTCTTCTTATAACTTCTCTAGGACTCAGCACACCTCGCTTCTCTGCTAGTAGTCCATATGGTACTCTGAGTGGTTTCCCTCAAACAACTAACAAACAAGTTCCTGTCTCATCTACACTACCTACAACAGTGAGTTAGATCGGTTGCCATTTTCGTATATACCTTCGCTCTCTGAAGGAATTGTTTAGCCCAACTCCCATATGTCAACCATCAAAGTTACGATTGTACCACAACCTAACTTCTCTTAACTTGTACGAACTATTAAACTATAATGTTCGATTAGGTCAATTTCTTATTCCTTACAGCTTTCTTGATAATTCATCTCTTATTTACTTTCGTTATCGATTACATGAACCCCATGTTCATTACTCGTTCTTAGTGTCAAAGCCATACCAATTGTTGTATGCTAAGACCGGTCGTTCATCGCAACAACGTTGCATTCACAGCGTCTATACGCTTCACACTTATCTCTCATTATCATGACATAACATCGAAATGTTATTCATTACCCTCATCACTCAACGTCTAAGGAATCACAACCATAGCAATCCGTCACGTTCGTTCATCCTGACTACGATCCCCGGACATCAGTTATGTAATCCCGTGATTATATTCTTTGTCATTTAATCTTGTTTAATCTATATGTTCAACCTTTAATAAAGGTTTACATCACTTTATTAAGTGTTTCATTAGTTGAATATTATATTCTTTATCTTCCCTTACATTTCCCCCAAGAGCTGAGTAGTTAAAAGCTCATCTCTGGCTTTTTCACAACACAAGGCGTTGCGCCGCCTCTCTTTCTTTATCTCTCGTGATCATGATGCGAGTTTGCAGACTCGATTTTTCGCCCGCAACGCTGCAGCGCCACTTCTAAGCAGTATGATCAGCCGCGCAAGCGCCAAGCCCTAACCCTAGAAAATTTCTCCAAGTGTTAAATCGATTTTGAGATGCTTACTTTGCGATCTCATAACTCCTTTGTTATAACTCGGAACAAGGTCGTTCCAAAGCCATTAACTTCCTTATCTTACGTACTTTAATACCCCTCAAGCAGAAATTCATTATAAATCCATTAACGTGCCATTCGATTGGCTTGATTTTCACCCTTTGTTCATTTTACGTTTTTAACGCTCTTCGTTCGTTCATCCGTAATTCGGTCATCCGAACTCGGAACTCGCTCGATCTTGAGTCCACGACTCACGTTTTCTATGTTCTATTAGTTTCTTATGAAACGCTACACATTCGGGTTAGTTTATTAACATTCTAATTCTCGTTTGACTTTTGCAAAATTTTCACCATAACCTCGTTATATCTAAGTTTTAATCCGTTCTTCATGAACGTTTCTACCGTTCCTAACCAAGCAATAGACATCTAACTTATACGCGATGGTTTTAAACTTGTCCATCAACAACTATTATCCTACGATGGTTTTAAATTTGTCCATCAACAACGTTCTTCGTGTTCTTCGCGTTCTTCGTTTGTTCTTCGTTCGTTCTTCATTTTAATCGATATTTTAAATTATGATTTCACTTTTTATTGGAATTTGATGTTATAAAACACCATTCCTTACTTATTTCAACCACTTATTCATATAATCCACTTGGATCGTTTTAATTCATTAAGAATCTTATACTTCCTTAAGAAATTTATTTACTAAACTTTACATTCTTATTTCTTCATTTTCTTATGATTTCAACCATATGAAAACATCTATATCTTCTTTTACTTCTTAATCCTATTAAGTTTTGTTTTTAAACATATTAAACTTAAAGAAAATATTAGAAGAAACTAGGGTTCGGATTACCGTTCTTCTTTAATCCTCTTCCGTTATACAAAGCCGGCGATTTGCAAGCTTTTCTATTTCATGATCACTTTTGATCTGAGCATTCATGCTCACGCTCTTCCTTCTCCCTCTTCATCCGAGCTCTCTCTCTCTCTCTCTCTCTCTCTCTCAAGTGTTGGATTTTTCAAAATCTCAAAATAATGAAATCTAGCTTCCTATTTATAGAAAACTAAAGCTAGGGAAAAATAGTCATTTCGCCCCCCAAACTTCTTTACTATTCATTACTTAAGCACTAAGTTTACTTAGCCCTTAAGTTTGCTTAACCCTTAAGTTTACTTAGCCTTTAAGTTTACTTAGCTCTTAAGTTAAGCACTTTACTTAGTTATTAAGCATAAATACTTTACTTAGTTATTAAGTTTACTTAGTCATTACTTAACTTATCCTTTACTTAGCCATTAAAACTAATCGTATTCTACGCATCTCATTCTCGTATTCTCTTCGTTTATCATTCGTACGATATTCGTATTATACGTTGTACTAATCTTCTTACTATACTCATACAATAACTAGTATTATCCTCGTATTTCTCACGCATAATAACCCTAATGATTATATGTGATCATAAAATTCTCGGAACTCACTTTTCCTAACCCTTAGGTTTTGAGTCCGCAGGCGAAAACTTCGTTTTTGCCATAACTGAAATATTATTGAATATTCCATCACATCTCAACATTTTACGTAATCAATAACTTCTCGGAATTTCAAAATAAATCTCCGAGCAGAAACGGATGAATAATTCTTATTTCGTCTTTTTCCTCGAAAAATATTTTGTTCCCGGAAAATTTTTATTTTCGTCTTGAAAATTCTTATTCGATTAATCTAGCTCGTAGCCAGAATACTCCCGACTTATAATAATCCTAGGTTCTAGAACGATTAATAAACACATAGCACATAATAGTATTAATAAAAATTAGTTTTATTAATAACTAATTCTTTAAACCTAAATTCTGGATAATCAAAAATTTCGGGTTATTATATTCTTCTCCCCTTATAAAAATTCCGTCCTCGGAATTTCTTAAAACCACACCCTTACCCGGGTCATTACATTCACCCATTCTTCACAGAATTTCGTCCTCAAAATTTTAGCCTACCTTTCTTCTCTACTTCACTTCAACGGAGTTCTTATCTTTCCCTCATTCCTAACCCCCATTACCTATCAGGAATCATGAAGTAGAAGGAATAACGAGGAATATAAAATTCCTTTGAAAATGTTTCATACTTTTGCTGAGGGGTCAAATTGACCATAAACTCTTACTAGGTTAAACAACATTTCGCCGCAAGTCCTTCTTTAACGGTCAGTTTACAATCACAAAGAAAGTAACTACCTCTTCCATGTTCTCCTCATACTAAATCATTAGTTTACATACTATTTGTCGCACAAAGCCAATCAAGTAGCTTAGACCATACCAATAAATTGGATATCAACGCAGATAACATTAAATGCCTAGTCAACTCAATTGACATCGAATACTTCTTTAAATTCTTTTCGCAATACATCAAAACATTTTATGACGTCATGATACCGTACTTTTCACAGTACGTTGAGGACTTCGTCAGTTTGTGACTTTGTCATTATACATCATACCATAGCGGGTTGTTGATCCTAATATCACATCCAACACCAGGTTCAATTGCTTTAATAACTCCATCGTTTTACCACCCTTGCATCGAATGCATAGATGATATAAAATTCATTTTGAATATTTTAAATCAATTTCTGTCTAGCCGAAGCAATTAGCATAGACATACCAAGAATAGCTCTTTAATAAAAATTCTATTGATTCCAAAAGTTGAACCAATTCTTTCCTATTCAAAATGTACATATCAGCACGAGTTCAATAATGTTCGAAATCTAGCATAGCAAGATGACTTGGAATATCCTATTTCTCCATCTTCCTATATTGTCTTACTACGACAATACTTAATCTTATCTAGCACCTTCAATACTTAGCCTACTGAAAACAACTCATTTTCAGTCTAAACATTCCTATATCTTAGTAAAGTCCATCAACTTACCACACATTATGAGTTCAGGAACTTTTCACAATAATATGAGTTTAAGAACATCCAGACAGACCATAAGCGTCCATTCACTGAGACGTTCGAAAACATACCATATTATTATGAGTCACGAACTTACCATAAGTATGAGTTTCAAGAACTCGCACCTACCTTATCGTTCTCTACCTACCAAGTATATACATGAGAAAAGATTCACCTTCTCGCCATATACATCTTGATAGCGCGACCAATTCCAATGATTATCACTATAATAAACTAAACAGTTGTTACACCAAGCACAAACCTCTGCCCATAACAAAGGTTCATACAACTTAGCTATCACATGAGTCCTCAATTGAAATTTTACAACTTCTAAATCTCTCTCTACTTAATACGAATTTTCTTTAATTCATATACTATCCTTCATAACTCATACAAAGTTCTTCTTCCCGCATTTACTTATATAGTACCTTTCATTCATAGCACTAGCTATAAATCATTCATCGCTTAACAACCCATCTATTACTATTTAGTCATTATGATCACGTGGTGATCTTCTTATCCTTCTCTCTCTACGATTATAGTCTTTAGGTACTCCTACCTAAGGTTTATAACCTATATCACTCGATACCAACTCAGAACGCCCCAAAATCTGGTCTATCTTCACACCCGGATTCCAGACGTCATTTAGTACATCATTCATCCAACATACATCATTATATACTTTGAAATATAACGACATACACTCTCAAATCCTGTGTTCGGAAACCTTATAACCTTTTTCATTACAAATAATAATAAATACATTATTCATTTCATCTTTCAAGAGTGACTTTTATCCGCCACCAAGGATACATAACAGTTCATTAAACTAGTCTATAATTCAATTTTAACTTTTTACATTACAAGTCTTCACTTGATCTTCTCGCTCCATCACCTTCTGAATGGTACTTCATCTGGATACCGTCAACTTGATCTTTACGGGATCTTTAAGTTCTTCTAACCTTGTTCGCTGTAAATTGTTTTCCATTTAAAAAAAGTGTGAGCATTCAATTTCCCAGCAAGTCATAACAGTTGAACAAACAACTTCAAAATTAAAACATTTCATTAGGACTTCTATAACCAAACAAAGGTTATGAAGCAGCTCGAATAATAGGAATAGTCTCGATTCCTATCATCTTAAAACATCAATCGTTTTCTATTTGAAATACTTTCATCCCTCTACCTTTTTCATACACATCCTGTCTGGCTAGAATCATTAGCACAGACTTAACAATAACGGTTCATGTATAAATAGAACATACTTGTATTGAGCATTTCAATCACGTAACAATGCATATCATAGAAACACCGAAGTGTTCAAATTGTGGCTCAAGGCCTCATACGTTCTACCACATTATACAAATATCGCACATTCGCACATAGACAGAGCTTCTCAAGTACAACATCTGAGAAGTTTATGAAACTAGCGTTCATGTAATATGAATCAAGTTAGGAAACTTGCCTTACGCCCAGCTACAGTTTACGCTAAACTGCTCATTTTAATTCCTATATAACACATAAGGAGAAAACATAAACACTAATTAGTCATATATTGAAAACACGCTTGGGTTTCCTTGACTATACTTCTTAGGGTTCGCGTTCTTGCAATATAAGTTTACGCGACTAACTTCTTGTACCAGTTTACGGCTTCATGACATACGGAGATGTCTTACTCAACGTTCATCTTCTTGGATGATTTATATTATTATCTTCTTCTTATAACTTCTCTAGGACTCAGCACACCTCGCTTCTCTGCTAGTAGTCCATATGGTACTCTGAGTGGTTTCCCACAAACAACCAACAAACAAGTTCCTGTCTCATCTACACTGCCCACAACAGTGAGTTAGATCGGTTGCTAGTTTCGTATATACCTTTGCTCTCGGAAGGAATTGTTTAGCCCAGCTCCCATATGTTAACCATCAAAGTTACTATTGTAGCACAACCTAACTTCTCTTAACTTGTACGAACTATTAAACTATAATGTTCGATTAAGTCAATTTCTTATTCCTTACGTCTTTCTTGATAATTCATCTCTTATTTACTTTCATTATCCATTATATGAACCCCATGTTCATTACTCGTTCCTAGTGTCGAAGCCATACCAATCGTTGTATGCGAAGACCGATCGTTCATCGCAACAACATTGCGTTCACATCGTTTATACGCTTCACACTTATCTCTCATTATCATGACATAACATCAAAATATTATTCATAACCCTCATCACTCAACGTCTAAGGAATCACAACCATAGCAATCCCTCACGTTCGTTCATCCCGACTACGGTCCCCGGACATCAGTTACGTAATCCCATGATTATATTCTTTGTCATTTAATCTTGTTTAATCTATATGTTCAACCGTTAATAAAGGTTTACATCACTTGATTAAGTGTTTCATTAGTTGAATATTATATTCTTTATCTTCCCTTACATTTCCCCCAAGAGCTGAGTAGTTAAAAGCTCATCTCTGGCTTTTTCCAAACACTCGAAATAAGTGGCGCCACTCTCATCTTTATCTAATCGCATGCCAGTAGTGCGAGTTTGCGATACTGACCCACAGTGCAAGGCCGCCGCCACGCTACTCTACATGGCATGACTAGCGCAGCGGCGCCAAGCCCTAACCCTAGAAAATTTCTCTAAGTGTTAAATCGATTTTGAGATGCTTACTTCGCGATCTCATAACTCCTTTGTTATTACTCGGAACGAGGTCGTTCCAAATCCATTCTCTTCCTTAACTTACGTACTTTAATACCCTTCAAGCAGAAATTCATTATAAATCCGTTAACGTGCCATTCGATTGGCTTGATTTTCACCCTTTGTTCATTTTACGTTTTTAACGCTCTTCGTTCGTTCGTCCGTAATTCGGTCATCCGAACTCGGAACTCGCTCGATCTTGAGTCCACGACTCACGTTTTCTATGTTCTCTTACTTTCTTACGAAACCCTACACATTCGGGTTCATTTACTAACTTTTTAATTCTCGTTTGACTTTTACGAAATTTTTGCCATAACTTCGTTATATCTAAGTTTTAATCCGTTCTTCGTGAACATTTCTACCTTTCCTAACCAAGAATTACACATCTAACTTATACGCGATGGTTTTAAACTTGTCCATCAATAACAATTATCCTACGATGGTTTTAAATTTGTCCATCAACAACGTTCTTCGTGTTCTTCACGTGTTCTTCGTGTTCTTCGTTCGTTCTTCATTTTAATCGATATTTTGGATTATGATTTCACTTTTTATTGGAATTTGATGTTATAAAACACCATTCCTTATTTATTTCACCTACTTATTCATATAATCCACTCGAATAATTTTAATTCATTACGAATCTTATACTTCTTTAAGAAATTTATTTACTAAACATTACATTCTTATTTCTTCATTTTCTTATGATTTCAACCATATGAAATCATCTAAATATTCTTTTACTTCTTAATCCTATTAAGTTATGTTTTTAAACATATTAAACTTAAAGAAAATATTAGAAGAAACTAGGGTTCAGATTACCGTTCTTCTTTAACCCTCTTCCGTTATACAAAGTTGGCGATTTGCAAGCTTTTCTATTTCACGATCACTTTTGATCCGAGCATTCATGCTCGCTCTTCCTTCTCCCTCTTCATTCGAGCTCTCTCTCTCTCTCTCTCTCAAGTGTAGGATTTTTTAAAATCTCAAAATAATGAAATCTAGCTTCCTATTTATAGAAATCCAATGCTAGGGCAAAATAGTCATTTCGCCCCCCAAACCTCCTTACTATTCATTACTTAAGCACTAAGTTTACTTAGCCCTTATGTTTACTTAACCTTTAAGTTTACTTAGCCTTTAAGTTTGCTTAACCCTTAAATATACTTAGCCTTTAAGTTTGCTTAACCCTTAAGTTTACTTAGCCTTTAAGTTTACTTAGCTCTTAAGTTAAGCACTTTACTTAGTTATCAAGCATAAGTACTTTACTTAGTTATTAAGTTTACTTAGTCATTACTTAACTTATCCTTTACTTAGCCATTAAAACTAATCGTATTCTACGCATCTCATTCTAATATTCTCTTAGTATATCGTTCGTACGATATTCGTATTATACGTTGTACTAATCTTTTTACTATACTCATACAATAAATAGTATTATCCTCGTATTTCTCACGCATAATAACCCTAATGATTATACGTGATCATAAAATTCTCGGAACTCACTTTTCCTAACCCTTAGGTTTTGAGTCCGCAGGCGAAAACTTTGTTTTTGCCATAACTGAAATATTATAGAATATTCCATCACGTCTCAACATTTTACGTAATCAATAACTTCTCGGAATTTCAAAATAAATCTCCGATCAGAAACGGATGAATAGTGCCTATTTCTTCTTTTTTCCCAAAAAATATTTTGTTCTTGGAAAATTTTTATTTTCGTCTTGAAAATTCTTATTCAATCAATCTAGTTCGTAGCCAGAATACTCCCGACTTATAATCATCCTAGGTTCTAGAACGATTAATAAACACATAGCACATAATAGTATTAATAAAAATTAGTTTTATTAATAACTAATTCTTTAAACCTAAATTCTGGACAATCCAAAATTCCGGGTTGTTATAGAACAAATATCGCACATTCGCACATTGACAGAACTTCTCAAGTACAACATCTGAGAAGTTTAAGAAACTAGCATTCATGTAATATGAATGAAGTTAGGAAACTTGTCTTACGCCTAGCTATAGCTTACGCTGAACTGCTCATTTCAATTCCTATATAACACATAAGGAGAACACATAAACACCAATTAGTCATATATTGAACTTATGCATTGGTTTACTTAACTTTACTTCTTAGGGTTCGCGTTCTTGCAATATTAGTTTACGCGACTAACTTCCTTTATCAGTTTACGGCTTTATGACATATGTAGATGTCTTACTCAAAACGTTCATCATCTTGGATGATTTATATTCTTATCTTCTTTTTTATAAATTCTCTAGGACTCAGCACACATCACTTCTTTGCTAGTAGTCCTTATGGTACTCTGAGTGGTTTCCCACAAACAACCAACAAACAAGTTCCCATCTCATCTACACTGCTATCACAGTGAGTTAGATCGGTTGCCAGTTTCGTATATACCTTTGCTCTTTGAAGGAAATGTTTAGCCCAACTCCCATATATCAACCATCAAAGTTACGATTGTACCACAACCTAACTTCTTTTAACGTATACGAACTATTAAACAATAATGTGCGATTAAGTAAATTTCTTATCGACACACATTCAACTTTCATTACTCTTATTCTTTGTTAATTTATTACGGCTTTCTTGATAGATCAAATCTTATTAATACATTAGTTATCCATTACTCACGAACCCCATTTTCATTACCCTCGTCGCTTTCAACCTCTAAGGAATCACAACCACAAGAATCCCTCACGTTCAGTACATCGTGACTACGGTCCCCGGATATCGGTTATTTAACTCGCGTTTATATTCTTTGCAATTTAATCTTGTTTAATCTATACATTCAACCTTTAATAAAGGTTTACATCACTTGATTAAGCATTACATTAGTTGAATATTATATTCTTTATCTTCCTTACATTTCCCCAAGAGTGAAAGCGGTTAAAAGCCCATCTTTGGCTTTTTCCCAACAACTTGGCGCCTTCTGACGCCTTACTCCTTCTTTATCTCTCTCGGCCAGTAGTGCGAGTTAGCGATACCACCCCGATGCAGCTGCTGTAGTGTCGCTCTACAAGGCATGGTTGGTCATTGTGCTGCCCCAACCCTAGAAAATTTCTCTAAGTGTTAAATAAATTATGTGATTCTTACTTTGTGATCTCATAACTCCTTCGTTATAACTCGGAACGAGGTCGTTCCAAAGCCATTCTCTTCCTTATCTTACATACTTTAATACCCCTTGAGCAGTAATTCATTCTAAATCTGTTAACGTGCCATTCAATTGGCTTGATCTTCACCCTTTGTTCATTTCACGTTTTTAACGCTCTTCGTTAGTTCGTCCGTAATTCGGTCATCCGAACTCGGAACTCGTTCGTTCTTGAGTCCATGACTCACATTTTCTATGTTCTCTTACTTTCTTATGAAACCCTACCCACTCGGGTTCATTTACTAACTTTCTAATTCTCGTTTGTCTTTTATGAAATTTTTTCCATAACTTCGTTATAGCTAAGTTTTAATCCGTTCTTCATTAATGTTTCTACCATTCCTAACCAAACAATACATATCTAACTTATACGCGATGGTTTTAAACTTGTCCATCAACAACAATTAACCTACGATGGTTTTAAATTTGTCCATCACCAACGTTCTTCGTGTTCTTCGTTCGTTCTTCATTTTAATCGATATTTTGGATTATGATTTAACTTTTAATTGGAGTTTGATGTTATAGAACATCATTCCATACTTATTTCACGTACTTATTCATATAATCCACTCGGATCGTTCTAATTCATTACGAATCTTATACTTCCTTAAGAAATTTATTTACTAAATTTTAAATTCTTATTTCTTCATTTTCTTATGATTTCAACCATATGAACTCATCTCTCACCTTATCTACTTCTTATCTTCATTAAGTTTGCGCCACTCCCTTTTTTCTCTCTCATGTCTGCATGCAGTCATGAGTTCGACAAGATGCGGCCCCCCGTTAGTGCAGTGCTTCCCCCACTCTACAAGGCATGACTGGCGGCGCGACTCCAAGCCCTAACCCTAGAAAATATCTCTAAGTGTTAAATAAATTTTGAGATGCTAACTTTGCGATCTCATAACTCCTTCGTTATAACTCGGAACGAGGTCATTCCAAAGCCATTCTCTTCCTTATCTTACATACTTTAATACCCCTCGAGCAGAAATTCATTCTAAATTCGTTAACATGCCATTCGATTGGCTTGATCTTCACCCTTTGTTTATTTCACGTTTTTACTACTCTTTGTTAGTTCGTCCGTAATTCGGTCATCCGAACTCGGAACTCGTTCGTTCTTGAGTCCACGACTCACATTTTCTATTTTCTCTTACTTTCTTATGAAACCCTACCCACTCGGGTTCATTTACTAACTTTCTAATTCTCGTTTTTACTTTCTTCATGAACGTTTCTACCGTTCCTAACCAAACAATACACATCTAACTTATACGTGATGGTTTTAAACTTGTCCATCAACAACAATTATCCTACGATGGTTTTAAATTTGTCCATCAACAACGTTCTTCGTGTTCTTCGTTCGTTCTTCATTTTAATCGATATTTTGGATTATGATTTAACTTTTTATTGGAGTTTGATGTTATAGAACATCATTCCATACTTATTTCACGTACTTATTCATATAATCCACTCGGATCGTTCTAATTCATTACGAATCTTATACTTCCTTAAGAAATTTATTTACTAAATTTTAAATTCTTATTTCTTCATTTTCTTATGATTTCAACCATATGAACTCATCTCTCACCTTATCTACTTCTTATCTTCATTAAGTTATGTTTTTAAACATAAAAACTTAAAGAAAAATTATAAGAGATTAGGTTTCGGATTACCGTTCTCCTTTAATCTTCTCCCGTCGGACAAAGTTTGCACATGAGCAAGCTCTACCTCCTCCTTTTCCTTCCCATCTGACCTCTCTCTCTCTATATATATATTTTTGGATTTTCAAAATCCCAGAACAATTGAATTTAGCTTCCTATTTATAGAATTTCCAAGCTAGAGGTATTTTAGTCATTTCGTCCCCCAACCTCCTTACTATTCACACCTCTTTACTACACCTCCTTACTATTCACGTAGCTTCCCTTGGAAGCTTCGTGCTTCCATCTTTCGGCTTTCGTCCGACAGTTTGAAAACTGCGATTCTCGGAATCCAAATATTTTTGAATATTTCGTCTTTCCTTTACCGACCAATTTTTACGGATTCTTCGGATCTTCGAAAAATTGAAAAACACTTTTCGGCGTTGAGCATTTTCCTTCACATTTTACCCTAACGGAGCTAAACGAGTGAAAAGTACATAGCAGTACTTTTCGTCGTTTTTATTTCGTCCAATTTTTGTACGCTTTTTGAGAAAAACTTTTATCAGCTTACTTAACTTTTCACAACATATTATCGTCAAATCTTTCGACGGAATGTCATTTCGACATACCGAACTCTCGAAATGGCCTAGGTTATTCAAACTCTAACCCTTAAGGTTTCGTCGGGTGAATAGTGCCTAAATCATCTTTTTCCCCAAAAATATTTTGTTCCCAGAATTTTTTTTTATTTCAATGTTGAAAATTCTTATTCGTTCAGTCTAGCTCGTAGCCAGAATCCTCCCAATTTATAATTATCCTAGGTTATAGAACGATTAACAAACACATAGCACATAATAATATTAATAAAATTCATATTATTAATAACTTATTCTTTAAACTTAAATTCTGGACAACCCGAATTTCCTGGTTGTCACACTCTTCCCCCTTATAAAAATTCCGTCCTCGGACTTTCTTTAAAACCACACCCTTACCCGGGTCATCACATTTTCACCCCTTCTTCACAGAATTTCGTCCTCAAAATTTTAGCCTACCTTTCTTCTAAACTTCACTTCAATGGAGTTCTTATCTTTCCCTCATTCCTAACCCAATAACCTATCAAGAATCATGAAGTATAAGGAATAACGAGTAATATAAAATTTCCTTTGAAAATGTATCATACTTTTGCTGAGGGGTCAAATTGACCATGAACTCTTACTAGGTTAAATAGCATTTCGCCGTAAGCCCTTCTTTAACGGTCAGTTTACAATCACAAAGAAAGTAACTACTTCTTCCATGTTCTCCTCAGACTTAATCAAAACAATTTGGTTTGGCACCACTTCTTCAAAGAAAGCTCGATTTTCTGTTAAGTATGACATACCATTTGTCTAGCCGAATCAAGTATCTTAGACCATACCAATAAATTGGATATCAACGTGAAACATTCGTCTAGTTAACTCAATTGACATTGACTACTTCTGTAAATTCTTTTCGCAATACATCAAAACATTTTATGACGTCATGATACCATACTTTTCATAGTACATTGAGGACTTTGTCAGTTTGTGACTTCGTCATTATACATCATACCATAGCGGGTTGTTGATCCTAAGATCACATCCAACACCAAGTTCAATTGCATTAATAACTCCATCTTTTTACCATCCTTGCATCAAATGCACTGATGATATAAAATTCATTTTGATATTTCAAATCAATTTCTGTCTAGCCGAAGCAATTGGTATAGACATACCAAGAATAGCTCTTTTAAAATACGTTGGTTCCAAAAGTTGAACCAATACTTTCCTTTTCAAAATATACATATCAGCACGAGTTCAATAAAGTTCAAAATCTAGCATAGCTAGAGGACTTGGAATATCCTATTTCTCCATCTTCCTTCATTGCCTTACTGCGACAATACTTAATCTTCTCTTACACCTTCAATACTAAGCCTACTGAAAACAACTCATTTTCAGTCTAAACATTCCTATATCTTAGTACAGTCCATCAACTTACCACACATTATGAGTTCAAGAACTTTCCACAATAATATTAGTTTAAGAACTGTCTAGACAGACCATAGACGTCCATTCGTTGAGGCGTTAAAAAACATACCATATTATTATGAGTCACGAACTTACCATAAGTATGAGTTTCAAGAACTTGCACCTACCTTATCGTTCTCTACCTATCAAGTATATACATGAGAAAAGATTCACCTTCTCATCATATACATCTTGATAGTGCAACCAATCCCAATGATTAGCACTGTAATAAGCTAAGCAGTTGTTACACCAAGCACAAACCTTTGCCCATACAAAGGTTCATACAACTCAGCTATCACATGAGTCCTCAATTGAGATTTTACAACTTCTAAATCTTTCTCTACTTAATACAAATTTTCTTTAATTCATATACTATCCTTCACAACTCAATCTAAGCTCTTCTTCCCGTACTACTTCATAGTACCCATCATTCATAGCATTAGCTATAAATCAATAATCGTTTAACAACTAATCTGTTACTACGAGTCACTATGATCAAGTGGTGATCTTCTTATCATTCTCTCTACGATTATAGTCTTAGGTACTCCTACCTAAGGTTTATAACCTATCAGCTTTGATAGCAACTTGTAGCATACGAAATCCCGGTCTATTTTCACACGGTTTTGCCAGACGTCACGCAGTACATCATTCATCCAACAACATACACTTATATATTTGAAATATAACGACATACACTCTCAAATCCAAGGTTCTGGAAACCTTATAACCTTTTTCATTACAAATAATAATAAAAACATTATTCATTTTATCTTACAAGAGTGACTTTTATCCGCCACCAAGGATACATAATAGTTCATTAAACTAGTCTATAATTCAATAACATCTTTTTACATTACAAGTCTTCACTTGATCTTCTCGCTCATTCACCTTCTGAATGGTACTTCATCTGGATACATCGACTTGATCTTTACAGGATCTTTAAGTTCTTCTAACCTTGTTCACTGAAAATTGTTTTTCATTTAAAGCAAGTGTGAGCATTCAATTACCTTGAAAGTCATAACAGTCGAACAAACAACTTCAGAATTAAAACATTTCTTTAGAACTTCTATAACCGAACAAAGGTTATGAAGCAGCTTGAATAATAGGAATAGTCTGGATTCCTATCATCTTAAAACATCAGTCATTTTCACTTTGAAATACTTTCATTCTTCTACCTTTTTTATACACATCCTATCTGGCTAGAATCATTAGAACAGACTTAACAATAACGGTTCAGGTATAAATAGAACATACTTGTATTGAACAGCTCCATCACAGAACAATGCATATCATAGAAACACTGAAGTGTTCAAATTATGGCTCAAGGCCTCATACGTTCTACCACATTGTACAAATATCGCACATTCACACATAGACAGAACTTCTCAAGTACAACATCTGAGAAGTTTAAGAAACTAGCATTCATGTAATATGAATGAAGTTAGGAAACTTGCCTTACGTCTAGCTATAGCTTACGCTGAACTGCTCATTTCAATTCCTATATAACACATAAGGAGAACACATAAACACCAATTAGTCATATATTGAACTTACGCATTGGTTTACTTAACTTTACTTCTTAGGGTTCGCGTTCTTGCAATATAAGTTTACGCAACTAACTTCCTTTACCAGTTTACGGCTTTATGACATATGTAGATGTCTTACTCAAAACGTTCATCATCTTGGATGATTTATATTCTTATCTTCTTTTTTATAAATTCTCTAGGACTCAACACACATCACTTCTCTGCTAGTAGTCCTTATGGTACTCTGAGTGGTTTCCCACAAATAACCAACAAACAAGTTCCCATCTCATCTACACTGCTATCACATTGAGTTAGATCGGTTGCCAGTTTCGTATATACCTTCGCTCTTTGAAGGAAATGTTTACCCCAGCTCCCATATGTCAACCATCAAAGTTACGATTGTACCACAACCTAACTTCTTTTAACGTATACGAACTATTAAACAATAATGTGCGATTAAGTCAATTTCTTATCGACACACATTCGGCTTTCATTACTCTTATTACTGTTAATTTATTACGGCTTTCTTGATAGATCAAATCTTATTAATACATTAGTTATCCATTACCTGAACCCCATTTTCATTACCCTCGTCGCTCAACCTCTAAGGAATCACAACCATAGCAATCCCTCACGTTCGTACATCGTGACTACGGTCCCCGGATATCGGTTACTTAACTCGCGTTTATATTCTTTGCAATTTAATCTTGTTTAATCTATACATTCAACCTTTAATAAAGGTTTACATCACTTGATTAAGCATTACATTAGTTGAATATTATATTCTTTATCTTCCCTTACATTTCCCCCAAGAGCTGAGAAGTTAAAAGCCCATCTTTGGCTTTTTCCCAACACTGGCGCTACGACGCCACTCCCTTCTTTATCTCTCGCGCTTGCATGATGAAAGTTAGCGATCTGACCCGAGTCTGGCATTCATACCAATGTCGCTCTACAAGGCATGATGACCGCGCCATTGTACAAGCCCTAACCCTAGAAAATTTCTCTAAGTGTTAAATAAATTATGTGATTCTTACTTTGTGATCTCATAACTCGTTCGTTATAACTCGGAACGAGGTCGTTCCAAAGCCATTCTCTTCCTTATCTTACATACTTTAATACCCCTTAAGCAGTAATTCATTCTAAATCCGTTAACGTGCCATTCAATTGGCTTGATCTTCACCCTTTGTTCATTTCACGTTTTTAACGCTCTTCGTTAGTTCGTCCGTAATTCGGTCATCCGAACTCGGAACTCGTTCGTTCTTGAGTCCATGACTCACATTTTCTATGTTCTCTTACTTTCTTATGAAACCCTACCCACTCGGGTTCATTTACTAACTTTCTAATTCTCGTTTGTCTTTTATGAAATTTTTTCCATAACTTCGTTATAGCTAAGTTTTAATCCGTTCTTCATTAATGTTTCTACCATTCCTAACCAAACAATACATATCTAACTTATACGCGATGGTTTTAAACTTGTCCATCAACAACAATTAACCTACGATGGTTTTAAATTTGTCCATCAACAACGTTCTTCGTGTTCTTCGTTCGTTCTTCATTTTAATCGATATTTTGGATTATGATTTAACTTTTAATTGGAATTTGATGTTATAGAACGTCATTCCATACTTATTTCACCTACTTATTCATATAATCCACTCGGATCGTTCTAATTCATTACGAATCTTATACTTCCTTAAGAAATTTATTTACCAAATTTTAAATTCTTATTTCTTCATTTGCTTATGATTTCAACCATATGAACTCATCTCTCACCTTATCTACTTCTTATCTTCATTAAGTTATGTTTTTAAACATAAAAACATAAAGAAAAATTATAAGAGATTAGGTTTCGTATTACCGTTCTTCTTTAATCTTCTCCCATCGAAAAAAGTTTGCACATGAGCAATCTCTTCCTCCTCCATTTCCTTCCCATCTGACCTCCCTCTCTCTCTATATTGTAGGATTTTCAAAATCCCAAAACAATTGAATTTAGCCTCTTATTTATAGAATTTCCAAGCTAGGGGTATTTTAGTCATTTTGCCCCCAACCTCCTTATTATTCATACCTCCTTACTATTCCCACCTCCTTACTACACCTCCTTACTATTCACATAGCTTCCCTTGGAAGCTTCGTGCTTCCGTCTTTCGGTTTTCGTCCGACAGTTTGAATACTACGATTCTCGGAATCCAAATATTTTTAGCTATTTCGTCTTTCCTTTACCGACCAATTTTTACGGATTCTTTGGATCTTCGAAAAATTGAAAAACACTTTTTGACGTTGAGCGTTTTCCTTCACGTTTTACCCTAACGGAGCTAAACGAGTGAAAAGTACACAGCCGTACTTTTCGTCTTTTTTATTTCGTCTGATTTCTGTACGCTTTTTGAGAAAAACTTTTATCGGCTTACTTAACTTTTCACAACATATTATCGTCAAATCTTTCGACAGAATGTCATTTCGACATACCGAACTCTCAAAACGGCCTAGGTTATTCAAACCCTAACCCTTAGGGTTTCGTCGGGTGAATAGCCTATTTTGTCTTTTTCCCCAAAATTATTTTGTTCCCAAATTTTTTTTATTTCAGTCTTGAAAATTCTTATTCGTTAAGTCTAGCTCATAGCCAGAATCCTCCCAATTTATAATTATCCTAGGTTATAGAACGATTAACAAACACATAACACATAATAATATTAAAAAAATTCATTTTATTAATAACTAATTCTTTAAACTTAAATTCTGGACAACCCGAATTTTCGGGTCGTCACAAACAACATGAGAGTGAAAAACGAATACTGAATAATAAAGAACTTGTTCTATGAATCAAAATAGAAAACAAGTTCGAATTTTAATTATCTGAGGGTCTTAAGACCACGAACTATGTCCACGGTGTTTAGGTATTATTACCTTAACCTTAACAGTCATTAGACTTTACAGACTCTTCTTAACGCATTTAAGGGGATCGACCCTTTGTACCATGTATTAATACAAACATCTAAATGTTATACGTACAAAATCCCCTATGTTAGGGTTGTTCGTCTCAGTTTGAATTTAGAATTTTTACACTAAAGAAAGTTTAGTTTGGAACTAGCTTATCAGTGTTTCTAGAATTTTAGAACACTTATTCAATTTCCATTAATAATGGTTTAATACGAGAATGTATAACTGAACAAGGCTATTAAACTCAAAGATCGGATATCAACAATATATATAATTGAATAACATGATATACATGCCAAGTGCTATATTCAAAGGAGTTTAAAACAATCTTCTATGAATCAATGTGTTAGAAAAATATATGCATCGAATGATAATAAGGAAAGTAAAGCTTGCTCGATGTAACAAATTAGGTTACAAGAGCTTGTACAAACATATTCAAGATAGATTAGGCTTGCTAAATTTTAAAAACTTGTACAATAATAATATAGGAATGGAAACTTGCATTCAATATGAAAAGAACGGAGTTAGAAATCTTGCTCAATTGTAAGGAGTTAAGGTTTAGGAACTTGCCTTGATTGTAAGCTACACAAGCGTAAAATAATCTCCAATTACCCTATACATATCATTGAAATCGCAACAACAATTAATTGTATGAATATTAGTTTTATGGGTTTAGCCCATCATTTAGGTCATAACCTTAACTTAGCATCTAACCATGTTCGTTAACATACTTAACGAATCTGAAATCTCATTACGAGCCAACACAGCCTAACCGTTCATCTCTAACCTTTGAAAACATCACATTTAGTTTCATTTTATAACTTATTTAAATAATTATTTCAAATCTTTACACTTTGCATTACAACACATTGACATCTGTTATTATAGTTTATATCATGTTTTAACACCATTAACATGCATGCTAAACTAACACAAGTCCGTTACACATGACCTGCAATTAAGCGACATCATCGTTTACGATATTTGGCTACTACTCCTTGTACCATGCAGTAATATCTGAGTTGTTATCGCCTTGTACATGACATCGCAGCTTCATCGCGTCAAATCTTCTTGGCGCCAGTGTGCGATATCCATAAGGCCAGGCGTATGATGCACTGAGACTTAGTTTTTATAGAAGCTCGAAAATAGACTCTGTTTTGGCCAAAAATCCCAATTCTACAGAAAATTACCCACTTCAACATCTAAAACTTTTTACTAACATAGCTACACACGCTATTCATTATTCTATATATAAAAACATCACACATATACAAATTTGAAGAATCAAAACTATAATTTTTTCAAATTTCTTCATTTTTATACTTTTAACGAATTTGATCTCCACGAACTCGTTTCTTAATCAATTGTCATGATTTAAACTTCGTTTTTTTCGATTCTTACCATAACAACACAATTAAACAAAAAATTTCAAATTACAACACATATAAAGCATGAAATTTGGTACTTTCTAAAGCCATTTTTCAAATATGAACACTGTTAATTATTTTTTCCTTCCTACAACCCAATTTTAACAAATTTGACACACAAGTATCCACCATATATGATGATTATCAGTTTATAAACCATATCTATATGTATATTTCAACACAACATGACTTATCAATTTACAAAAAATGAACATGAAAATTCAAACATAAACCTTAGAAGTAGAATATACCTTGATTTAGCAAACCTTAGTTGTATGCTAGCAAGAAATGGTGATTCTCTCTCAAAACCACTGCGATCTTCCTTCTCTAAAATCTCTGTGTTCTCTTCTTCGAAGCTCTCTCTCTCTCAACACTCTGTGATATCTAGCTAAGCCTTAGAAAAGTAGACTCGTAAATAAACTAAAGCCCACACACTTCAGTTAAAAAAATCATACGTCTCACGTCGTTACCATTAAGACCAAGGGCCATGAGGCCATGTTTGGCTAACCAAGAATTTCCCTCCCAAACTAAATTATTTATATTATATAGTTTTCATGTGTCACACTAATTAATTAAAAACTTTAGCTTAATTAATTTAAATTAATAATAATAAAATCTTATTATCATTATTATACTTATAATTTAATAAATAATTATATATCAATTTAATTAATAAATTAGACACATTACTTTATTTAATTTTTTTTTTTCTTTTAAATTAAACAATTCATTTAATTTAATTATTTTCTTAAATATTAAGCAATTGATTTATTTTAATTATTTTCTTAAATTAAATCCTTCAAATAAAATTATCATTATTCAATTCAATTAATTAGATTAGTTACTAAATTAATTCATTACAATCCATCAATTATTTATTTTCTCAATAAATAAATTATTTAAAATATTTATTTAATTCCATAAATATTTAAATTAAATTACAAATTTCTCGATCGTTACATCATTCCCTTCTTAAAAGGATTCTGTCCCTAGAATCACAACTCGAAAAAATTTATTTGTTACATTCTTCCTTCCTTAACAAGATTACATCCCCGTAATCGCTTATACAAGATTAAGCAAACAACTGAGGATAATTCTTCATCATAATGCTTTCAAGTTCCTAACGTAGCTTCTTCAAGATTGTGGTTTCTCCAGATTACCTTAATGTAAGGTATCACTTTATTCCTCAAGACTTCTCTTTAACACCAAGGCAAACTTCAGTTTTCGAGAAATTTGTAATTTAATTTAATATATTTATGAATTAAATAAATATTTTAGGGCTTAATAATTTATTTATTGAGGAAAATAAATAATTGATGAATTATGTTGTGAATTAATTTAGTAGCTATTAATTAATTAATCACTTTGATGATTAATAATGAATGAATAATGAATTTTGATTTATCCTTTTAAGGAGGGAAGGATTTAATTTAAGGAAATAATTAAATTAAATAAATAAATATTTTAATATTTAAGGAAAATAAATAATAATTAAATTAAATAAATTGTTTTAATTTAAATGAAATTTAAAAAATAAATAAAAATGCTTAATATTAAGAAATTAATTAAATTTATTAATTAAATTAGATATATAATTATTTATTAATTTATTATAAGTGTAATGATAAATTATAGATTTTTATTATTATTATTATTAATATAATTTAAAATGGGTACATGTGTGACAATTGGAAACAATGTAATATAAGTAATATAAAAATAAATTGGTTAGGGTAAATATGTGGTAGCCAAACAAGGCCTTGTGGCCTTTGGCTTATTCAACTGACGCAGACTTTTTATTTTTCTAACGTAAAGAACGTGGCAGAGGTTAGTTATATGGCATACGCGTCTTATTTTTTTTCCTTAGGCTTGTTAGCATAGAAAAACTAGAGGAAGAGAGAATTTCAGAGGAGATTGAGAGTGAGAGCTTGAGAGATTGTTCTGAGATTTCAAGAGGAAGAAGAGGATTGCTAAACCTTGTTGTCATCTTTTGCTAGCCAATAATCAAAGATTAAGGTATAACTAATTCTAATTCTCAGACTTGTGATTTTTTATTCTCTGTAAATTGATTTTGGGGGTTTGTGGCTCATACGTTGTGTATATGGTGTGGATTAAGTTGTAGAATCTGTTGTCATCTTGTATGCATGTTGTATCAGTTATCAAATTGTGAGAAATTGGATGTAGGAAGAAAATAGAAATAACAGTGTTTATGTTCATATGTTATGGCCTTAGAAAGTACCAATTTTAGTGGTCAATTTGTGTATAAAACTGTAAATTGACGCTTGTATATGGTAGTTCATTAAGATACGAAAATAACGTAATTTTAATTAAGTGTTTTGGCCAAGTTTTGAGATGTCGGTGATGATTTTTGTGTAAGATGTTCAAAAATGGAGTTTTGTATGAAAACATGAAATTTTGAGAAATTAAACTAGTTTTAGTTGATGATAAATTGTGTTAATTGATTGTAAATGTTAGCAATCATGTTTGTAATAGTCTGTACCAATTGTAGATGTTAATTTCACTGTTTGGTGGGTGAAATTCGTGTTAGTTGGGCTAAAAATGGCTATTATTCTTCATTGAGTCTCTACTGTTTATGTCTGTGGCAGCAAATGGCTAAATTGCAGGTGCAGTGCAAAGCAAAAAAAAATTGCCACGCGCCGTCCCCCAAGTCTAAGTGTGGCATAGCTGCGCGCCACACACCTCGAATCGAGACAAATGAGGTGCGCTTGTTTTTAGGTTAGGCTTTTCGCACTTGTGTTAGTTTAGTGTGTATGTTAATGATGTTAAAACATGTTATAAACTATAATAACAGATGTTAATGTGTTGAAATGCAAAGTACAAAGATTTGAAATAATTATTTAAATAAGTTATAAAATGAAACCAATTGAGATGTTTTTGAAAGATAGAGTTGAACGACTAAGTTATGTTGATCAATGTGTAATTTCAGAAGCGTTAAGTATGTTAACCTAAATGGTTAGGTGCTAGGTTAGGGTTATGACCTAAATGATGGTTTAAACCCTAAAGCTAATATTCATACAATTAATTGTTGTTGCGATTTCGATGATATGTGTAGGGTAATTGGAGATTATTTCATTTTGTGTAGCTTTACAATCAAGGCAAGTTTTCTAACTACCATATTATCATTGAGTTAGTTTGTTATCTTTACATTGCAAAGTTTTCTAACTTCATTCTTTTCGTATTGAATGCAAGTTCCCATTCCTAAATTATTATTGTGCAAGTTCCTAACATTCTTTATGAAGATGAGCAAGCTTAACCTATCTTCATGATATGTTTGTTCAAGCTTATGTAACTTAATTCTTTACATTGCGATATTTAGATTCCTAATTATTATTCAAAGCTTATATTGTTCTAATATATTGATTCAAGGAAGATTGTTTTAACTCTTTTATATAGCACTTGCATGTATACCATGTTTACTCGATTATATATTATTGTTATTCAATCTTCGACTTTGATAAACTTGTTCAGCTTTTTATCGTCAGTATTAAATCTTCAAGTAGTAAGCAAACCTTTATTGATTGAATTAATCTATATTCGAATAGTGTTCTAAAATTCTAGAAAACACTGATAAGCTAGTTCAAAACTAAACTTTCTTTAGTGCGGAAATTCTAAATCCAAACTGAGATGAACAACCCTAACATAGGGGATTTTGTACGTGTAATGTTTAGATGTTTGTGCACAATACATGGTAAAAAAGGGCTGATCCCCCTGAGTACGTTAAGAAGAGTCTGTACAGTCTAACGACTGTTGAGGTTAAGGTAATAATACCTAAACACCGTGGACATAGTTCGTGGTCATAAGACCCTCAGATAATTAAAGTTTGAACTTGTTTTCTATTTTGATTCGTAGAACAAGTTCTTTATCATTCAGTATTCATTGTTCACTCTCATGTTGTTATTATACTATCTTTATGTCAGTGAGCAATTGTTTGCTCACTCTTGCAATTAAACAATGCAGCTAAAGTTGAAAGAGGTGATGATCCATCTACTAGCAAGGGAAAGGGCAAGATGTCTAAGTGATGAAGAATTGTTTAAAGTTTATTTAAATGCTTAAAGTTTTAAGATTTGTTTTATTTTATAAAGTATTCCGCAAACTGATGTAATAATTTTAAGGTTAGATTACCTGGGATTTGTTTTGAGATTATGATGTAACCCTTTAATGGGAGAGATTATTGTTTAAGTTATTTAAATTATGTTTTATCCTTTATTATGGGTAGTTAGATATAATAGTTTTTGATAAGTGAGCACCAAATTCGGTGGAAATGAAGTACCGGATTTGGGGGGTGTCGCTGAGTTGGTATCAAAGCTTTAGGTTATGAACCTTAGGTGGGGAAAACCTTAGGAAGTAGCCTTTAAGAAGTAGAAAACATAGAGGTGATTAACTCTTATCGGGTTTTAAGGAATGGATTAAGGCATCCATTGAAACTGAATAATAAAAGACATTATGTGCTATGTTTTAATAACTTATGTGCTCGCGAGTAGCGAAAATTGTGAAGTAAAACTTACAATATTTTGTTGTCAGGATGTCTAACGAAGGAGGATTCAGTCCAGCTAGAGAGATGATACCTCAGTTACCTAGAGATAATGAACCCCGGGATATTCACGTAAAAGGGAACAGTTGATCCAAGAGGATGAGCTCATGGACCGATCCCGAGGAGGATAGTCGAGGAGGAGGAGGATGATGATGAGGAGGATCCTGAGGAGTTTCCACTAAACTCTGTATCGACTGAGATGTATGATGCTCTGTATGACCGTAACATAGAGTTACAAGATAATGTTGAGGAGCTGAAGGAGATGGTAGAGATGCATCACGTTGCATTGGAACAGAAGGAGGTAGAGATTCAAGAACTTGATTCAAAACTTGGAAACACAGAATGGGATCTAGTTCATACCAAGGGTCAGCATGAAGACCTGTTGGAAGTGAACGAGAAGATGAAGACTGACATGGAGAAGATGAAAGATGACTTCAAAGAGGAATCAGCTAAGCGTGCAAGAGCAGAGGATGCTTGTATGAAGGCGACTCAACGTGCAGACCGTGCTGAGGCTAAGGTCCAAGTGAAGAAAGCCAAGATGAAGGAGATGGATTATGCTTTTAATTCGGCGATTGATAGGGCCCAGGATCGAGTCCATTATTACCCACCTCAATTTGAAGACTCGCCGTGGTTTGTGATGGATCGTAGGATGACATATCGCATCATGGAAGAGGAACGTCGAGAGGCCATACGACGTCTTACTATGAATATATAATAAAATAAGAGTGATAATAATATGTGGTTAATTATGTGAGTAAATAAATTGTGAATCCCTTTATTTTGAGATGAATAAAGGGATAGTATGAGTATGTAATCCTCAAACTGGTTTAGTTCAGAAAGTGGATGTTTATATAGAGATATGCTATCTTTAGTATGTTTAAAACTTTATGAATGAATAAAATATTAGAGTTTATTTGAAATGTATGTGTTAAAGCTTTAATCTTGGAATGTTTAAGTTAAAATTTAAATACCCAAGAAGTTGAGTAATGAACTAATAAGCGTATATTTTAATGTAAAAATGCCTCCTAGAAGAAGACAACCACGACAACAAGTACCTCCGAGGGTCTACTAACAATAACAATGAGACCAACGTTAATCCAGTTCAAGAAGCTTGGTAGCTTTGTTGACGAGAGCACTTACTTACATCAACCGCAAGCTCAAGTTACGACTTTCAAGGAGTTCAAAGCGGTTGGACCGCAGAGAGTTTCAAGGGTCTATGAATCCAAGTGGAAGCCCAAACACGGATCATGGAAATGGAGAAGGTGTTTGACGTTGCTAGAGTTAATGAAGATCGTAAGATCGCGTTCGTAACATTTATGCTTAAGTCTAAGCTAGCCTACCGGTGGCAAGCAAATAAAGTTCGTGGAGGACAAGGAGTGAGTGGTAGTGTGGGATAGATTTAAGGAGATGTTCTTTGAAATGTACTTTCCAAATGAGTTCTGGAACCATTGGAGGTGCAATTTTTTGAACTTAAGCAAGGAACTATGATGGTGCCAGAATATGCTGCGAAGTTTAACGAGTTGGCAAGGTTTGCCACTTATCAAGTCAATACGGATGAGCGTAAGGCGAGAAGGTTCGAACAAGGATTGAAACCCTGGCTGTATAGCAAGGTTTCAATGTTCCAGTTAAATACATTTGCGACTGTACTGGAAAAGGCAATCAACGCAGAAGGTGGAAGTGATGCCTTGACCAAGTACAACCAAGATCAGAAGAAGAGGAAGAATGATAACGAGAATAAGGCTGGTGGAAGTAATGTTGGAAGTAACCATCAGAAGAGGAAATGGAACGAGAATTCGACTACGGGAGGACAGCAGGGAAGTCAGCAGAAGAAAAAGTTTGAAGCTTGTGCTACTTGTGGAAAGAATCATACTGGGGTATGTTTGAAGGGAAAGCGAGTGTGTTTCAACTGTGGTCAGGAGGGACACATTGCACCAAACTGTTTTAGTCCGAAGAAAGGAGCATGTTTTACCTGCGGTTCAAAGGATCACATGGCTCGTGATTGTCCCAAGAAGCCAGCAGGAAGTGCAAGTGGTGGAAAAGGAAACAACAATGGTGGTGGTGCATTGACCATCATCGACCAAATTTCAATCAAGTCGACTCCATCTTGTAAGAACTTTCAATACGACCGCAAGTGATGATCTTTGTTCAATCTAAGGATGTGGTGTCGTATCATTCGATTAATGGTATTAATGCTTATGTACTATTTGATTCGGGTGCTACTTGTTCATTTATATATCGATGAATTTGCTTTTAACTTAGATTTGCCCCAGGAAGAATTAGAATTTCCCTTAAGTATAGAGATTGCGAATAAGGAAGTGATTCCTGTTAGATTTGTATATAAGAATTGTAAAGTGGTTATAAAGGGTCAAGAGATGAGGGTAGACTTGATACCAATTAGACTGGGGGAGTTTGATGTTATACTGGGAATGGATTGGTTATTCAATCACGGAGCAGTGATTGATTGCCAAAGAAAATGTGTTAACCTTATGACTCCATCAAAGGTTGTGTTCTATGGCAGCAAATCACCTCGACAAGCAAGTTGTCTGACGGTGATGCAAGCCAAGAAGTTGTTAAGACAAGGATGTGTAGGATACTTAGCCTACATAGTTGATACACAAAAGAAAAGTGCAAAGTTAGAAGAGATACCGATCATAAGAGATTTTGCAGACGTATTTCCAGACGATTTGTCGGGTCTTCCGCCAGATCGACAAATTGAGTTCGTGATTGATTTAGTACCAGGAACATGTCCGATATCTAAGGCACCATACAGAATGGCCCCGTAGAGATGAAAGAGTTGATGGTGCAATTGCAAGAATTGCTCGACAAGAAGTATATCCAAATAGAGCGTATCGCCATGGGGGGAGCGCCAAAGGTTATTTGTTAAGAAGAAAGATGGATCGATGCGGCTCTGCATTGATTACAGAGAATTGAATAAGGTCACGATTAAAAATAAGTATCCGTTACCAAGAATCGACGACCTGTTTGATCAACTGAAGGGTGCGAGATATTTTTCAAAGATAGACTTAAGGAGTGGTTATCATCAGTTGAAGGTGAGGCCAGAAGACGTACCGAAGACGGCATTCAGAACTCGGTATGGTCATTACGAAGTTTTTGGTTATGTCATTTGGTTTAACCAATGCACCTGCAGTGTTCATGGATTGATGAACGGGGTGTTTAAACCATTCTTAGATAAATTTGTGGTAGTGTTTATTGATGATATCTTGGTGTATTCTAAGACCAAGGAAGAACATGTAGAACACTTAAGATTAACGTTGGAGACATTGAGAAAGGAGAAGTTGTACGCAAAATTTTCAAAATGTGAGTTTTGGATGGAACGTGTACAGTTTCTCGGGCATGTTATTGATAAAGACGAAATTTTGGTAGATCCATCAAAAGTGAAGTCAGTAGTAAAATCGGGATCACCAAGACACTATCGTCGAGATAAGGAGTTTCTTAGGGGTTGGCAAAAGTTACTATAGGCGTTTTATTCAAGATTTTTCCAAAGATCGCGACCCGGTTGACGAATTTAACTAGAAGGCGGTTAAGTTTGTTTGGACGGAGAAGTGTGAGGAAAGTTTTCACGAATTGAAGAAGAGATTGAGCTCAACACCTGTGTTGTCATTGCCTGATGATACAGGGAATTTTGTGGTGTATAGTGACGCATCACATAAAGGACTAGGTTGTGTGCTTATGCGTAAGCTAGAGAGTTATTATGCATGATGCATCACGTCAATTAAAAGATTACGAAAAGGGTATCCGACTCATGACTTAGAGTTGGTCATGCGGTGGTGTTTGCCTTGAAGATTTGGAGACATTATCTTTACGGAGAGAGGTGTGAGATATATACCGACCATAAAAGTCAAGTATATCTTTACACAAAAAGACTTAAACATGCGACAAAGAAGATGGTTGGAACTAATCAAAGATTATGATTGCGTAGATTTTCTATCATCCCGGAAAGGCGTAATGTTGTTTCTTGATGCCTTTAAGTAGGAAGGGACGAGAAGTTAATGTTGTTGATCGCTTCAAGATAAGTTAGTGTCGAAATGGCTAAAATGGAGTTGGAAATTAAATATCCATGTAAATCCGGATGAAAAGTTGTTCCGGATGGGAAATGATTCAACGTTGGTAGATAAAGTGAAGAATGCACAACTTCGTGGATAAGATGCTATGAAAAGATAAAATAGAAGATATCTAAAGGTGAGGAAAACAAATTTAAAATCGATTCGGAAGGGTTACTTCGGTTCGAAGGGAGAATTTGGGTACCGCAAGTACCAAAAATTAAAGAAGAAATTCTGAGTGAAGCTCACAACTCAAGATATTCGATTCACCCTGAAAGTACAAAGATGTACCAAGATCTTAGACATTATTTTTAGTGGCTGAATATGAAGAGGGATGTGGCTGAGTGTGTGGCGAAATGCTTAACGTGTTAGAAAGTTAAAGCTGAACATCAAAGGCCAATCGGATTGTTACAACCGTTAGAGATACCAGAATGGAAATGGGAGCATATCACAATGGATTTTGTGGTAGGTCTTCCAACGACTCAGCAAGGTTATGACGCCGTTTGGGTGATTGTTGATCGATTGACGAAGTCGGCACACTTTTTGCCGATCAAGATTCGATTTACCCTAGATCGGTTAGCAAAACTGTACGTGAAGGAAATTATGTCAAGACAAGGTGTACCTGTGTCCATTGTGTCAGACAAAGATCCACGTTTCACATCTAATTTCTGGAAATGACTACAAGAATGTTTGGGAACACAACTGAGAATGAGCACAACATACCATCCTCAAACCGACGGACAAAGCGAGAGAACCATCCAAACACTAGAAGATATGCTCAGAGCATGTATTATGGATTTCAAGGAAATTGGGATGATCATTTACCGTTGGTTGAATTTTCATATAATATAGTTATCACGAGTATTGGCATGTCGCCGCTTTACGAAGCGTTATATACGAGAAAATGCGTAACTCCGTTATCTTTGGGATGAGGTAGAGAACCGTCAGTATTGGGTCCAGAGTTGGTGCAACAAACCGTCGAAATCATCAAGGTGATTCGAGCAAGATTGATAGCTGCACAAGGTAGACAGAAGAAATATGCCGATCAGCACCGACAAAATTGGGAGTTCGATGTTGGTAGTTATGTTTTCTTGAAAGTATCTCCCTGGAAGGGGAAAATTCGATTTGGCAAAAAAGGGAAATTAAGCCCTAGGTTTATAGGTCCTTTCAAGTGCTTGACGAGTTGTCATGGAAGTGTGGCGACGAGGTAGCCTTACCTCCGGAGTTAATTCATATCCTAATGTTTTCCACATCTCGGTATTGAGACCATATAAGGCCCGATTATAGGCATGTTATAGAATATGAGCCCTTACAGTTTGAGAAAGACTTAACATATGAAGAAGTCCCTATTCAAATTGTTGATAAAAAAAGAGCAAGTATTGAGGAATAAGGTGATACCTTCTGTTAAGGTAATCTGGAGGAACCACAATGCTGAGGAAGCTACGTGGGAACTTGAAAATGTTATGATGAAGAATTATCCTCATTGTTTGCTTGATTTTTGTATAGCGATTCGGGGATGTAATCTTGTTAAGGAGGGAAGAATGTAATGAATGAATTTTTCGAGTTGTGATTTCGGGGACAGTAATCCTTTTAAGGAGGGAGGATGTAACGATCGAGAAATTTGTAATTTAATTTAAATATTTATTGAATTAAATAAATATTTTAAATAATTTATTTATTGAGGAAAATAAATAATTGATGAATTATGGTGAATTAATTTAGTAACTAAATTAATTAATGTTAATTGAATAATAATGATAATTTTATCAAGGATTTAATTTAAGAAATAATTAAATTAAATCAATTGCTTAATATTTAAGAAAATAATTAAATTAAATGAATTGTTTAATTTAATGGAAATAAATAAAATAAATAAAGTGGTGTGTCTAATTTATTAATTAAATTAGATATATAATTATTTATTAAATTATAAGTGTAATGATAATAAGATTTTTATTATTATTAGTATAAATTGTTAAAATGGTTAATGTGTGACAATTGGAAACTATGTAATATAAATAATATAAAAATAAATTGGTTTTAGGAAAATATGTGGTAGCCAAACAAGGCCTTGTGGCCTTTGGCTTATTCAATCGACGCAGATTTTTTTTTTTTTCTAACGTAAGGAACGTGGGAGAGGCCATATTATATGGCATACTGCATCTTATTTTTTTTTCCTTAGTTTGTTAGCATAGCATAGAAAAAAGCAGAGGAGAGAGAGAATTCGAGAGAGATTGAGAGTGAGAGCTTGAGAAGAGAGATTGTTCGAGATTTCAAGAGGAAGAAGAGGATTGCTAAACCTTGTTGTCATCTTTTGCTTAGCCAATAATCAAAGATTAAGGTATAACTAATTCTAATTCTCGGACTTGTGATTTTTTATTCTCTGTAAATTGATTTTGTGGATTTTTGTGGCTCATACGTGTGTGTATATGGTGTGGATTAAGTTGTAGAATCATTTGTCATCTTGTATGCATGTTGTATCGATTATCAAATTGTGAGAAATTGGATGTAGGAAGAAAAAAAAAAAAAAAGGTGTTTATGTTCATATGTTATGGCCTTAGAAAGTACCAATTTTAGTGGTCAATTTGTGTATAAAACTGTAAATTGACGCTTGCATATGGTAGTTCATTAAGATACGAACATAACTTAATTTGAATTAAGTGTTTTGGCCAAGTTTTGAGATGTTAATGAAGATTTTTGTGTAAGATGTTCAAAAATGGAGTTTTGTATGAAAACATGAAATTTTGACAAATTAAACTAGTTTTAGTTGATGATAAATTGTGTTAATTGATTGTAAATGTTAATAATCATGTTTGTAATAGTCTGTACAAATTGTAGATGTTAATTTCATTATTTGGTGGGTGAAATTCGTGGTAGTTGGGCTAAAAACGGCTATCGCTCATCGTTCATCTCTCAGTCTCAAAATGCGGCAAATCAATACATTGCTGCCCATGTGAAAAAAAGGCAAAAAAAATGCAATCCTAGCCACAATTGGCGAACTGCACACACACACCCTGAATCGAGAGATTGAGGTCTCGCTTGTTTGCAGTGTCGGCTTTTGACTTGTGTTAGTTTAGTGTGTATGTTAATGATGTTAAAACATGTTATAAACTATAATAATGAGATGTTAATGTGTTGAAATGCAAAGTACAAAGATTTGAAATAATTATTTAAATAAGTTATAAAATGAAACCAATTGAGATGTTTTCAAAAGATAGAGTTGAACGACTAAGTTATGTTGATCAATGTGTAATTTCGAAGCGTTAAGTATGTTAACCTAAATGGTTAGGTGCTAGGTTAGGGTTATGACCTAAATGATGGTTTAAACCCTAAAGCTAATATTCATACAATTAATTGTTGTTGCGATTTCGATGATATGTGTGTAGGTAATTGGAGAGATTATTTCATTTGTGTAGCTTATAATCAAGGCAAGTCTTCTAACTCCATACTTTTATCGAGTTAGTTTAGTTTGTTATGGTTATACAAGTTTTCTAACTTCATTCTTTTTCGTATTGAAATGCAAGTTCCCATTCCTAAATTATTATTGTGCAAGTTCCTAACATTCTTTATAAAGATGAGCAAGCTTAACCTATCTTCATGATATGTTTGTTCAAGCTTATGTAACTTAATTCGTTACATTAAGCGATATTTAGATTCCTAATTATTATTCAAAGCTTATATTGTTCTAATATATTGATTCAAGGAAGATTGTTTTAACTCTTCTATAGCACCTTGCATGTATACCATGTTTACTCAATTATATATTATTGTTATTCAATCTTTGACTTTGATAAACTTGTTCAAAGCTTTATCGTCGTATTAAATCTTCAAGTAGTAAGCAAACCTTTATTGATTGAATTAATCTATATTCGAATAGTGTTCTAAAATTCTAGAAAACACTGATAAGCTAGTTCCAAACTAAACTTTCTTTAGTGCGGAAATTCTAAATCCAAACTGAGACTGAACAACCCTAACATAGGGGATTTTGTACGTGTAACGTTTAGATGTTTGTGCACAATACATGGTACAAAGGGTTGATCCCCCTAAGTACGTTAAAAAGAGTCTGTACAATCTAACGACTGTTGAGGTTAAGGTAATAATACCTAAACACCGTGGACATAGTTCGTGGTCATAAGACCCTCAGATAATTAAAGTTCGAACTTGTTTTCTATTTTGATTCGTAGAACAAGTTCTTTATCATTTCAAGATTCGTTGTTCACTCTCATGTTGTTATTATTATCTATCTTTATGTCGGTGAGCAATTGTTTGCTCACTCTTGCAATTAAACAATGCAACTAAAGTTGAAAAGAGGTGATGATCCATCTACTAGCAGCAAAGGAAAGGGCAAGATGTCTAAGTGATGAAGAATTGTTTAAAGTTTATTTAAATGTTTGAAGTTTTAAGATTTGTTTTATTTTATAATGTATTCCGCAAACCGATGTAATAATTTTAAGGTTAGATTACCCGGGATTTGTTTTGAGATGATGATGTAACCCTTTAATGGGAGAGATTATTGTTTAAGTTATTTAAATTATGTCTTTATCCTTTGAATATGGGTAGTTAGATATAATATAGTTTTGATAAGTGAGCACCAAATTCGGTGGAAATGAAGTTCAATTCTCAATTCGATAAGCTTTCGTCACCAAATAGCATGAGTTACGCATTTTTGGGGTGTCATCCCAAACATTATTGTAATCGCTTCCAAAAATTAGATGTGAAACGCGGATCTCTGTCTGATACAATGGACACAGGAACCCCGTGTCTTGACACAATTTCCTTCACGTACAATTTTGCTAACCGATCTAGGGTAAATCTAATCTTGATTGGTCAAAAGTGTGCCGACTTCGTCAATCGATCGACAATCACCCAAATGGCATCGTATCCTTGTTGGGTCGTTGGAAGACCTACCACAAAATCTATTATGATATGCTCCCATTTCCATTCTAGTATCTCCAACGGTTGTAACAATCTGCTTGGCTTTTGATGTTCATCTTTGACTTTCTGACAAGTTAAACATTTTGCCACGCATTCAGCCACATCCCTCTTCATATTCGGCCACCAAAAATGATGTCTAAGATCCTGGTACATTTTCGTACTTCTAGGGTGAATCGAATATCTTGAGTTGTGAGCTTCACTCAGAACTTCCTCTTTAACTTCTGGTACTGGAGGAACCCAAATTCTCCCTTCGAATCAAAGTAACCCTTTCGAATCAATTTTGAATTTGTTTTCCTCCCCTTCAGATATCTCCTGCTTTATCTTTTTGCAGTCTTCATCCTGAAGTTGTGCATGTTTCACCTTATCTACCAATGTTGAATTGTTTCCCATCTGGAACAACTTTTCATCGGATTTTGTCGGATATCTAATTTCCAACTCCATTTTAGCCATTTCCGACACTAACTTATCCTGAGCAGTCAACAACATTAACTTTTCTCCTTCCTTCCTAGTTAAAGCATCAGTATCAACATTCGCCTTTCCGGGATGGTAGAAAATCTCGCAATCATAGTCTTTGATAAGCTCCAACCATCTTCTTTGTCGCATGTTCAAATCTTTTTGTGTAAAGATATACTTCAGACTTTTATGGTCGGTATATATCTCACACCTCTCTTCGTAAAGATAATGTCTCCAAATCTTTAGGGCAAACACTACCCCATCCAACTCTAAGTCATTAGTCGGATACCCCTTTTCATAATCTTTTAATTGACGTGATGCATACGTAATAACTCTGCCGTTCTGCATAAGCACACAGCCTAGTCCTTTATGCGATGCGTCACTATACACAATAAAATTTCCTGTATCATTAGGCAATGACAACATAGGTGCTGAGCTCAACCTCTTCTTCAATTCATGAAAACTTTCCTCACACTTCTCCGTCCAAAGAAACTTAACCTCCTTCCTGGTTAAATTCGTCAACGGGGTCGCGATTTTGGAAAAATCTTGAATAAAACGACTATAGTAACCTGCCAACCCTAAGAAACTCCTTATCTTTGACGGTGTCTTCGGCTGATCCCAGTTTACTACAGCTTCAACTTTTGATGGATCTACCGAAATTTCGTCTTTATCAAAAACATGCTCGAGAAATTGTACACGTTCCATCCAAAACTCACATTTTAATGTCTCCAACGTCACTTTTAAGTGTTTAACATGTTCTTCCTTGGTCTTAGAATACATCAGGATATCATCAATAAACACCACCACAAATTTGTCTAAGAATGGTTTAAACACCCTGTTCATCAAGTCCATGAACGCTGCAGGTGCGTTAGTTAAACCAAATGACATAACCAGAAACTTGTAATGACCATACCGAGTTTTAAATGTCGTCTTAGGTACGTCTTCTGGCCTCACCTTCAATCGATGATAACCACTCCTCAAGTCTATATTTGAAAAATATCTCGCACCCTTCAGTTGATCAAACATGTCATCGATTCTTGGTAACGGATACTTATTTTTAATCATGACCTTATTCAATTCTCTGTAATCAATGCAGAGCCGCATCGATCCATCCTTCTTCTTAACAAATAACACTGGCTCTCCCCACGGCAATACGCTCGGCTGGATATACTTCTTGTCGAGCAATTCTTACAGTTGCACCATCAATTCTTTCATCTCTACCGGGGCCATTCTGTATGGTGCCTTAGATATCGGGCCTGTTCCTGGTACTAAATCAATCACGAACTCAATTTTTCGATTTGGCGGAAGACCCGACAAATCGTCTGGAAATACGTCTCCAAAATCTCTTATGATCGGTATCTCTTCTAACTTCACACTTTTTTCTGTGTATCAACTATGTAGGCTATGTATCCTACACATCCTTGTCTTAACAACTTGGCTTGCATCACCGTCAGACAACTTGCTTGTCGAGGTGATTTGCTGCCATAGAACACACTTTCTTTGGCAATCAATCACTGTTCCGTGATTGAATAACCAATCCATTCCCAGTATAACATCAAACTCCCCCAGTCTACTTGGTATCAAGTCTACCCTCATCTCTTGACCCTTTATAACCAATTTACAATTCTTATATACGAATCTAACAAGAATCTCTTCCTTATTTTCAATCTCTATGCTTAAGGGAAATTCTAATTCTTCCTGAGGCAAATCTAAGTTCTGAGCAAATTCATCTAATATAAATGAACAAGTAGCACCCAAATCAAATAGTACATAAGCATTAATACCATTAATCGGAATGATACCTGACACCACATCCTTAGACTAAACCGAATCCTGCACAGTAATATTGAAAGTTCTCGCAGTACGTCGGCTTGACTGAGCTGGTCCATTGATAGTCAATGCACCACCACCGTTGTTGTTTCCTTTTCCACCACTTGCACTTCCTGCTGGCTTCTTGGGACAATCACGAGCCATGTGATCTTTCGAACCGCAGGTAAAACATGCTCCTTTCTTCGGACTAAAATAGTTCAGTGCAATGTGTCCCTCTTGACCACAGTTGAAACACACTCGCTTTCCCTTCAAACATACCCCAATATGGTTCTTCCCACAAGTAGCACAAGCTTCAAACTTTTTCTTTTTCTAACTTCCCTACTGTCATCCAGGAGTCGAATTCTCGTTCCACTTCCTCTTCTGATTGTTACTTCCAACATTACTCCCACCAGCCTTATTCTCGTTATCATTCTTTCTCTTCTTCTGTTCTTGGTTGTATTTGGTCAAGGCATCGCTTCCACCTTCTGCGATGATTGCCTTTTCAAAGATCTGTTAGTAAATGTATTTAACTGGAACATTGAAACCTTGCTATACAGCCAGGGTTTCAATCCTTGTTTGAACCTTCTCGCTTTACGCTCATCCGTATTGACTTGATAAGTGGCAAACCTTGCCAACTCGTTAAACTTCGCAGCATATTCTGGCACCGTCATAGTCCCTTGCTTAAGCTCCAGAAATTGAACTTCCAACTGATTTCGAGAACTCGCTGGAAAGTACATTTCAAAGAACATCTCCTTAAATCTCTCCCATACTATCACTCCTTGTCCTCCACGAACCTTATTTGCTTGCCACCAGTAGCTAGCTTCGGAATTTAGCATAAATGTTGCGAACGCAGTCTTCTGATCTTCATTAACTCTAGCAACGTCGAACACCTTCTCCATTTCCATGATCCAGGTTTGGTCTTCTACTGGATTCATAGACCCCTAGAAATTTCGCGGTCCAACCACTTTGAATTCCTTGAAAGTCATGACTGAGCTTTGCGGTTGATTCGCAAGTGCACCGTCGATAGAGCTACCAACTTCTTTGAACTAGATTAGCGTTGGTCTCGTTGTTATTATTATTAGTAGACCCTCGTGAGGTGCTTGCTAACGTGGTTGTCTTCTTCTAGGAGGCATTTTCTGTTAAGATATACGCTTATTAGCTCATTACTCAACTTCTTGGGTATTCAAAGTTTAACTTAAACATTCCAAGATTGAAGCTTTGACACATAAAATTTCAAATAAACTCTAATATTTTATTCATTTAGAATGTTTTAAAACATAATAAAGATAAATAACCGCTAAAAACATCCACTTTCCTGAACTAGACAAGTTTCAGGATTACATACTCATACTATCCCTTTATTCATCTCAAAATAAGGGATTCACAATTTATTTACTCACATAATTAACCACATATTATTATCAGTCTTGTTCTATCTAAGCATATTAAGACGTCGTAAGGCCTCTTGACGCTCTTCCTCCATGATATGGTACGCCGTCCTACGATCCATCACGAACCACGACGAGTCTTCAAACTAAGGTGGGTAATAATGGACTCAATCCTGGGCCCTATCAATTGCAGAATTAAAAGCATAATCCATCTCTTCATCTTAGCTTTCTTCACTTGAACTTTAGGCTCAGCAAGATCTGCACGTTGAGCCACCTTCATCCAAGCGTCCTCTGCTCTTGTACGCTTAGCTGTTTCCTTTTTGAAGTCATCTTTTAACTTCTCCATGTCAGTCTTCAACTTCTCGTTCATTGCCAGTAGGTCTTCATGCTGACACTTGGTATGAACTAGATCCCATTATGTGTTTCCAAGTTTTGTATCAAGTTCCTGAATCTCTACATCCTTCTGCTCCAACGCTACGTGATGCATCTCAACCATCTCCTTCAGCTCCTCAACATTATCCTGTAACTCTATGTTACGATCATACAAAGCTTCATACATCTCAGACGATACAGAGTTTGGTGGAAACTCCTCATTATCCTCCTCCTCATTATATTCCTCTATCTCCTCAGGACTATCCTCCTCGGGATCGGTCACATGCTCATCCTCCTGGATCAATTGTTCCCGTACTACGCGAATATCCCAGGGTTCGTCAGCTCTAGGTACCTGAGGTATCACCTCTATAGCTGGACTGGGTCCTCCTTCGTTAGACATCCTGACAACAAAATATTTTAAGTTTTACTTAACATTATAGATACTCGTGATCACATAAGTTATTAACACATAGCACATAATGTTTTTTATTGTTTATTTTCAATGGATGCCTTAATCCATTCCTTAAAACCTGATAAGAGTTAAACACCTCTATGTTTTCTGTTTCATTAAAGGATACTTCCTAAGGTTTTCCCCACCTAAGGTTCATAACCTAATGCTTTGATACCAACCTGTGACACCCCCAAATTTGGGTACTTCATTTCCACCGAATTTGGTGCTCACTATAAAAATAATTACATCTAACTACCCGTAATAAAGGATAAAACATTAAATAACTTAAAACAATAATATTTCCCATTAAAGGGTTACATCATCTCATAAACAATCCTAGGTAATCTAACCTTAAATTATTACATCAGTTTGCGGAATACATTATAAAATAAAATAAGTCTTATAACTTCATGCATTTAAATAAACTTTAATTAATTCCTCAACACTTGGACATCTTGCCCTTTCCCTTGCTAGTAGATGGCTCATCATCTCTTTCGACTTTAGCTGCATTGTTTAATTGCAAGAGTGAGCAAACAATTGCTCACTAACATAAAGATAGTATAGTAACAACATGAGAGTGAACAACGAATACTGAATAATAAAGAACTTGTTCTACGAATAAAAATAGAAAACAAGTTCGAATTTTAATTATCTAAGGGTCTTAAGACCACGAACTATGTCCACGGTGCTTAGGTATTATTAACTTAACCTTAACCGTCATTAGACTGTACAGACTCTTCTTAACGTACTCAGGGGGATCAGCCCTTTGTACCATATATTGTGCACAAACATTTAAATGTTACACGTACAAAATCCCCTATGTTAGGGTTGCTCGTCTCAGTTTGAATTTAGAATTTCCGCACTAAAGAAAGTTTAGTTTGGAACTAGCTTATCAGCGTTTCTAGAATTTTAGAACACTTATTCAATTTCCATCAATAAAGGTTTAATATGAGAATGTATATCTGAACAAGGCTATTAAACTCAAAGATCGGATATCAACAATATATATAACTGAATAATATGATATACATGCCAAGTGCTATATTCAAAGTAGTTTAAAACAATCTTCTATGAATCAATGTGTTAGAACAATATATGCATCGAATGGTAATAAGGAAAGTTAAGCTTGCTCGATGTAACGAATTAGGTTACAAGAGCTTGCACAAACATATTCAAGATAGATTAGGCTTGCTAAATTTTAAAAACTTGTATAATAATAATATAGGAATGGAAACTTGCATTCAATATGAAAAGAATGGAGTTAGAAAGCTTGCTCAATTGTAAGGAGTTAAGGTTTAGGAACTTGCCTTGATTGTAAGCTACACAAACGTAAAATAATCTCCAATTACCCTACACATATCATTGAAATCGCAACAACAATTAATTGTATGAATATTAGCTTTATGGGTTTAGCCCATCATTTAGGTCATAACCTTAAGTTAGCATCTAACCATGTTGGTTAACAAACTTAACGAATATGAAATCTCATTACGAGCCAACACAGCCTAACCGTTCATCTCTAACCTTTGAAAACATCACATTTAGTTCCATTTTATAACTTATTTAAATAATTATTTCAAATCTTTACACTTTGCATTACAACACATTGACATCTGTTATTATAGTTTATATCATGTTTTAACACCATTAACATGCATGTTAAACTAACACAAGTCCGTTACATATGACCTGCAAGTAAGCAGACTTCACTGTTATGCGATTGGCTACTCATGTGACCATGAGTAATATATAGGCTATCAGGCTATGCACAGCACAGGACCATGCCGCCAGCAATCAAATGTCAGCAAGACCACATGATATCGTGGCCTTGAGCGGTATACCTTGCATGTGATGATGCACTAGGCCTCGATTTTATAGAAGTTCAAAATGGACACATTTTGGCCAAAAATCCCAATTCTACAGAAAATTACCCACTTCAACATCTAAAACTTTGTACTAACATAGCTACACATGCTATTCATTATTCTATATATAAAAACATCACACATATACAAATTTGAAGAATCAAAACTATCATTTTTCCAAATTTCTTCATTTTTATACTTTTAACGAATTTGATCGCCACGAACTCGTTTCTTAATCAATTGTCATGATTTAAACTTTGTTTTTTTCGTTTCTTACCATAGTAACACAATCCAACAACAAATTTCAAATTACAACACATATAAAGCATGCAATTTGGTACTTTCTAAAGCCATTTTTCAAATTTGAACACTGTTAATTATTTTTTCCTTCCTACAACCCAATTTTAACAAATTTGACACACAAGTATCCACCATATATGATGATTATCAGTTTATAAACCATATCTACATGTATATTTCAACAAAACATGACTTAGCAATTTATAGAGAATGAACATGAAAACTCAAACATAAACCTTAGAAGTAGAATATACCTTGATTTAGCAAACCCTAGTTGTATGCTAGCAAAAAATGTTGATTCTCTCTCAAAACCACTGTGATCTTCCTTCTCTAAAATCTTTGTGTTCTCTTCTTCCAAGCTCTCTCTCTCTCAACACTCTGTGATATCTAGCTAAGCCTTAGAAAAGTAGACTCGTAAATAAACTGAAGCCCACGCACTTCAGTTAAAAAAATCACACGTCTACGTCAG
Source organism: Panax quinquefolius (assembly GCA_020205615.1). Classification (NCBI taxonomy): domain Eukaryota; kingdom Viridiplantae; phylum Streptophyta; class Magnoliopsida; order Apiales; family Araliaceae; genus Panax; species Panax quinquefolius. Next base: position 52,118,773 of record CM035171.1, on the reverse strand, counting down.
TTACACAAGACCAAAGGTTTTGTTTGGCTAACCAAGAATTTCCCTCCCAAACTAAATTATTTATATTATATAGTTTTCATGTGTCACGCTAATTAATTAAATAACTTTAGCTTAATTAATTTAAATTAATAATAATAAAAATCTTATTATCATTATTATACTTATAATTTAATAAATAATTATATATCCAATTTAATTAATAAATTAGACACATTACTTTATTTAATTTATTTATTTCCTTTAAATTAAACAATTCATTTAATTTAATTATTTTATTACATATTAAGCAATTGATTTAATTTAAATATTTTCTTAAATTAAATCCTTCAAATAAAATTATAATTATTCAATTCAATTAATTAATTTAGTTACTAAATTAATTCATTACAATCCATCAATTATTTATTTTCTCAATAATTAAATTATTTAATATATTTATTTAATTCCATAAATATTTAAATTAAATTACAAATTTCTCGATCGTTACATGCTCGGTCAACGATCTTTGATATAAGGTTGATTCAAGTCTCAGATTAAAGCCCTAACATCAAAGAACAGATCTATAACACAAAATACACCAAACATCAAACATACACAAATCTATGGCTATCAAACAACTTTTTCCCAGTTTTCCAGATTTGACAAAATGCTAGATTCGAGAACTTTGATGTTATGGATCTGGGATATAACAACCCAGATCACTAAACGACACCTTAATACGTATCTTTAACCAACAACCTACAACATCTAACATCAAATACAAAGATTTCAAGATTTAGGGTTCTTATACCTTTTGAGCTTTGATTTTTGTTTCTGGTCATAGATCCTGATCCGTGAGAACTAAGATATGATATTATCTTATATTATCACAGCCTTTCACTCTCAAATCCGAAAATCAAGAGATAGAATGGTCTTGGCTATTTTTAAAAACTAAAGTGAGCTTTCTCTCACTCAATCCTTAATATTTATTTGATGCAATGAACTTGGATAGACTAAATGGCTGATATAATGTGATATAAATAATAGGGCTAGATCTACAAGCAACCTTTAATAATACAACCAAGGGTACTTTAGTCAATTGATTTTTATTTTAATAGCAACATGGTCATTTGTCCCAAACCCTTAGGGTTTAGGGTTTGGACCCTTTAGGGTTTAGGGTTTGAACCCTTAGGTTTCAAAAATAATTTCTAGAATTTCCAAATTAAGTTTTCAAAATCAAAAAATTAATATTTCTAAATTATAACTAGAATTTTCTAATTATATTAAAATTTTCTAATTATATTTTAAATCTTGCTAATTAGGATTAATTTTTCCTAATTAAAATTGCTAATTTAGCAATTAGGGTCAAAATTGGTCATTAGGGTTTATAACCCACAAATTAGGATTTCTAATAGAAAATAATTATCTAATTTAGAAATTAGATTTCGTAATTAGATTAGGGTTTTCTAATTAATTATAACTTGAAAATTAGAATTAATGTTTCCTAATTAACATTAAAAATATTAAATTAACACTTAAGTTTTCCCTATTTATAAATTGGGTTTTCAAATTCATAAATTAGGGTTTAAAAATTTGAAATTAGGGTTTGCTAAATAATTAAGCTTTACCTTAATTAATATTATAATTAATAGCACATGAGCATTATAATTATCCTTTAAGTTCCCAGATTAGCGTTTTAAATTCCGAATTAGGGTTTCAGATTCCCGAAACTGAAATTATGGTTTCCAGAACCGGTTTCTAGGGTTTTTTATAATTCGCTAGGGTTTTCTAACTAAACGTTGACGTTCTTAATATATATCTAAGGTTTGTTACAGATATTGTTTATCTGGTCAACCCTTGACCCTTAACGACATTCTGAACACATAATTGACCATATTCACAGAACATATTCACGTATTCCCTTAATCCTGAATAATTCACCTAAATCCTTCACAAAATTTTGAAATCCTCAAAATTCCTTCTTAAAAATATCAAACGCATACACTTATTTTCTATCTAGGTTCTAATATTGAACCTTAAATCAATTAACAAAATTTTTAAAAACATTCAAATTCTCGGGATGTCACAGAGCCGAGAAGGCCAAAAAGATAGCTTTCAAAAGATTGGCAAATCAGAGAGAAGATTCAAAAAGCCACTCTACAAATCATCATAACCCATCAAGAGCTGAAGAAGAAAAAATGTAGAACCAAATCTGTACACAAGTCAACCAAGGTTCGGAGGATGCTAAATGCCAGACTAAGTCTACCAAAAGTGCAAAGACTTAGCAAACCTCAAATGGTGAAGGTGTGCAAGCTAAGATCAGATAAAGATAAGAATCAACCTTAAGATCAGCTGCACCAAAGAAGGAGTGAAAGACTGTCAAGTACTCAAAGGGACCGAGATTGATGAACAACTTAATAGTCTGTCCAATAATGATCCATTCTCGATGCAGAATCCAAAGAGGATCATAATAAGCTGCTAAGTATCAAAGGATGAACAAGCTTAAAGTCATCTTAGCAGCTCAGCACCAACAACAACATCAACAAGAAGCCAGGGCCTGAGGGGTCCTTGTCCTAGGGACTAAACTGAGTTCCAAGTCTGTTGGACCTGAAGAGCTCTTAGTGAACTAAAGTTCCAAGTCTACTGGACTTGAAGAGTTCTTAGTGAACTAATGTTCCAAGGCTGTTGGCCTTGAAAGAATCTTAATGATTCAAAGATGTAAAGACTTCCTTAGTGGAATTTTTGCTTGTTGAAGCAGAAGAGTGGATTACGACCTTGTGAAACGCCCCAAAAAAATCGGATTTTTTTGAGAATTAAATTTTTATTTGATTATTGGATTAAATGAATTTAATTGATTATTTATGGGAGTAAGCTATTTGAAGGTCGTTCGATGACCTAAACATGTCAAAACATCGTAGTATTTTGGCTATGTGGTAGAATTAAAGTGTTTGAATTTCCAAGACGAAAATAAAAGCTTTTCGAGAAATTTTTCGAAAAACACTAATCACGCATTTCTACTCGGAAATTATTTTGAATTTCCGAGAAATACGTAACGATAGAATATCGAGGTGAGATGAAATATCCAATAATATTTCAGTTATGGCAAACGCAGTTTTTTACCTGTGGACTTAAAACCTAACAGTTAGGAAAAGTGATTCTCGAGAAGGAATTTAAATGTGTATAAAGAATTAAAGCAATGATCGTATAATGCGTAAGTATTAAACGAGGTAATGAATACGAGTATGATACGAGGTATTATACGGGTATGTATGAATGATGGTATGGCATATATGTTAAACAAGTATATGAGTTAGAATACAAGATTAATATGTAGACAATACTTTGTAAGGCTTTAAGCCATGTGTAATGGACTTGTAGGATTGTGTAGGAAATTGTAATGTCCAATTGTGATAATAATAAAGTCCAATAGGAATTAATGTTAAAGCCCAAATGTTTGTAAGGTATAATCCAATGTGGATTAGTACAAGCCCAATTTATAATTTAAATTAATTAAGCTAAAGGCCCAAAGTAAGAATTAATGTGTTATGGGATGGTTTAAACCCATGGGGGCAAACCATGGATGATCCAAAGTAGGGAGCAAGTAACTTAATGGCTAAGTGTTGTGATGAGCAAGCAAAGGATAAAAGTTGTGATGAAGAAGTATACTTAATGGCTAAGTAAGTGTGGTAACCAAATAGACTTAATGACCAAGTAGACTTAATGGCCAAGTGTTGTGGGGAACAAGTTAACTTAGTGTTTAAGCTAGGAATAGTAAGGAGGTGGAGTGGTTTTATGACCATTATACCCTAACTTAGACTTTCCTATAAATAACAAGCTTGGATTTCATTTTGTTGGTTGTTCATTTCATCCAATAAGTTGAGAGCTAATTTGTTAGAGATAATAAGCTAAAAAAGCTAGAAAACTAGTCTTTCATATTTCAAGAAGCAAGAAGGAGATCAAAGATTAACCAAGGGATATTCAAGGGTAAGCAATCTTAAACCCGTATTCTCTTTCTCTTCCATTGTTAGAGAAGTGGGTAGTGGTAAAACATGTATGCTAAGGAATGATAAGAATGATTAATTAATGGACTTAAGCCGTATAAGTCATGAATAAGCTATTCTTAATCGTATAAGTTATGAACTAAGCAAGAACTTGTCATATGTTAATAATAATGAAGTTGGTATGATAAGAAGAAGTAAGGATGGTGGTTAAAAGATTTAAGCCATCATAAGTAATGAGAAAAGAAATCATAAGTAGTTTATACTTTTATAAGTTACAAACTCACAAAGAACAAGTAATAACTTATCATGTTTATAAGTTAATGAAGTATGTATATTAAGATGTTAGTATGATGGATTGAATACATTTGAAACGAAGAACAAATCTTAAGTAACGAAGTTTTGGCGGAATTCACGAGTTTGGACGATAATCGTCGAATTTGTAAAATTCTTGAATTTGAGTTCGAATTTTGATATTGAACTCGGGAATGTTTGTTTTCAATGGAGACAAGTCGTATTTGGCATTATAGAGCTGCGGACTCGAAAATGACCGGATTCCGACTTAGAACGAAGAAACGAGCGTTGAACGTTCACAAACGTTTATCGATTTCATTAAAAATGGACTAATAGGTGAATTTTTAGTTAACGAAGTCAAATAGATAAAATTCTTGCATGAACACATAGAGTATTTAATTTGTGAATCGTAGGCTCTTAAATGAGACAATTCGGACTTATAACGAAGAAGTTATGAGCCCGGGAATCTCACATAAAAAGTTAACTGTCAAAATTTTCTGGTGCTGAGTACTGGCGCCGCGACGCCAGTCAAGGCAAAGTAAGTCACGCCGTAGTGCCACAAAGGGTTGTGAGCTACTGAAGTATGGTGCCGCAGCATGACCAATAGTGAAGGATATATGGCGCCGAATCGCCATGATCGAATTCTAGGAACAAGAAGCCCGCGCCGCAACGCGAGTTTTAGAGCAAAAGCTGGCGCCGCAGCGCCAGCACTAAGTGAAGCATAAATGGAAATGTTTTTGAATGTGAAATAAAAGAGAAGTGAAGGAAGAGTAAATTAAATCCTTAATTAACTTAAAGTTACATCAATTAAGATGTTGTAAACCTTAAGTAATACACTAAAGGTTGAAAGAAAGATTAATGAAATATAAGTTATTAATACTAAAGCGATGAATGATAATAAGCCGTAAAGGCAGATAAGTATTTGAAACGAGTTTCATTAAGTAAGTAAGTGCGATTAAGAATATGAAAGGAAAGATAGTTAATTGATAATGTATTAATTAACTTAACATAGCATTTTTTGATGATGATAATAACGTTGCGAGTTACAACTAAATGTTGATGAATATTACGTGAACGCGAATGGTATGCAATAAGTGTACTTAACCATTGATGATCGAGTTTCGATTAATGTTAGTAAGCCGTGAGGAAGGATAATTAACTCGAAACGAGTTGTATTAATGAAATAATTTCAGTTAAGTTATATAAGAGAACAAAGTTGGTAGAAACGATGTAAATTATAATGGCAAACCGGAACCAATAATAACAAATCTAATATATAATTAGATTGAGAAGAAGGGTAAGATTCATTAGGAACCATGTATGTTCATTCATGACCTAATGTGGTTATGTGTTGTAGAGACCGTAAAGACTCAAAGGAAAAGTATTTTCTTCAGAAAGATTTGAAGGCAAGTTTTTCTTAAACGCTTGTCTAACCTTCGTGTTAGCCAAGTTTTATGTGATTCATGTTATGAGATGCATGAAATGTTTTACTAAAGGGTCGATGCCAGTTTTACCTCGGCTAGACTAATATTGAAGAGTTGAATGATTTATTTACAAGTCTTTCAATATAGAATTACTAACGCTATCCTACGCCAATTGTTTGGTACGGATTCAAGGTAAGCCTGAGTATGAATAAACAAATGTATTTTCATCGATTATTCAATGGGCACGTAAGGTTGCCACAACTTAAACGTACACACGTTTAATGAATGTAGTGTTGATCAACATAGAGTACTATAGGCTGATCACCTAGAAGTGCTCGTAAGCTATGCCGGACTTACGGACTTAGTGTCGGGTTGTCCTTTTCAAAGAAATTTTGAAACGTTCATGGTCTTGGACCAGAATTGATGTTTTATTGAATATTATTATTGTAAAACGTTTTGAAGTAAAAGAAATGATATTTTGAATTATTGATAGTACTTCGTAACTATTATCAAGTTATTGAAGATATACGATTCCTATGTTTCAAGCATGTCGTTTAGAAGAAATTTGTGTACTTGCTGAGCTTGTTATGCTCACTCTTGCTTGAACCATATAAATGCAGCTTAGACCGAATGGACCGAAGGATCCAGCAAGGATAAAGGGAAGGCTAAGACGAACCTGTAGATTACCAATGTAATAATATAGGTTTGTGATGATAATATTTGATATTATGAAAAGAACAAATGTAACAGTTAAGAGAACCTGGGGTATGGTTGTAAGACCCCAACTTTTATGAATAAAGATTAATTTTTCTCAAAATATATTTTTGAATATTATGGTGTGGATTTGATATAATGTTATAGTTGTGGGTAATATTTACAAATTTTGCAAAGTAAGCAAGTGGTTATATAATATTCGATTTGTCGGGAATATTCGTACGATGGCACAATCATTGGTGGACCCCACAACGGAAGTATTGTCGTATTTAGAAATTGATAGAATTATATTTTAAAAAAAATAATGGAATTTTTTTTTCCGTTAAACTGTTGAACTACCCGATGGTAAAAGAACAGTAATACGCGTAGTTGCATAATAGCACACGGTATTAATTATTGATGCTTACGTGAGAAGTCACTCAGATATACTCAATTATTGCTACAATAATTGATGCATAATATCTCTCATATTATTGATTCAATTATTGTCATAGTATCATCTGCATAATATTTATTATTATTAAATCAATAATTAAGACGACAAAGTTATTCATAATATTATTTGCAATATTGACAATGTCTAGAAAGTTCTGTCAAGGAGAAGTTTGGTCACCTAATTACACGCCAATAGGGAGAAATCCTTATCGGAAAGCTCCCTCTTTCTTGGGAATGATCTGGTTGTTAAATATTGCGAGTTATAATATTAATGATGAATAAGTTTGTGTTGATTAAAGATGAAATTGATATTTCCATTGTGTTGGGATTATTAGTGTTGGTGGAAATCGACATCTATTTTGATAATAATTGATGTTTGGAGGTTATATTGACCAATCAGGTAATTAATCAGATAAATGAGCAATTAATTGCTATTAATTCACATGCTTATAACTGTTTGTTCACATGTGTGTACTATATATTCACATGCATGTACTATAAGGGGAGGTGGTGCAAGATTGATAATACTTGCATGACTAAATTAAAAATGGAGGTATAGATGAAGGTACTATACTGTAATTATTTTGTTCACATGTATAGAACTATTGATTCACATGATTGTACTATTGATTCACATGATGTACTATTAGGGGAGGTGGTTCAAGTTTGATAATACTTGCAGGACTAAATTAAAAATGAAGGAAAAGATGAAGGTATTATACTGTAATATTTCGAGCCCCAAAACGTGCAATTATCGAAACTATGTTTTCTTATAAATAGAAGCTCATTCTTCTTTCATTCTCACCAATTCACTAAGACTCACAAGAGCAATTATTGAGAGAGAAGCTATAGAGAGAGAAGCTTTAGAGAGAAAGTAGAAGAGAAGTCTGCTACCTCACTATTCCAGTATCCAGTCTTCTTCTGAGGTAAAGAATATTATTTTGTTCAGTATTCATATGAATAATATTTTCTTCCATACTCTGTAGTATATGAGTAATATTATTTCATCTCGTATTCCTGATCATACCCTCATTTTGTTAAAGTATTGCTTCTATACTCTGTGAAATTAGTGGAATATCCTTGAAATTTGCGCTTCATCTAGTATCGTTTCACAATGATATTTTTTGCACATTCTCGTTATATTTTAAGCTTTTCATGCCGGAGTACTGTCCATGAGTACTATTCATTTATACGGTACTATTCATAAAGTACTATTCACGGGGTAATATTCACAAAGTACTATTCATGGGTACTATTCATAAAGAACTATTCACGAGTACTATTCACAAAGTACTATTCACGGGGTACTATTCCCTTAGGTACTATTCACCCGGGGAATTAATCATGTCAAAAATTGATTTCTTTGTTGTCCAAATCATTTTTGATACAATATTATTCTTGAATTTTACTCCACAAAGCAGTATCATTTTGACAATTTGGACATTATTGAATTATGGATAAATTAAATTATAAATCTTTAAAAATTTATCCTTTGCTTTCTTTTAATTGAATTCTTATATCATTGTCATCATCCTCATGCTTATATTATGATAAAAGTCATCTGTGGCTTACGTGCATAAATGTACTATTGATTGGTTGATTATGACCATGGATTATTCGGTATAATCATGACCGTAATGTTTCAAATGATGTGGTAAAAATCCTCATTGGCCTATAGTGCATTGATGGACAATTGTTGTTATGATTATGATCAGGGATTATTCGGTATAATCATGACCATTGATGATTACATAAATATCCTTGGTCCGTAGTGCAAGGATGATTCGATGATATGGTTTATTTATTAAGATGAGTCTCAGTGATAAAATTGATGATAAACTTTTTAAAGCATAAAAGATAGTAGATATCATGCTCTACTTGACTCTTCTAATGGATTGCTTGTTCCGCTGCAGTTAAACTTGATGTTTATTATATTTTATCAGTTTAAGACTGTTGAAGGCTAACAATAATTTATTCTGCATTATCTTAGTCATAATATTTCTTACTAGGCTAGTTGAGCTCACCCTTTGTTTTCATTGTTCTCTTCAAGAAATGAGAATATAGCTGGGACTAGTCGGGGAACGGAGTGACGGTCCAGATATTTGCATTAGTAGTCCTCACTATTCAGTGAAATAGTGTGATAATAAATGTAATAAGGACTCCATTTGAGTTTGAATACTGTCTAGAAGACAATATTCGTATTAAAACTCTCCGCTTATGTTTTGTCGTATTTTACACGACAGTTGTATAATTAAGTTGTATTTAAATTTTGTTCCATGTATTTGGCGACTCAAGATGGGTGATGTATACCTATTTTGGGGGCGTCACAATTGGTATCAAAGCTTAGGGATATGATCCCTGGCTGAGATATGAGACAAGAACTAGGAGGGGAGAGATGGGGAATTCCTTCGCTAGTATGACCTGCCTAAGTTTATTTGGTATTTATTTGGTCGGTAAGAGTATAGGGATAATATGTGACATGTCAATTAACCCTTGTTTTGTGGCAGTATTTGCAAATGGCATCTGAAAATGTTGAGATAATTAATGAAGCACACGAGACCGTTGAGTCACCAACGATCAATACCCAAGATAATGTGAAACAAGAAGACAATAATCCTCAGGTAAACAATAACATCGATCAAATGATGAACGATGGGATGTTCAGAGGCTTTATGCAATTCATGCAACATCAGGCGAGAGCGGCTCCTGTTCAAAATACAAGTGGAATCATTGGCAACTCTCGGTCGGTCACCGCTAAACAGTTCAAGGAGCTGGGACCACCAGAGTTTATTGGAGAGCCAAAACCACTTAAGGCAAAGACGTGGATAAAGTAGATCACCAAGATATTTGATGTCTTGGGATGCTCCGAGGAGGAAAATGTTCCTTTTTCCACACTCATGTTGCGAGGAGAGGCATATTACTGGTGGGAATCTGTAAAGCATACTCAACCTGCCACACTGAAGATGTCTTGGGAGAAATTCCAAGAACTGTTCAACGACAAGTACTTTCCAAAAAATATTCGTCACATGAAGGAGGTAAAGTTTATCAAGATGGAGCAAAACAATATGACCGTGTCACAGTACGAAGCTAAGTTTGCTGAGTTGTCCCGGTTTGCGTCCCACTTGGTTGATAATGAGGAGAGAATGACACGGATGTTTCTAAGAGGTTTGAAACCTGATATACATCAATACTTAATTTCTCACAAACTGTGTTTATATTCAGATGTTGTAAATATGGCTCAATTATTGGAGCGCGATAATGAGTTAACCTAACGAAGAGAGAGCAACCGATAAATCGATAATACCAGTGGTAGCAGTCATCGAAGCGGTGAGAACAAACGTGGAGGGAATCAACATGCCAGAAAAGGTAACCACTTCAGTGGTAATCATGGCTAAGATAATAGAAGTGGAAATTTCAAGAAGAGGAAATTCAATAATGATGGAAAGACGTAAGCACCAGCACCTGTTGTTAAGGAAGGAGAACGACTGTTGGCCGTATGTTACAAATGCGAAGGGGATGGACATATCAGTCCGAATTGTATACAACAATCCAAGGCATGTTACAATTGTGGAAGTGAAGGTCACCTAGCCCGATTTTGTCATGCACCGAAGTCAAGTCCAGCTGAGATGGAGGCATCAAAGGCCATCCCAAATAAGACAAGACCGGTAGTTCAAGGGAGAGCGTTTGTCGTAACCTCTTAAAAAGTGAGGAGTATGAACGAGGTGATCACGGGTAAGCTAATCATCAACTCTAGCGAAGTATATACCTTATTTGATACCGGTTCTACCCATTCTTTTATTTCTCCTACTTGCGCTCAACGTTTAAATTTAACTCCGGAGAAGTTAGACTTTGTTTTATCTTTTGAAACTCCGTTGGGAGAAACATTCATTACATACACTGTTTTATAAGTCCTGTTTGGTTTAAATTGGTTCTCGCGCATTACCTATTGATCTTATTTCCTTAAAAATACTTTCGTTTGATGTGATTTTAGGGATTGATTGGTTAACTACTCATCATGCTAAAATTGATTATTTTTGTAAGGTTGTTAGCTTTCATATTCCTAACCAACCAATTATGCAAATTCAAGCTACCAAACCACTAAAGTCAATCACTATGATATCAAGCCATAAAGCTATTCGTTTATTGAAAACGGATGTCAAGCTTTCTTAGCCCATGTCACGGATTTAAACAAAAATACGTCAGATTTGAATGATATTTCTATTGTTAATAAATTTCTTGACGTATTCCTTGAAGAACTTCCTGGCATACCCCCAGAGCGTGAAATCAAATTTTGTAACGATCTTGAACCTGATACAAAACCCATTTCCAAAGCCCCATATTGAATGACTCCTATTGAACTTCAGGAGTTAAAAACCCAACTGCAGGATTTATTAGACATCGGTTTCATTCATCTTAGTACGTCTCCTTGGGGTGCTCCTGTTCTATTCGTGAAGAAGAAAGATGGAAGTATGTGACTTTGTATTGATTATCGGGAGTTGAATCATGTCACCATCAAAAATAGGTACCCGTTGCCTCGCATTGATGACCTATTTGACTAGTTGCAAGGCGCCAAATTCTTTTCAAAGATCGATCTTCATTCTGGATATCATCAGTTGAAGATTAAAAATGATGACATTCCAAAGACTGCTTTCAGAGCTTGATACGGGCATTACAAATTCCTAGTCATGTCTTTTAGATTGAGTAATGCTCATACTGCCTTCATGGATATGATGAACCAAGTATTCAATGAATATTTGGATCACTTTGTGGTCGTCTTTATTGATGACATCCTCATATACTCCAAAAGCCATGAAGATCATGACCAACACTTGAGACTGATACTCCAAAAGCTTCGTGAAAACAAGTTATATGCCAAGTTAAAGAAATGCGATTTTTGGCTTGAGAAAGTAGAATTCCTTGGGCACGTAATATCAAATCACGGAATATCTGTTGACCCAGCAAAGATTGAAGCAATTCAAAGCTGGGAGCAACCTAAGTTAGTGACCGAAGTACGTAGCTTTCTTGGCTTAGCTCGTTATGATCGGAGGTTTGTAGAAGGGTTTTCTCGAATCACTACTCCATTAACTCAGCTGACTCGGAAAGATACAAAATTTGGTTGGAGCAAGGAATGTGAGAAGAGTTTTCAAGAACTCAATAGGAGACTCATTTTAGCACCTGTTCTGACAATACCATCTGGCTCGGAGGGATTTGTCATCTACAGTGATGCTTCAGGCAAAGGGTTAGGATGTGTTCTAATGCAACATAGGAAAGTCATAGCCTATGCCTCATGATAACTCAAAGAATATGAGAGAAATTATCCTAATCATGATCTAGAGTTGGTAGCTGTCATTTTTGCGCTTAAGATTTGGAGGCATTACATGTACGGAGAGAAGGTGGAGATCTATACGGATCATAAAAGCCTCAAATATTTCTTCATTCAAAAGGAACTCAATATGCAGCAACGACGTTGGCTTGAGTTGATGAAAGATTACGAACATACCATTCAATACCATCCTGAAAAAGCGAACGTAGTAGCTGACGCATTGAGTCGAAGATCATATGCGGGTACGAGTGCGATAGTGTCAACGTAAAGGCCCATTTTGTATGACTTACAAAGGATGGAGATAGAGTTAAAGACTCCAGGTACCCATATGATGATGGAAAATATACGAGTAGAACCGACTTTAATCGATAAAGTTAAAGTTGCTCAAGCTACAGACCTGGAGCTGATGCATATGAGGAAGAAAGTGCAAGAAGGTGCTATTCCAAAAGCAAGAATCGATGAAGAAGGAATACTTTGAGTCAACTCTAGACTTTGTGTTTGTAACGATTCTAACTTGAAGTAAAAAATCATGATGGAGGCGCACAACACACCATTTGCAATCCATCCTGGGAGTACCAAAATGTATCGTGATCTTTGACATACATTTTGGTGGAGCAATATGAAGAGAAAGATAGCGAGGTTTATCTCAAGGTGTCTAACTTGTCAACGAGTCAAGGCGGAGCATCAAGTGCCAAAAGGTCCATTGCAACCACTTGAAATTCTAGAATGGAAGTGGGATCACATTACCATGGATTTCGTTACTGGTCTTGCCAAGGTTTCTCAAGGCATAGATGCAATTTGGGTCATTGTTGATAAATTGACAAAGTCTGCTCATTTCTTACCGATACGAGAAAGTTATACACTTGAACTTGTTACTCGTATATATATAAACGAGATTGTAAGATTGCATGGTATGCCAATATCCATAGTTTCTGATCGAGACCCAAGATTCACTTCACGATTTTGGGTTAGTTTGTAAAAAGCTATGGACACGGATTTATGATTTAGTTCGGCATATCATCCTCAAACGGATGGGCAGTCGGAGAGGACTATTCAAACTCTTGAAGATTTATTAAGACTCTGTGTCCTTGACTTCAAAGGAAGTTGGGACAAGTTCTTATCATTGGTGGAGTTTTCCTATAATAACAGTTATCAAGCAAGTATTGACATGGCTCCATTTGAGGCGTTGTATGGAAGAAAGTGTCGTTCTCCAGTATGTTGGGATGAGGTGCGTGAAGCAACGTTGTTGGGACTAGAGTTGGTACGTATGAATACGGAAAAGATTCAAATGATCCGACAACATATAAAAACCTGACAAGATCGACAAAAGAGTTATGCTGATCTTCATCGAAAGGACGTGGAATTCAATATTGGAGATCATGTGTTGTTACGTGTTGCTCCATAGAAAGGAGTTACGAGATTTGGAAAGAGAGGAAAGCTCAATCCTCGATTCATTGGCCCATTTTTAATCCTCGATTGAGTAGGAAATGTGGCCTATAGACTCGCCTTACCGCCAAATATGTCTCGTGTTCATAACATTTTTGACATATCTATGTTACGTAAATATGTGAAAGATCTGAACTACATTATTGAATTAGAACCGGACGAGATAGTGGAAGATTTAACGTATGAAGAGGTACCTGTTAAAATCTTGGATAAGAAGGATCGTATTCTATGCTCCAAGGTTATACCTCAAGTCAAAGTTTTGTGGAGAAACCACGATGTTTAGGAAATGACCTGGGAGTTAGAAAATGAAATAAAGTCAAGGTATCCTCACCTCTTCGACATACCAGGTACGCACCCTTATTTCGAAGATGAAATTTCATAAGAAGGGGAGGTTGTAAGACCCCAACTTTTATGAACAAAGATTAATTTTTCTCGAAATATATTTTTGAATATTATGGTGTGGATTTGATATAATGTTATAGTTGTGGGTAATATTTACAAATTTTTCAAAGTATGCAAGTGGTTATATAATATTCGATTGGTCGGGGAATATTCATTTTAACAGGGAATATTCGTACGACGGCACAATCATTGGTGGACCCCACAACGGAAGTATTATCCTATTTAGAAAATGATGTAATTATCTTTTATAAAAATATCTACGAAAGTTTTACAGCTTAAAGCATTGAACTACCCGGTGGTAAAAGAATAGTAATACGCGTGGTTGCATAGTAGCACATGGTATTGATTATTGATGCTTACGTGAGAAGTCACTCAGTTATACTCAATTATTACTACAATAATTGCTGCATAATATCTCTCGTATTATAGATTCAATTATTATCACAGTATCATCTGCATAATATTTATTATTATTAAATCAATAATTGAGACAACAAAGTTATTCATATTAATATTTGCAATATTGACAATGTCTAGAAAGTTTTGTTAAGGAGAGGTTTGGTCACCTAATTGCGCGCCAATAGAGAGAAATCCTTATCAGAATGCCCCCTCTTTCCTGGGAATGATCTGGTTGTTAAATATTATGAGTTATAATATTAATGATGAATAAGTTCTTGTTGATTAAAGATGAAATTGATATTTCCATTGTGTTGAGATTATTAGTGTTAGTGGAAATTGACATCTATTCCGATATTAATTGATGTTTGGAGGTTATATTGACCAATCGGATAATTAATCGGATAAATGAGCAATTAATTGCTATTAATTCACATGCTTATAACTGTTTGTTCACATGTGTGTACTATTGATTCACATGCATGTACTATTAGGGGAGGTGGTGCAAGATTGATAATAATTGCATGACTAAATTATAAATGGAGGTATAGATGAAGATACTATACTGTAATTAATTTTTTTTTTTACATATATAGAACTATTGATTCACATGATTGTACTACTGATTTACTATTAGGGGAGGTGGTGCAAGTTTGATAATACTTGCAGGACTAAATTAAAAATGAAGGAAAAGATGTTGGTATTATACTGTAATATTTCGAGCCCCAAAATGTACAATTATCGAAACTATGTTTTCCTATAAATAGAAGCTCATTCTTCTTTCATTCTCACCAATTCACTAAGACTCACAAGAGAAATTATAGAGACAGAATGTGACACCCCCAAATCTGGGTACTTCAATTCCACGGGATTTGGTGTTGACTGTATAAATATCATCTATCTATCTACCCATAATAAATACAAACCATGCAATAGATAGAAATAATAATAAATCTCCCCTTATGGGGTTACATCAACTACATAATAAATATAATCCCAGGTTACTTTAACCTTAAACATCTGTGCGGAATCATAAACAATTAAGTCTTAAACAACATCATTAACTTAAGTCTAACCTAAATACATCATCAAATAAAATAACAAGTCTTCAACACTTGCTAACTTTGCCCTTGCCTTTACTAGTGGAAGGTTTCGGTTCTTTTCGTTCTTAACTCGCAATGTTATTATTAAGCAAGAGTGAGCACTCATGCCCACAAGTATAATAATGAAATAACAGTATAATAACATGCGAGTAAATCAAAGACATCTGAATAAAAGCTCAACTTTTGAATCAAGAATGAATAACAAGAAACAAAAGAATTTTGAGGGTCATAAGACCTTGAACTATGTCCTAGGTTATCAAGGGTTATACTTGAAACCTTTAACAGTCATAAGACTATGGACCTTTCTACTCGTACTTAGGGGGATCAGCCCTTAGTACAATACTGTGCACAATATCTTAACGCTAACGCATAAGTAAATTCCTTTGCAGGGTTGTTCATCTCAGTTTGACATTCGAGTTCGCACCAAAGGAAGTTTGGTTTGGACAATTCATCAAGGGTTCGAAAATTTAGAATGCTCATCAACTATGGACTAGTCGAATTAATAAGGGTTCGCTAGTCTAATAAGGTTCAATAATAAAGATATTCAAATTGAATAATAATCTCAGGAAGTATACAATAGGACAATTATTGTATAACTGAATCATGCTTTGAAAAGATAATCAATCTTTAATATAACATTTGAACATGAATAATAATAATGATAATTTAGTCGAGGTAATTAATAAAGTTGAACAATAATGACAAGTAGGGTTAGGAAACTTGCCTCGTGCGTAGGCTAAACGATTACTACTTTCGTTCACCACAAATCCTACACACATACCACATGTATTCACGACATTCATTAGTTACATTTTTACTTAATTATTTAATATAAACTCCACTTTATTTAACAAATCATTACCCTTCTAATTTAATTACTTAATTAAATTAGAATATTTTCATTCTCTTACTATTATTACACTCGAATAAATTATTTCATAATAATTTCCATCGAATATTTAATTTATTCCATGATATCTCAATTAAAATATTTAATTTATTTTATAAATATTTTAATAATAATTTTCATCGAATATTTATTTTATTCCATAATATCTCAATTAAAATATTTAATTTATTTTATAAATATTTTAATAATAATTTTTATCGAATATTTATTTTATTCCATAATATCTCAATTAAAATATTTAATTTATTTTATAAATATTTTAATAAAAATTTTCATCGAATATTTATTTTATTTCATAAATATCTCAATTAAAATATTTAATTTATTTTATAAATATTTTAATAATAATTTTCATCAAATATTAATTTTTTTAATTTTTTAATTTTTTAATTTTTATTTTTTTTATTTATTTATTTTTCATGGCCACGTGTGGTAATTTAGTTTAGTAACGCACGGTAAAGCAAGTTACCCATGCTCATTTTCACAGTTTCATAGCTCATTCGCGAACATAATAAGGCCAAATTAGGCCAAAATCAATCACACGTAAAATTATACATGAATATGGCCATAACTTCCAATTAGTTTTTTTTTACACGAATTTAGACTTACCCAATCATTGTAATACATATATAATCATTACTTAACCCATCTAGCATGATTTTTAACAAGTTACAAGACATAATTTGCAAAATCAACACATTTACTTTCACTGTTCTTGATGTTCTTGAAGGTTTTGAAAATAAAACATGAAAATTGTCACTACGGATTCGTTATAACACTGAATCCGTTTATTTAAATTTTGGTCTCTTCGTATCAACATGCATAACAACATACAAGTGTAAAATTTAGGGCTAATATACGATTAATACATAAAATACCACGTATATAGGCCATATGGCCAAAACCCAAACTCAGAATTTTGAAATAGCAAGTCATCGTATTATGAAACTTATGATATGGTTTACAAAATATATATAATTAAATACGATGTGATGTGCCATAACACATACAAAACCCATAATCATTACTCTTATCTCAATTACAGAGGCTTTACAGTATGAATGAAAACCATTTTCATAAAACTCAAATAACGTAAAAATAGAATTTGGTTTGGAGAAATTACCCAGAGTATAGATTAAGAAGAGGTGATCCAAGATGATCCTTTCACAATTACCTGATGATTACACACTCACAATATCTCTAATTCTCACAAATTTTCTCTGATAAATTCTCAATCTCTCTCCCTCTCTGCTCTTCCAGACTTAGAATAATAAAAGAAAAGAAAAGAGAACGTTGTATTATAAGAACTCGACTGACGCGCAATAATGGTCAGTTAACCCAGTCTTGGGTAACTGCTAGTAACCCCCACTAAGGCCATGTTTGGCTAGCATAATAGATTTCAAAACTCCTTTAATCTAATAAAGCTTTATCATATAGTTTAATTCACGTCACACCCACTTGCACAATAATTCATATATCTTATTTAATATAAATAAAATATAATAACTTCTCATAAATTCACATAGTCATATATTTAATTTTCTCATTAATTAATTATATTAAATTATTAAATCTCTAATTAATAAATAAATTAATTAGAATACCATCATGCTTAATTAAATAATTCCTTTAATTTAATAAGTCGATATAATTACATACTTGATAATAAAAACTCTCTACATTAA
This sequence comes from Panax quinquefolius, assembly GCA_020205615.1. Taxonomy (NCBI): domain Eukaryota; kingdom Viridiplantae; phylum Streptophyta; class Magnoliopsida; order Apiales; family Araliaceae; genus Panax; species Panax quinquefolius. Next base: position 52,100,664 of record CM035171.1, on the reverse strand, counting down.
TTTAATAAATGTAACACATATAATTAAATTAATCTACCACAATTGCATCAATTAATTATTTAATCTAATAATTAAATCATCAAAAATATTTATTTAATTCAATAAATATTAAAATTAATTACAAAATTCTCGTCATTACATCTTTTCCCCCTTAAAAGGATTCTCATCCCCGTAATCACGATCAATAAATTCGACCCGTTACATTCTCCCCCCCTTACAAAGATTCTGTCCCCATAATTGGTTACACATAATTAAGTAAATAAATGAGGGTAATTCTTCATCATATTCTCTTCGACTTCCCACGTAGCTTTGTCAGCATTGTGGTTCCTCCAAATTACCTTAACAGAAGGTATAACTTTAATTCTGAGAACTTGTTCTTTTTGGTTGACAATTTGGACAGGAATTTCTTCGTAAGATAAGTCTTTCTCAAAATGTAAGGGTTCATATTCAATTACATGCTTGTAATCGGCCTTGTAGGGTCGTAATACGTAAACATGGAAGACGTTGTGGACATTCTCGAGTCTTTGGAGGTAAGGCTACCTCGCATTTAACTTCTCCGATTCTTCTCTCAGACTTCAAAGGGTCCAATGAATCTTGGGCTCAATTTCCTTTCTTCCGAACTCGATCTTCCCTTCCAAGGAGAAACCTTCAAGAAAACATAACTACCGATTCAAACTCGATATTTTTACGATGTGGATCAACAGATTTTTCTTCGTCGATCTTGAGCCGCTACCAATCGTGCTCGGATCACTTTGACTATTTCGCCATTCACTGTATTCAATTCTAACCCTAGCAATTGTCTTTCACCAACTTCATCCCAAAGAAAGCGCAGCTTCTACACTTTTTCCACAGATAACGCTTCGTAAGGCGGCATGCCTTTACTAGCGTGGTAACCGTTGTTGTAGCCGAACTCTACTAACCAGTAGGTGATCATCCCAATTTCCTTTGAAGTCCATCACATGTGCTCTCAAAGATATCTTCTAATGTTTGAATCGTTCTCTCACTCGTCCGTTTATTTGAGGGTGGTAAGTCAGACTCATTCGCAATTGCGTGCACTCCATGCATTCTGAAGACGTTTCCAGAAATTTGATGTGAAGCGCGGATCTCTATCAGAAACAATTGACACCGGCACTCCGTGTCTCGAAACAATCTCTTTCACATATAACCTTGCCAACTGATCTAAGTTGAATCTGATTTTGATTGGAAGGAAGTGTGCGGATTTCGTCAGTCGGTCAACGATAACCCATACTGCGTCGTAGCCTTTCTGAGTCGTCGAAAGGCCAACCACGAAGTCCATTGTAATATGTTCCCATTTCCATTCTGGGATTTCTAACGGTTGTAGCAATCCACTCGGTCTCTGATGTTCTGCTTTTACTTTTTCGGCGACAGTCGACACTTGGCAACACATTCTGCAACATCGCGTTTCAAATTCGGCCACCAAAAATGTTTTCAAAGATCTTGATACATCTTTGTACTACCTGGGTGAATCAAATATCTCGAACTATGAGCCTCACTCAGAATTTCTTCCTTAATTTCTTGTACTGGCGGAATCCAGATTCTATTTTCAAATCTCAGTATTCCTTCCTTATCCATCTTAAATCTTGGTTCGGTTCCTTCAGATATCTTCTTTGTCACCTTTTTACATTCTTCGTCCTGAAGCTAAGCCTCCTTTACTTTATCTAGTAGAGTTGTACCAGATTGCATCTGAAATAGCTTCTCATCAATCTCCATAGGATACTTCACTTCCAACTCCAATTTCTCCATTTCTGTAATTAGCTCTTCCTGAGCAGTTAACATCATCAATTTCTCACGACCCTTTCTACTTAAGGCATCGGCAACCACATTTGCTTTCCCCGGATGGTATAAAATCTCACAGTCGTAATCCTTAATTAATTCCAACCATCTTCTTTGACGCATGTTCAAATCCTTCTGTGTAAAAATATATTTCAGACTCTTGTGGTCTGTATATATTTCACACTTCTCCCCGTATAGATAGTGCCTCCAAATTTTTAAAGCAAAAACAACTGCAGCTAACTCCAAATCATGGGTCGGGTAACCCTTCTCGTAATCCTTCAATTGTCGTGATGCATACGCAATGACTTTGCCGTTTTGCATCAGCACACAGCCTAGTCCTTTATGCGATGCATCACTATAAACAACAAAATTTCTTGTATCCTCCGGAAGAGATAACACAGGGGCCGTACTCAACCTCTTCTTCAATTCTTGAAAACTTTCCTCACACTTATCCGTCCAAACAAATTTCATAGCTTTTCGAGTTAAATTCGTTAACGGAGTTGCGATCTTGGAAAAGTCTTGTATGAACCTTCTATAATATCCCCGCTAATCCAAGAAAACTTCAGACTTTCGATGGCGCCCTCGGCTGATCCCGATTAATCACGGCTCGACTTTGGATGGATCTACCAAATTAGTTTTATCGATCACGCGCCCAAGAAATTGCACTCGTTCAATCCAAAATTCGCATTTCGAAAACTTGGCATACAACTTTTCCCTTCTCAATACTTCTAACGTTAATCTCAAATGCTCTTCGTGTTCTTCTTTGGTTTTCGAATAGACCAAAATGTCATCTATAAATACCACTATGAACTTGTCCAAAAATGTCTTGAACACACCATTCATTAGTCCCATAAATGCTGCAGGAGCATTCGTAAGACCAAACGACATTACTAAAAATTCGTAGTGACCGTATCGTGTTCTGAACGCAGTCTTTGGTACATCCTCCGGCCTAACCTTCAATTGATGATAACCGCTTCTCAAGTCTATCTTGGAAAAGTACCTCGCTCCCTTCAATTCATCAAACAGGTCGTCGATCCTCGGTAATGGATATCTGTTCTTAATCGTGACCTTATTCAGTTCTCTGTAGTCAATGCAAAGTCGCATCGATCCATCCTTCTTTTTCACAAACAACACCGGCGCTCCCCACGGCGATACGCTTGGTTGAATGTACTTCTTATCCAACAATTCTTGTAGTTGTACCATTATTTCCTTCATCTCTACTGGTGCCATTCGATATGGTGCCTTCGATATTGGAGCAGCGATTAAGGCGCCAAATCGACACGAAATCTACCTCTATCTGGTGGAAGTCCCGGTAATCGTCTGAAAATACGTCGATGAAGTCCCTCACAATCGGTATTTCTTCTACCTTCGAATTCTCTTTTCGACTATCGACTATGTAAGCTAAGTATCCTACACAGCCTTGTCTTAACAACTTCCTGGCCTGTATCATTGTCAGACAACTCGCTTGTCTAGGCGACTTGCTACCATAAAACACAACCTTTGATGGAGTCATAAGGTTAATACGCTTCTTTTGGCAATCAATTACAGCCCCATAATTGAATAACCATCCATTCCCAAAATAACGTCAAATTCCCAAGTCGACTAGGATAAGATCTACGTTCATGATATTACCCTTAATATCCACTCTCTACAGGTTCTTAAACACGCATTTTAACAGAATTATCTACCTATTCACAATTTCTATATTCATGGGATATTCCAACTCATCCATATGCAAATCTAAACTATTAGCAAAGTCTTGGATATAAAGGAACAAGTAGCACCGAATCAAATAAAACATAAGCATTAATTTCATTGATCGGAATGATACCGACACCACATCACGAGATGGATTGCATCCCGCACCGTCATATTGAAAGTCCAAGGCGATTGGATTGGTTTTTCTTGCGGTTGGTCGGTGATGGTTAAGGCATTTCCACCGTTATTTCTCGGTTTCTCTCCCGATCCCGACCCTCCCGATCCCTTCTTGGGACAATTCTTGCCAGATGGTCCTTGAACCATAAGTAAAACAAGCACCCTTCTTTGCGTTTGGGCGGTTTGGTGCTATGTGGCCTTCCCATCCACAATTGTAGCACACTCTTTTTCCTTTCATACAATCTCCCGGATGGGCTTTCCCAAGTTGAGCATGCTCGATTCTTTTCTTGACTACCTTCTTGCGATTCCCCGATGATGAGTCGTTGTTCCACCTTTTCTTCTGATTGAAATTTCCACCTCATGTGCCACTTCCACTGACCTTGTTATTTCCTTCACCTTCACTCTTCTTCTTCTTTTGATCTTGATTGTACTTGGTCACCGCATCGCTTCCTCCTTTAGCGAGGATGGCCTTTTCAAGACTCAAACATGTTTAATGAAACATTGATACCTTGCTGTACACCCAAGGCTTTAGTCATTGCTCAAACCGTCTCGCCTTCCTCTCATCCGTGTGAACTTGATACGGGGCAAACCTTGCCAATTCGTTGAATTTAGCCGCATAGTCAGGTACACTCATATTTCAATGTTTCAACTCTAGAAATTGAACCTCCATCTGGTTCTGTGAACTAGTTGGGAAATACATTTCGAAAAACATCTCTTTAAATCTCTCCCACGTAATTATACCTTCACCTCCTTGCACTTTGTTTGCTTGCCACCAATAGCTAGCCTCAGACTTCAACATAAACGTTGCAAAAGCGGTCTTCTGGTCTTCTCTAACCCTAGCAACTTTGAAAACCTTCTCCATTTCCATAACCCACGTTTGAGCCTCGATTGGGTTCATGGAACCTTTGAACTTTGGCGGTCCCACCACCTTGAAGTCTTTAAACGTTGTGTTTGGTGGAGCTTGCAGTTGATTATTCATGGCTCCAGTCAGTAAGTTCACCAACTGCTGAACGGGATTAGCATTGGCATTATTGTTATTATTGGTTGACTCTTCCTGAGCCGGGTGACGTTGTTATCTTCTCCTTGGCGGCATTTTTCTGTTAAATAAACGCTTATTAGAACTTTATTTATTTCTCTAAATAGTTAAGGCATTACTTAACAATTTAACATATTCATTTAACACATCATCTCAAACAACTTGATATATTTTTATTCAAATCAAAAGTTTTAACATTAAACGATAGCATAACTGCTATTTACATCAACTATCCTGGAATAATGAATCCACAGGATTAAAACATTCAAATATTCTTTCGTTCATAAACACGTCAGAATTTACATCTAAAAACTAATTAAGTTCTTTTCATAATTAAGCAAATCATATCACTGCCGGTTAAGGTGCTGGATAGCCTTGCTACGCTCCTCCTCTAAGATGCGATACATCGTCCAGCGATCCATCATGTATAATGGTAGTCCTTTGAACTGGATTGGGTACCTCAAAACTCGATCTTGGGTTTCATTCATTGCCTTGTTAAGTGTAGAGTACGTTTCCCCAATCTTCGCTTTCTTTGCACGACTATCATCCTCTACACGATCAGCTCGACGCGATTCCCTTACCCAGCCTTCCTCTGCTATGTTCAACCTTTCGGAGGTTTCCTTCAGTTCCTACTTCAGTTTCTCTATCTCCTCGGTCTTATCTTCAGTTTGACCCTTCTCATGGACCAAATCCAATTCTACATTTGCCAGTCGACAGTGAAGAGTCGAAATCTCCCTCTCCTTCTCCTCTCTAGAGTAATATTTGAATAACCGCGCTTCATCGGTCAAATCTCGGACCTCGTCTCAGTAACTCCACATTACGGTCAGTATAACATGTCATACATCTCAAAGATCAACGGTGTACCGTGGTAACTCCTCTTCTTCCTCTTCCTCAACAAATTCCTCCTCAGGATCCTCCTCAGGATCAGTCTCGGGCTCATGCTCCTGACCAACAACGGTGATCAATGGAGATGACTCCCCTCGTATCAGCCTACTCCCTACCGACATGAATGTCTCTGGGGCTCCTCCTTTGTTTGCATTTTATAGGTACACGGGTTCTTCCTCCCCGACTTGACTAGCTTCTCCAACATTCGACATCTTGACACAAAATTTTAAGTTTTAGTTACTAAGTCGTATCATCTAACGCATACTTTAACACAAACACATAAGGTCTTTTATTATCTTCAATGAATTACATAAATTCATTTCTTATAACTCGATAAGAGTTTTCCATCACTATCTTCTTTCTATAAGGCTACTACCTAAGGTTGTTCCCCACCTAAGGTTCATAACCTCTGACTTTGATATTAACTTGTGACACCCCCAACCGGGTACTTCAATTCCACGGATTTGGTGTCGATCATATAAATATCATCTATCTATCTACCCATAATAAATGCAAACCATGCAATAGATAGAAATAATAATAAATCTCCCCTATGGGGTTACATCAACTACATAATAAATACAATCCAAGGTTACTCTAACCTTAAAAAATCATGTATAAATCATAAACAATTAAGTCTTAAACAACATCATTAACTTAAGTCTAACCTAAATACATCATCAAATAAAATAACAAGTCTTCAACACTTGCTAACTTTGCCTTCGCTTTACTAGTGGAAGGTTCATCAGTTCTTTCGTTCTTAATCGCAATGTTATTATTAGCAAGAGTGAGCACTCATGCCCACAAGTATAATAATGAAATAACAGTATAATAACATGCGAGTAAATCAAAGACATCTGAATAAAAGATTAACTTTTGAATCAAGAATGAATAATAAGAAACAAAAGAATTCTGAGGGTCATAAGACCTTGAACTATGTCCTAGGTTATCAAGGGTTATACTTGAAACCTTTAACAGTCATAAGACTATGGACCTTTCTACTCGTACTTAGGGGGATCAGCCCTTAGTACAATACTGTGCATAATATCTTAACGCTAACGCATAAGTAAATCCCTTTGCTGGGTTGTTCATCTCAGTTTGACATTCGAGTTCGCACCAAAAAAAGTTTGGTTTGGACAATTAATTAAGGGTTCGGAAATTTAGAACGCTCATCAACTATGGACTAGTCGAATCAATAAGGGTTCGCTAGTTTAATAAGGTTCAATAATAAAGATATTCAAATTGAATAATAATCTCAGGAAGTATACAATAGGACAATTATTGTATAACTGAATCATGCTTTGAAAAGATAATCAATCTTTAATATAACATTTGAACATGAATAATAATAATGATAATTTACTCGAGGTAATTAATAAAGTTGAACAATAATGACAAGTAGGGTTAGAAACTTGCCTCGCAAGCGTAGGCTAAACGATTACTACTACTCGCTCACCACAAATCCTACACACATACCATATGTATTCACGACATTCATTAGTTACATTTTCACTTAATTATTTAATATAAACTCCACTTTATTTAACAAATCATTATCCTTCTAATTTAATTACTTAATTAAATTAGAATATTTTCATTCTCTTACTATTATTACACTTTAATAAATTATTTCATAATAATTTCCATCGAATATTTAATTTATTTTATAAATATTTTAATAATAATTTTCATCGAATATTTATTTTATTCCATAATATCTCAATTAAAATATTTAATTTATTTTATAAATATTTTAATAATAATTTTTATCGAATATTTATTTTATTTCATAATATCTCAATTAAAATATTTAATTTATTTTATAAATATTTTAATAATAATTTTCATCGAATATTTATTTTATTTCATAAATATCTCAATTAAAATATTTAATTTATTTTATAAATATTTTAATAATAATTTTCATCAAATATTTATTTTTATTATTTATTTATTTATTTATTTATTTTGATTGGTTTCAGTGTGGTAATTTTGTTTAGTAACGCCACGGGGCAAAGTTACCTGTGCTCATTTTCTATAGTTTTCTCAGTTCATGAACATAATAAGGCCAAATTAGGCCAAAATCAATCACACGTAAAATTATATATTTAATATGGCCATAACTTCCAATTAGTTTTTTTACACCTAATTTAGACTTACCCAATCATTGTAATATATATATAATCATTACTTAACCCATCTAGCATGATTTTTAACAAGTTACAACACATAATTTGCAAAATCAACACATTTACTTTCACTTTGTTCTTGATGTTCTTGAAGGTTTTGAAAATAAAACATGAAAATTGTCACTACTGGATTCGTTATAACAATCGAATCCGTTTATTTAAATTTTGGTCTCTTCATTATCAACATGCATAACAACATACAAGTGTAAAATTTAGGGATAATATACGATCAATACATAAAATACCACGTATAAGGCCATATATGGCCAAAACCCAAACTCAGAATTTTGAAATAAGAAGTCATCGTATTATGAAACTAATGATATGGTTTACAAAATATATATAATTAAATCACGATGTGATGTGCCATAACACATACAAAACCCATAATCATTACTCTTATCTCAATTCTGAGGCTTTACAAGATGAATGAAAGCCATTTTCATAAAACTCAAATAACGTAAAAATAGAATTTGGTTTGGAGAAATTACCCGAGTATAGATTAAGAAGAGGTGATCCAAGATGATCCTTTCACAATTACACGATGATTACACACTCACAATATCTCTAATTCTCACAAATTTTCTCCGATAAATTCTCAATCTCTCTCCTCTCTCGCTTCTTCCGCACTTAGAATAATAAAAGAAAAGAAAAGAGAACGTCAGATTATAAGAACTCGATCGACGCCAATAATAATGGTCATTAACCTTGATCATGGGTAAATCGCTAGTAACTCCCCACTAAGGCCATGTTTGGCTAACATAATAGATTTCAAAACTCCTTTAATTTAATAAAGCTTTATCATATAGTTTAATTCACGCCACACCCACTTGCACAATAATTCATATATCTTATTTAATATAAATAAAATATAATAACTTCTCATAAATTCACATAGTAATATATTTAATTTTCTCATTAATTAATTATATTAAATTATTAAATCTCTAATTAATAAATAAATTAATTAGAATACCATCATGCTTAATTAAATAATTCATTTAATTCAATAAGTCGACATAATTACATACTTGATAATAAAATCTCTACATTAATTTAATAAATGTAACACATATAATTAAATTAATCTACCACAATTAAGGTCAATTAATTATTTAATCTAATAATTAAATCATCGAAAAATATTTATTTAATTCAATAAATATTAAAATTAATTACAAAATTCTCGTCTCACGCAGAAGCTTTAGAGAGAAAGTAAAAGAGAAGTCTCTGCTACCTCACTATTCCAAAGATTAAATTTTCTTCTTACGAGGTAAGGGATATTATTTTGTTCAGTATTCATAGGAATAATATTTTCTTCCATACTCTGTAGTATGTGAGTAATATTATTTCGTCTCGTATTCTTGATTATACCCTCATTTTGTTAAGGTATTTCTTCTATACTTCGTGAAATTAGTGGAATATCCTTGAAATTTGCGCTTCATCTAGTATCGTTTCACAAGGATATTTTCTGCACATTCTTATTATATTTTAAGCTTTTTATGCCGGAGTACTGTCCATGAGTACTATTCATTTATACGGTACTATTCATAAAGTACTATTCATGGGGTACTATTCACAAAGTACTATTCACAGGTACTATTCATAGGGTACTATTCATGGGCACAAAGTACTATTCACGAGTACTATTCACAAAGTACTATTCACAGGGTACTATTCTCGAAGTACTATTCACAGGGTACTATTCACCTGGGCAATTAATCATGTCAAAAATTAATTTCTTTGTTGTCCAAATCATTTTTGATACAATATTATTCTTTAATTTTACTCCACAAAGTAGTATCATGCTGATAATTTGGACATTATTGAATTCAGGATAAATTAAATTATAAATCTTTAAAAATTTATCCTTTGCTTTCTTTTAATTGAATTCTTATATCATTGTCATCATCCTCATGCTTATATTGTGATAAAAGTCATATGTGGCTTACGTGCATAGATGTACTATTGATTGGTATGATTATGACAAAGGTTTATTCGGTATAATCATGATCGTAATGTTACAAATGATGTGGTAAAAATCCTTATTGGCCTATAGTGCATTGATGGACAATTGTTGGTATGATTATGACCATGGATTATTCGGTATAATCATGACCATTATTGATTACATGAATATCCTTGGCCCGTAGTGTAGGGATGATTCGATGATATGATTTATTTATTAAGATGAGTCTCAGCGATAAAATTGATGATAAACTTTTTAAAGCATAGAAGATAGTAGATATCATGATATACTTGACTCTTCTAATGGATTGCTTATTCTGCTGTAGTTAAACTTGATGTTTATTATATTTTATCAGTTTAACACTGTTGAAGGATAACGATAATTTATTCTGCATTATCTTAGTCATAATATTTCGTACTAGGCTAGTTGTGCTCATCCTTTGTTTTCACTGTTCTCTTCAAGAAATGAGAATATAGTTGGGACTAGTCGGGGAACAGAGTGATGGTCCAGATGTTTGCTTTAGTAGTCCTCACTATTCAGTGAAATAGTGTGATAATAAATGTAATAAGGACTCCATTTGAGTTTGAATACTTTCAAGAAGACAATATTCGTATTAAAACTCCCAGCTTATGTTTTGTCATATTTTACATGACAGTTGTATAATTAAGTTGTATTTGAATTTTATACCATGTATTTGGCAACTCAAGATGGGTGATGTATACCTATTTTGGGGGCGTCACAATGGTAATATTGTTTTGGAATATATATAAGACATATTCGTTCTTTTGAGGTATTTCAATTGAATGTTTGTGTGAACTGTAGCACCGTGGAGCACTATATGTCGGGTTGGAAGATACCTGGATTTGTGGGCGTCACAGCTTGAGTCTCTGAACCACTTAAAATCCCTTATGTCTTTTACATATTGTCATTTACATTATGAACCTAACTGCTATAACTGCTATGAATATGATAACTACTTACATCTAAACTAACCCTATAAAAATGGTCAACAAAATATCTATGAAGGGGAACCTTAACTTATTCCGTTGTGTTTGAAATAATTCTTAAGTTTGTCATCTGCTAATTACTTAGCAATGTAAACTAAAATGGAAAAGATTTTTGAAAACAAAAAAGGATCTATTCAACCCCCCTTCTAGATCTATAGAACTAACATCTTATATGACCATCTTAAGAAACAATGAACTAGAAAATATACTAAAGCTATTGAAAGAATTAAACTTTAAGTTAACATAATTCCTTTTTAGTCTTTAGCAAACTCTAATTGGTTTAAAATTATTGAGACTGATGCCTCTAATCTAGTTGAAGAATTTAGATGAAAAAGATAAAATTTAAACCCTAGTTATTAAATATTAAATTCTAGTTAATAAATACTAAACTGATGTAGGACAAAAATTGGGAAAAATTGCAGGTCCGAATAGATGACATTAATTCCCGAAGACACTAATTTTCGAAGGCAATAATGCTGAGTTCGATTGATTTTGCGGTCGTGAGTTATGTTTGACTTCTCTTTGGAATGTTTGATTTCACCCAGGAACGATCGACTTCGGGAGAGGTCTTCGGGTTCAAAAATGGCGTCCTGACTTTGGAAATGGCAACATGATTTCGAGAAGATCGGATTGGCTTGAATATTGTTATTTTTTAATAGCTCTTGTTTTTAGATAGGATCGTTTTTTAAGGTAATAGTGTTTTAGTAGGAAACAAATCATTTATGATATTACATAATTAAGTTGTTACCTATTAGGACTTTATTGCCATAATATTAGTTACCTATTAAGATTTTATTTCCATAGTTATAGAAATTCTTTAGTTGTAAAAACCCGGCTTGTGGGTTGGAGGAGAATTATTCATAATTTATTATCTTTTACGATTGATATTGTTTTGTTTCTCTGGTGGATTCCAGTTTGTGTTCTTAGAACTTATGTTGGTAAACTCTTTGTGTTTCCATTCTGCGTCAATTGGTGTCAGAGCAAGGATTCTAGCTTGTGAATTGATGGTTGTTGAGCACGTGCGAGATGAAAATAGTATGTATACAAGCCGATAATGTATGATGATAACGCATATACTTTGTAATCAATCTTATTTATTTATTAATAAAAGAATTATTTATTAAAGGCATTTAATTATCTACATGGTGCTATTTTAATAATATGTGATAAACCCATAGTTTTAAGCAATACTTTTAGAATCATGATGAGGACATGCTTGTGACGCCCCCAAATTCGGACACTCATATCTCGAATTTGGTTCGTCACGTGCTAATTCTAATATCATACTTAAATCATCAACAACAGAATAATATAATAATTTACATTGATATAATATAAATATTCTTGTCCCAAGGTTTCGTAACTTAAAACATCTCTTACATAAATGAAACATAGATTAGACATAACTAATACATAACACAATATGTCTTAACATAATCATAATATCTCTAGACAAATATGAACTACTCCGTAGCTTTGCCCTTGCCCTTTTCTGTGACACCCCTAAATCCGGGTCCCTTTGAACCACGGATCCGGTCCGCCAAGATACTACTATCGTTAAACTATTTATATTTTTTATTCATTACTTAATGAATATAACTTTGCTTATTACAATTTAGAATATAAATTCTTTCCATTACCAGGATCTGCCCAATGACCCCAAACTTTTATAAGTTTCTAATCTTGGTCATTTACTATTCCTGTATTACATCACATTCAATGTTATATAAATATGCGGAATAATTTAAACTTTTTGAAACATTTGAAAAATAATTCTTTGATTGATTTCTTAACTTGAATCAATTACAAATCCTTGAATCAAATTATGTTATGATTCATTCTATTCGAATGGTTGTATAACTCTTTACTTCTTGATTCGAATTTCTCTATGTACCGCCTAGTACAACTTTACAAGCTAACATATATTACACATCATAACTACTATCAAGTATATCTACTAGAACCTAAACATGGTTCAAGAGCATATGTTTAATTAGACAAATCAATCTTCTTTGATGTGATTGAACTTTATCAATGAAGTAGCACGTAACCTTTACCGTATGTCCTTCACCTGTAAAAGTAGTTATTTGCAAGGGTGAGCTAGACTCGCCATCAATTCTAACAGTTTTCATGCAGCACATAACATATAATAGCATATTCAGTTCATGCATTCATAATCAATTAACATTTACTACGCTTGTTACTTCTCACATAATAGGTATAAAGATTTACTTCACAAGCATATCATCAAAGATCAACTTTCAACATTCATACATATCTCATATGCATTTCATATATATACATCAATGTTCTCAAAGCATAATATAACTCACTAACAGTTATAGAATTCATATATCAAATAGGAACTGAAAGACTTGCCTGATTCATAGTTTATCAACTACGACTTACTACTTAAAGCTTATCTGCACTTCGTGTATTCCTACACAATTATATAATCATGGATTCATATCCATCAGTAACATATATCATGCATTCTCAATGTAATAACAATGTTATATTGCTTCCTAACTAGGTTCGTAAAACCTACATTTCACTTTCTCATCATACTCTTAGAATAGCTAGGTATTTATAGGTATACCTTAACCACTCGCACTTGACATCAAAATTCATATATAGCTATCGCATACTTGATTTGCTATGTGTTCGTTACACATTTTGTAGCAACCCGGAATTTTGGATTATCCAGAATTTAGGTTTAAAGAATTAGTTATTAATAAAATGAATTTTTATTAATACTATTATGTGCTATGTGTTTATTAATCCTTCTATAACCTAGAATGATTATTTATCGGGAGGATTCTAGCTACGAGCTAGACTGAACGAGTAAGAATTTTCAAGACGAAAATAAAAGTTTTTCGAGAACAAAATATTTTCGGGAAAAAAGACGAAATAGGCACTATTCATCCGTTTCTGCTCGGAGATTTATTTTGAAATTCCGAGAAGTTATAGATTACGTAAAATGTTGAGACATGATGGAATATTTAATAATATTTCAGTTATGGCCAAAGACGAAATATCCAAAAATATTTGGATTAGAGAATCGTAGATTTTAAAACTATTGGAATGAAACCGAAAAGAGCGGAACTACGAAACTTAAGGGCTAAGCAAACTTGAAGGCTAAGTTAACTTAGTCCTTAAGTCTTGAATAGTAAGGAGGTGTGAATAGTGATTTTAGGGGCGAAATGACTATTTTGCACCTAACCTTGAAAATCTATAAATAGAAAGCTAAACTTTCATTTTCTAGGATTTTGAAAATCCTATAACTTGAGATAGAGAGAGGGAGCTCGGTTGGAAGAGGAAGAAGAAGAGTATGAGCATGAAGGCTCGAATCCAAAGTGATCGTGAAATAGAAAAGCTCGCAAATCGCCGGCTTTGTATAACGAAAGAGATATAAAGAAGAACGGTAATCCGAACCCTAGTTTCTTCTAATATTTTCTTTAAGTTTTCTATGTCAAAAACATAGCTTAATGAGAATAAGGAGTAAAACATATTGAGAATGATTTCATATGGTTGAAATCGTAAGAAAATGAAGAAATAAAAACAAGAAATTTAGTTTATAAATTTCTTAAGGAAGTATAAGATTCGTAAGGATTTTGAGTGATCCGAATGAATTTTATGAATGAGCAGGTCGAATAAGTAAGGAATGGTGTTCTATAACATCAAATTCCAAGAAAAAGTAGAATCATAATCCAAAATATCGATTAAAATGAAGAACGAACGAAGAACACGAAGAACACACGAAGAACGCGAAGAACACGAAGAACGTTGTTGATGGACAAATTTAAAACCATCGTAGTATAGATGTTGTTGATGGACAAGTTTAAAACCATCGCGTATAAGTTAGATGGTTATTGCTTGGTTAGGAACGTTAGAAACGTTCCTGAAGAACGGATTAAAATTAAGCTATAATGAAGTTATGGCGAAAAATTTCGTAAAAGAAGAACGAAAATTCGAAAGTTAGTAAATGAACCCGAACATGTAGGGTTTCATAAGAATGTAAGAGAACATATAAAATGTGAGTCGTGGACTCAAGAACGAACTAATTCCGAGTTCGGATGACCAATTACGGACGAACGAGCGAAGAACGTTAAAAGCGTAAAAATGAATAAAGGGTTAAGATTAAGCCAATTGAATGGTATGTTAACAGATTCAGAATGAAGTTTTGTCCAAAGCATATTAAAGTACGTAAGATAAGGAAGAAAATGGCTTTGGAACGACCTAGTTTCGTGTTATAACGAAGAAGTTATGAGATTTCGAAATCAGCGTCTCAAGCTTGTAAAACACTTAGAAAAATTTTCTAGGGTTTTGGCTCGGCACCGCAGCGCCGAGAAGTGGCGCCGCAGCGCGAGCTCGGCCATAATCGTCTGGAGAGTGGCGCCGTAGTGTGAGAGATAACAAAGGACTTGGCGCCTCAGCGCCAGCTCGGGAAGAGAGGAGAGAGAAGTAGGTCGCGCCGTAGCGCAAGAGGAAAGGAAGGGCACGGCGCTACAACGCCGGTGCAGAGCAATGCCCAGAAATGAGATTTTTAGTTCTCAATTACTGGAGGATGTGCAAGAAAGAAATATGAACATAATGTTCAACTAATGAAACACTTAATCAAGTGTTTTAAACCTTTAATAAAGGTTGAACGAAAAGATTTAAATGAGATTAAAAGACAAAGAATTTAGGTACGGGTTACGGAACCGATGTTCGGGGACCGTAGTGGCGATAAACGAACATTAGGGATTGCTATGATTGGGAATTCCTTAGACGTTGGTTGATGAAGGTAATGACTAACATTTCGATGTTATGACATGGCATTGAGAGATGAATGTAAAGCGTTTAGACGCTGTGAATGCAACGTTGTTGCGATGAATGATCGGTCTTAGCATACAGCGAACCGTATGGCTTTGACATTAAGAAAGAATAATGAACATGGGGTTCATGGGATGGATAATGATTGAAAGAAATTAAAACCTTGAGTAAAGGTTGAATGAGAGATTAAGAGACGAGCAATGTGAACGTTGAATACGTAAACAATCCTCGTGAATCGTATTCGCGTTTGATTTGACGCGTTAAGTAAGTATACCCTGGTTGTATGACTTAGACGTTAACAAAGGTAGTAAGTAAGATACGAATGGTATCAAGAAAGCCGTAGCAAATGGTAAAAAGATTAATGAAAGCCGATTGTGAGTCGGATGAGAATGTTAGAATGAAATGTAAGCGTTGAACACTTTAATCGACGTGAAGGTTGAGTGTACGCAAATATTAAACGGGTAGAACCTACACTCCGTGTATGGTTTAACCGTAATGTAATGAAGACTATGTTTTAGCCGTGAACGGTGAAGAAATTAAGTTAAAGATAATAACGTATAACGTTAAGAAGCCGAGTTAATAAGTATAACTTGGACAACGTTCCAAGTTAAATGAACTGGACGTTGTAAGGTATGAATAAGTTAATATGAAATGTTTAATGCTATATTCTCATAGTATTGATATTGGACGATTGTTCCGAGTATACAAAAGATTGTATGACTTAGGCGAAAAATAATGAATCCTGAGGTATGGCATTTAGTTTCCAGAAAGCCATAAGGAATAAGAAATTAACTTAACGAACATTATAATTTAATAGTTCGTATAAGTTAAGCGAAAGTTAGGTTGTGGTACAATCGTAACCTTTGATGGTTGACATATGGGAGCTGGGCTAAACAATTCCTTTAGAGAGCGAAGGTATATACGAAACTGGCAACCGATCTAACTCACTGTGATGGCAGTGTAGATGAGACGGGAACTTGTTTGTTGGTTGTTTGTGGGAAACCACTCAGAGTACCATATGGACTACTAGCAGAGAAGCGATGTGTGTTGAATCCTAGAGAAGAATAAGAAGAAGATAAGAGTGTAAATCATCAAAGATGATAAACGTTTTGAGTAAGACATCTGCGTATGTCATAAAGCCGTAAAGCGATAAAGAAAGATGGTCGCGTAAACTTAGTTGTAAGAACGTGAACCTTAAGAAGTAAAGTTAAGTAAACCAATGCGTAAGTCAAGTATATGACTAATTGGTGTATTTGTTATTTCCTTATTTGTTATAGGGATTGGAATGAGCAGTTCAGCGTAAGCTGTAGCTGTGCGTAAGGCAAGTTTCCTAACTTCATTCATATTTTAAATGAATGCTAGTTTCTAAAACTTCTCAGATGTTGAACTTGAGAAGTTCTGTCTATGTGTGAATGTGTGATATTTGTACAAGGTGGTAGTATGTATGAGGCCTTATGCCACAATTTGAACACTTCGGTGTTTCCATGAGATGAACTGTTCTATGTTTGAATTGTTCAATAAAGGAATGTTCTGTTTATACATGAACCGTTATTGCTAAGTCTGTGTTATTGATTCTAGCCAGACAGGATGTGTATGAAAGAGAATAGAGAATGAAAGTATTTCAAAGTGGATGTGACTAATGTTTTAAAATGATAGAAATCAAGACTATTCCTATTATTCAAGCTGCTTTGTAACCTTTGTTCGGTTATTGAAGTCAGAAAAGAATGTTTAAATTCTTGAAGTTGTTTGTTCAACTGTTATGACTTGCTGGGCAATTGAATGCTCACACTTAATTTAAATGAAAAACATTTTCAGCGAACGATGTTAGAAAGAACTTAAGAATCCCGTAAAGATCAAGCTGAGCGGTATCCAGACGAGGTGCCATTCATTATGTGAATGAGCGAGAAGATCAAGTGAAGACTTGTAATGTAGAAAGATGAGAATTAAACTATAGACTAGTTTAATAAACGATTATGTATCCTTGGTGGCGGATAAAAGTCACTCATGCAAGATGTAAAGAATAATGTAATTATCATTATTTGTAATGAGGAAGGTTATAAGGTTTTTTGAACCTAGGATTTGAGAGTGTATGTTGTTATATTTCAGTATATAATGTTGTATGCAGAATGAATGATGTACTCGTGACGTACAGAATCTGGTGTGAAGATAGACCGGATTTTGGGGCGTTACAGGTTGGTATCAGAGCTGATAGATTATAAACCTTAGGTATGAGTACCTAAGACTATAATCGTAAAGAGATGAATAAGAATATCACCACGTGATCATAGTAAATCGTAGTAACAGATGAGCTGTTAAACGATGAATGATTTATAGCTAATGCTATAAATGAATGGTACTACAAAGTAGTACGGGAAGAAGAACTCAGATTGAGTTGTAAAGGATAGTATACGAATTAAAGAAAATTCATATTAAGTAAAGAGAAAGTTAGAAGTTGTAAGATTTCGATTGAGGACTCATGTGATAGCTGAGTAGTACGAACCTTCGAATGGGAGTGGGTTTGTGATTACTTAGTTATTACAGTGATAATCATTGGAATAGTATGTCATGGTATCAATATGTATATGACGAGAAGGTGAATCTTTTCTTATGTATATACTTGATAGGTAGAGAACGATAAGACAGGTGCGGGTTCTTGAAACTCATACTTATGAAAAGTTTGTGACTCATAGTTATATGCTTTGTTTCTGAGCCCTAAGCATATGGATAGTCCTTGATTTGTTCTTGGATTACATATTGCGAAGATAAGTTCTTAAACACATATGGTTGTGGAAAGTTCCTAAATACATAAAGTGTGGTAAGTTGATGAACTATACTAAGGTATAGGAATGTTTAGACTGAAAGTAAGTATTTTCAGTAGACTTAGCATTGAAGGTGCTAGAGAAGATTAAGTATTGTCGCAAGTAAGACAATGAAGGGAGATGGAGAATAAGATATTCCAAGTCATCTAGCTATGCTAGATTTCGAAATTTCTTGAAATCGTGCTGATGTGCGCATTTTGAAAATGAAAGAATTGGTTCAGCTTTTGGAACCAATGGATTTTAAAAGAGCTAAGCTTTGTATGTCTATGCCAATTTCCTCGGCTAGACAGAAATTGATTTAAAATATCAAAATGAATTTTATATCATTTGTGCATTTGATGTAACGATGGTAAAAAGATGGAGTAGTTAATGCAATTAAACCTGGTATTGGATTTGATCTTAGGATCAACAACCTGCTATGGTATGATGTATAATGACGAAGTCATAAACTGACGAAGTCCTCAACATACTGTGAAGAGTGCGGTATCATGACGTCATAAAATGTTTTGATGTATTGCAAAAGAATTTAAAGAAGTAGTCGATGTCAATTGATTTGACTAGACGAATGTTTCAAGAAATATCCAAAATTTTTGGTATTAAGTCTGAGGAGAACACACCCCGAAATGGGGATATACGATAGGTTGATCACCTACGTATGGAAAGAGGTGGTTTACTTTCTTTGTGATGTAAACTTACCGTGGAAAGAGGGTTTACGGTGAAATGCTGTTTAACCTAGCAAGAGTTCATGGTCAATTTGACCCCTAAGCAAAAGTATGAAATGTTTTAAAGGAATCTTTATATTCCTCGTTATTCCTTTCACTTCATGAATCTTGATAAGTTATGAAGGGTAGGGAATGTTTGAAAGATAATAACTTCTTTGAAGAGAAGTTTAGGAGAAGAGTAAGTTAAAAAAAATTCGAGGATGAAATTCTGTGAAGAATGGAAGAATGTGATGACTCGGGTAAGGGTTGGTTTTTAGAAATTTCGAGGACTGAATTTTTATAAGGAGGGGAGAATGTAACAACCCGAAATTTTGGATTATCCAGAATTTAGGTTTAAAGAATTAGTTATTAATAAAATGAATTTTTATTAATACTATTATGTGCTATGTGTTTATTAATCCTTCTATAACCTAGAATGATTATTAATCGGGAGGATTAAGCTACGAGCTAGACCGAGCAGTAAGAATTTTCAAGACGAAAATAAAAGTTTTTCGAGAACAAAATATTTTCGGAGAAAAAGACGAAATAGGCACTATTCATCCGTTTCTGCTCGGAGATTTATTTTGAAATTCCGAGAAGTTATAGATTACGTAAAATGTTGAGACGTGATGGAATATTTAATAATATATCAGTTATGGCCAAAGATGAAATATCCAAAAATATTTGGATTCCGAGAATCGCAGTTTTTAAAACTGTCAAACAAAACCCGAAAGACGGAACTACGAAACTTAAGGGCTAAGAAAACTTGAGGGCTAAGTTAACTTAGTCCTTAAGTCTTGAATAGTAAGGAGGTGTGAATAGTGATTTTAGGGGCGAAATGACTATTTTGCCCCTAACCTTGAAAATCTATAAATAGAAAGCTAAATTTTCATTTTCTAGGATTTTGAAAATCCTATAACTTGAGATAGAGAGAGGGAGCTCGGTTGGAAGAGGAAGAAGAAGAGTATGAGCATGAAGGCTCGGATCCAAAGTGATCGTAAAATAGAAAAGCTCGCAAATCGCCGGCTTTGTATAACGAAAGAGAAATAAAGAAGAACAGTAATCTGAACCCTAGTTTCTTCTAATATTTTCTTTAAGTTTTCTATGTCAAAAACATAGCTTAATGAGAATAAGGAGTAAAAGATATTGAGAATGATTTCATATGGTTGAAATCTTAAGAAACTGAAGAAATAAAAACAAGAAATTTAGTTTATAAATTTCTTAAGGAAGTATAAGATTCGTAAGGATTTTGAGCGATCCAAATGAATTTTATGAATGAGTAGGTCGAATAAGTAAGGAATGGTGTTTATAACATCAAATTCCAAGAAAAAGTAGAATCGTAATCCAAAATATCGATTAAAATGAAGAACGAACGAAGAACACGAAGAACACACGAAGAATGCGAAGAACACGAAGAACGTTGTTGATGGACAAATTTAAAATCATCGTAGTATAGATGTTATTGATGGACAAGTTTAAAACCATCGCGTATAAGTTAGATGCTTATTGCTTGGTTAGGAATGTTAGAAACGTTCATGAAGAACGGATTAAAATTAAGCTATAACGAAGTTATGGCAAAAAATTTCGTAAAAGAAGAACGAAAATTTGAAAGTTAGTAAATGAACCCGAACGTGTATGGTTTCATAAGAATGTAAGAGAACGTATAAAATGTGAGTCGTGGACTCAAGAACAAATGAATTCCGAGTTCGGATGACCGAATTACGGACGAACAAGCGAAGAACGTTAAAAGCGTAAAAATGAATGAAGGGTTAAGATTAAGCCAATTGAATGGCATGTTAATGGATTCAGAATGATGTTCTGTCCAAGGCATATTAAGGTAAGTAAGATAAGGAAGAAAATGGCTTTGGAACGACCTCGTTCCGAGTTATAACGAAGAAGTTATGAGATTTCGAAATCAGTGTCTCAAGCTTGTAAAACACTTAAAAAAAAATTCTAGGGTTTTGGCTCGGCGCTGCAGCGCCAAGAAGAGGCGCCACAGTGTGAGCTCGACCATAATCGTCTAGAGAGTGGCTCATGTGGTGAGAGATAACAAAGGACTTAGCTGCGCAGTCACGAGAGAGAGAAAGGAGGAACGCAGTGTCAGAGGTGACGGTCTTGTAGCAATTGCCGAGAAATGAGATTTTTTGTTCTCAATTACTAGAGGATGTGCAAGAAAGAAATATGAACATAATGTTCAACTAATGAAACACTTAATCAAGTGTTTTAGACCTTTAATAAAGGTTGAACGAAAAGATTTAAATGAGATTAAAAGACAAAGAATGTAGGCGCGGGTTATAGAACCGATGTCCGGGGACCGTTGTCGAGATAAACGAACGTAAGGGATTGCTATGATTGGTAATTCCTTAGACGTTGGTTGATGAAGGTAATGACTAACATTCTGATGTTATGACATGGCATTGAGAGATGAATGTAAAGCGTTTAGACGCTGTGAACGCAACATTGTTGCGATGAATGATCAGTCTTAGCATACAACGAACCGTATGGCTTTGACATTAAGAAAGAATAATGAACATGGGGTTCATGGGATGGATAACGATTGAAAGCAATTAAAACCTTGAGTAAAGGTTGAATGAGAGATTAAAAGACGAGCAATGTGAACGTTGAATATGTAAACGATCCTCGTGAGTCGTATTCGCATTTGACGAACGTGCTAAGTATACCCTGGTTGTATGACTTAGACGTTGACAAAGGTAGTAAGTAAGATACGAATGGTATCAAGAAAGACGTAGCGAATGGTAAAAAGATTAATGAAAGCAGATTGTGAGTCGAATGAGAATGTTAGAATGAAATGTAAGCGTTGAACACTTTAATCGACGTGAAGGTTGAGTGTACGCAAATATTAAACAGGTAGAACCTACACTCCGTGTATGGTTTAACCGTAATGTAATGAAGACTAAGTTTTAGCCGTGAATGGTGAAGAAATTAAGTTAAAAATCATAACGTATAACGTTAAGAAGCCGAGTTAATAAGTATAACTTGGACAACGTTCCAAGTTGAATGAACTGGACGTTGTAAGGTATGAATAAGTTAATATGAAATGTTTAACGCTATGTTCTCATAGTAATTACATTGGATGATCGTTCCGAGTATACAAAAGATTGTATGAATTAGACGAAAAAGAATGAATCCTGAGGTATGTCATTTAGTTGCCAGAAAGCCATAAGGAATAAGAAATTAACTTAACGAACATTATAATTTAATAGTTCGTACAAGTTAAGCGAAAGTTAGGTTGTGGTACAATCGTAACGTTTGATGGTTGACATATGGGAGCTGGGCTAAACAATTCCTTTAGAGAGCGAAGGTATATACGAAACTGGCAACCGATCTAACTCACTGTGATGGCAGTGTAGATGAGACGGGAACTTGTTTGTTGGTTGTTTATGGGATACCACTCAGAGTACCATATGGACTACTAGCAGAGAAGCGATGTGTGTTGAATCCTAGAGAAGAATAAGAAGAAGATAAGAGTGTAAATCATCAAAGATGATAAACGTTTTGAGTAAGACATCTGCGTATGTCATAAAGCCGTAAAGCGGTAAAGAAAGATGGTCGCGTAAACTTAGTTGTAAGAACGTTAACCTTATGAAGTAAAGTTAAGTAAACCAATGCGTAAGTCATGTATATGACTAATTGGTGTATTTGTTATTTCCTTATTTGTTATAGGGATTGGAATGAGCAGTTCAGCGTAAGCTGTAGCTGTGCGTAAGGCAAGTTTCCTAACTTCATTCATATTTTAAATGAATGCTAGTTTCTAAAACTTCTCAGATGTTGAACTTGAGAAGTTCTGTCTATGTGCGAATGTGTGATATTTGTACAAGGTGGTAGTATGTATGAGGCCTTATGCCATAATTTGAACACTTCGGTGTTTCCATGAGATGAACTATTCTGTTTGAAGCTATTCAATAAAGGAATGTTCATTTATACATGAACCGTTATTGCTAAGTATGTTCTATTGATTCTAGCCAGACAGGATGTGTATGAAAGAGAATAGAGAATGAAAGTATTTCAAAGTGGATGTGACTAATGTTTTAAAATGATAGGAATCAAGACTATTCCTATTATTCAAGCTGCTTCGTAACCTTTGTTCGGTTATTGAAG
Organism: Panax quinquefolius; assembly: GCA_020205615.1. Taxonomy (NCBI): domain Eukaryota; kingdom Viridiplantae; phylum Streptophyta; class Magnoliopsida; order Apiales; family Araliaceae; genus Panax; species Panax quinquefolius. Next base: position 52,077,455 of record CM035171.1, on the reverse strand, counting down.
TCTGAAAAGAATGTTTAAATTCTTGAAGTTGTTTGTTCAATTATTATGACTTCTTTGGGAAATTGAATGCTCACACTTGCTTTAAATGAAAAACATTTTCAATTGAACGTGGTTAGAAAGAACTTAAGGATCCCGTAAAGATCAAGCTGAGCGGTATCCAGACGAAGTGCCATTCATTATGTGAATGAGCGAGAAGATCAAGTGAAGACTTGTAATGTAGAAAGATGAGAATTAAACTATAGACTAGTTTAATGAACGATTATGTATCCTTGGTGGCGGATAAAAGTCACTCGTGCAAGATGTAAAGAATAATGTAATTATCATTATTTATAATGAGAAAGGTTATAAGGTTTTTCGAACCTGGGATTTGAGAGTGTATGTTGTTATATTTTAGTATATAATGATGTATGCAGAATGAATGATGTACTCGTGACGTACGGAATCCGGTGTGAGGATAGACCAAATTTTGGGGCGTTACATATTTCAACTCATAGATGGTTGCTTCATAAAGTTCTTGCATTTTGTAAACTTTAATAAATTTTAACAAATTTGGGTTTTATATAACCATTACCTGCTCTTAGGCTTAGAATATCATCCATGTCAAGTACTATAGCTTAGGATAATACTATAAGTAAGTTGCCAAAATCAGAAAGCAAATAAAATGTCCAGATCAAAGCTGTTTTTTGTAGTATAATTGCCATTGAGAGTTAAGCTTGGGATGGCGCATGCTACTGAATCCCCCGCGCAACTAAAGTTGAATATTTATTTCCTGGTTTTAGTCCAAACTTTAACACACATATACACTTATACTTAACATGCATACACGCTAGAGGTCTTCACATACTTGTATGACCACTTCAAGTTCAACCTTATATGTTTGGGACTTTAGTTTAGGATTTTCACGAAATCAAAACCAAATAGGGTTATGAAATCACTAGGTGTACTAATTAGCCTTATTTTCTCATAAAGAGGTCACATAATATGTACTACACATGCTCATTCATATTCATATCTTTTACTCATAGCTAGCATCGTTTAACACTTTAAAACATGCTTTAACCTCATGATTGGTTTACTTCCATTATGTTTAACATATACAACTTATGTTTAAAGACATAATGAAACATAACATGGCATCTCGAGCCTTTAAATTCTAAATACTCATCTATAATGCAACTTAAGTTTGAAAACATGCCCGAGGTTGCCTTTGAAATCATTTTTCATGAATGATGCAATATAGCACATATAAATCATATCTACGAAGATTATAGACAAAACATGACATATTAATCCTTTAGAATCTAGATATCTATGTGATGCAACTAGATTTTGAAAATATATTCAAGTTTGCTTTTGACACGACTTTAAACTTGAACAATGCCATTCAACACATACAAGACAACTTTAAGTCTCCATTCATATGTAGTCAAGTCATGTTAACATGCTTGCAAGATCAGAATTTATAGAAATTAGCATTTATGCATCTTAGTTATTTTATATCAAGTTTTCTTAAAAACTTCTTTCACACAAGGTCTAACGAGTTTGATTACGAACAAAGGAACTATGTACACTAAGCATGCTCTTTTATGTGAAAAATCAGTCATGTTAACATCTTTTAAAGTTTCGAAACTATATCTTGTAGCATTCATGGCCATTAGCTTATTATACTTGAAAATTTCTCTAACACGAGACTTAACAAGTATAGTCATGGATACATATGTAACGCCCCGAAATTCGGTCTATTCTCACACCCAGATTCTGTGCATCGCGGTCCCGCTTCTTACCAAACATACCTCATTATATAGTTAAATATAATAACATATATTCTCAAATCCCAGGTTCTGGAAACCTTAAAATCTCTTTCATTACAAATAATGATAATTACATTATTCTTTACATCGTACAAGAGTGACTTTTATCCGCCACCAAGGATATATATCAGTTCATTAAACTAATATATAGTTCAATTAAACTATTCTACATTACAAGTCTTCACTTGATCTTCACGCTCATTCATCTAATGAATGACACTTCGCCTGGATACTAATCAGCTTGATCTTTACGGGATCCTTAAGTTCTTTCTAACATCGTACACTGAAAATATTTTTCATTTAAAGCAAGTGTGAGCATTCAATTGCCCACCAAGTCATAATAGTTGAACAAACAACTTCAAGAGTTTAAACATTCTTCAGAACTTCAATAACCGAACAAAGATTATGAAGCAGCTTGAATAATAGGAATAGTCTCGATTCTTATCATCTTAAAACATTAGTCATATTCACTTTGAAATACTTTCATTCCTCTACCTTTTTCATACACATCCTGTCTGGCTAGAATCATTAGCACAGACTTTACAATAACGGTTCATTATAAATTGAACATACTTATATTGAATAGTTCAATCACAGAACAGTTCATCTCATAGAAACACTGAAGTTTTCAAATTATGGCACAAGGCCTCATACATACTACCACCTTGTACATACATCGCACATATGCACATAGACAAGACTTCTCAAGTTCAACATCTGAGAAGTTTAAGAAACAAGCATTCATGTAATATGAATGAAGTTAGGAAACTTGCCTTACGCACAACTACATCTTATAGTTTACGCTGAACTACTCATTCCAATTCCTATGTAGCACATAAGGAAAATAACACATACACCAATTAGTCATATACTTGACTTACGCATTGGTTTACTTAACTTTATTTCTTAGGGTTCACGTTCTTATAACCTAAGTTTACGCGACTAATTTTCCTTATTACCGGTTTATGGCTTCATGACATACGGAGATGTCTTACACATACATTCATCATCTTTGATGATTTACCTTTTTATCTTCTTCTTATAACCTTTCTAGGACTCAGCATACATCGCTTCTCTACTAGTAGTCCATATGGTACTCTGAGTGGTTTCCCACAAACAACCAACAAATAAGTTCCCGTCTCATCTACACTGCCGACAACAGTGAGTTAGATCGGTTGCCAGTTTCGTATATACCTTCGCTCTCTGAAGGAATTGTTTAGCCCAACTCCCATATGTCAACCATCAGAGGTTACGATTGTACCATAACCTAAACTCATCTTAACTTATTCGAACTATTAAACTATAATGTTCATTAAGTCAAATTCTTATTCATTACGGCTTTCTGGCAACTAAATGCCATACCTCCGGATTCATTTCTTTATCGTCCAAGTCATACAGTCTTTTGTATATTCGAAACGATCATTCAATGTCAATACTATGAGGTTATAGCGTTAAACATTTTATATTAATTTATTCATATCTTACAACGTCTGGTTCATTTAACTTGGAACGTTGTCCAAGTTATACTTATTAACTCGGCTTCTTAACGTTATACGTACTTGCCTTTAATTCAGCTTCTTCACCGTTCACAGGTTTAATCAACATTCTTCATTACCTTAAGGTCAAACCATACACAGGGTGTAGGTTCTACCCGTTTAATAATCACGTACACTCAACCCTCATGTTGGCTAAAGGGTTTAATGCTCACTTTTCATTATAACATTCTCTATCGGACTCATGCTCGGACTTTCATTATTTTTATTACTGTTCGCTACGGCTTTTTATGATAATTCATATCTTACTTACTACTTTTGTCAACGTCCAAGTTATATAACCATTGCACACTTAGATCGTTCGTCCGACTCGAATACAATTCACGAGGATCGTTTACGTAATCCGCATTCACGTTGCTCATCTCTTAATCTCTTATTCAACCTTTACTCAAGGTTTTAATTGCATTCAATCGTTATCCAACCCATGAACCCCATGTTCATTATTCTTTCTTAATGTCTAAGCCATACGGTTCGTTTTATGCTAAGACCGATCATTCATCGCAACTGCGTTGCGTTCACAACGTCTATACGCTTTACATTAATCTCTCATTTCTACAACATAACATCGAAATGTTATTCACTACCTTCATCACTCAACGTCTATGGAATCACAATCATAGCAATCCCTCACGTTTGTTTATTGTGACTATGGTCCCCGGTTATCGGTTACGTAATCTGCACCTACAATATTTGTCTTTTAATCTCGTTTAATCTTTCTGTTCAACCTTTACTAAAGATTTAAAACAATTGATTAAGTGTTACATTAGGTGAACTATATGTTCATATTTCTTTCTTGCATATCCCCCAGTAATTGAGCAATAAAAATCTCATTTCTGGGCATTGCCCTGCACCGGCGTTGCGGCGCCACCCTCCTCTTTCTCTCTCCCGCTGCGGCTACGTCACCCTCTTCCTTGGTCTGGCGCTGCGGCGCCAAACTCTTCGTTACCTCTCATGCTGCCACGCCACATGCCAGTAGCTGATAGCTGAGCTCACGCTGCGGTGTCGTCTCCCAAAGGCTCAACTGGTGCTGCGGTGCCGAGCTTAAACCCTAGAAAATTTTTCTAAGTCTTTTACAAGCTTTAATCGCTTACTTCGAAATTTCGTAACTTATTCGTTATAACTCGGAACGAGGTCGTTCCAAAGCCATTCTCTTCTTTATCTTACGAACTTCAATACCCCTCAGACATAACTTCGTTCTAAATCCATTAATGTGCCATTCTATTGGCTTGACCTTCTTCATTCATTCGTTTTATGTTTTTAACGTTCTTCGTTCGCTCGTCCGTAATTCGGTCATTCGAACTCGGAACTCGTTCGTTCTTGAGTCCATGACTCACATTTTCTACATTTTCTTACTTTCTTATGAAACCCTACACGTTCGGGTTCATTTACTAACTTTTTATTTCTCGATCGTCTTTTACGAAAATTTCGCCATAACTTCGTCATTGCTAAGTTTTAATCTGTTCCTCATGAACATTTTTACCATTCCTAACCAAGCAAAAAACAACTAACTTATACACGATGGTTTTAAACTTTTCCATTAACAACAATTATCCTACGATAGTTTTAAATTTGTCCATCAACAACGTTCTTCGTGTACTTCGCGTTCTTCGTTTGTTCTTCATTTTTAATCGATATTTTGGATTACGATTTTACTTTTTCTTGGAATTTGATATTATAGAACATCATTCCTTACTTATTTCACCTACTCATTCATAAGATTCATTCGGATCGCTCAAAATCCTTACGAATCTTATACTTCCTTAAGAAATTTATAAACTAAATTTCTAATTCTTATTTCTTTGTTTTCTCATGATTTCAACCATATGAAATCATTCCTAACTTCTTTTACTTCTTATTCTCCTTATGCTATGTTTTAAAGATAGAAAACTTAATGAAAAAATTATACGAAACTAGGTTTCGGATTACCGTTCTTCTTTAATCTTCTTCCGCTAGACAAAGCCGGCGATTTGCAAGCTTTTCTATTTCACGATCACCCTTGATCCGAGCATTCATGCTCATGCTCTTCCTTCTCCCTCTTCCTCCGAGCTCTCTCTCTCTCTCTCTCTCTCTCTAGTGTTATAGGATTTTCAAAATCCTATAAAAATGAAAGTTAGCTTCCTATTTATAGAAAATCCAAGGCTAGGGTAATTTGGTCATTTCGCCCCCCCTTAACCACCTTACTATTCAAGACTTAATCCCTAAGTTAACTTGGCATCCACATTAACTTAGCCATTAAGTCTTCTTAGCCCTTAAGTATGTTTAGCCCTTAAGTTTGATTAGCTCTTAAGTTTACTTAGTCCTTAAGTTTACTTAGCTCTTAAGTTTACTTAGTCCTTACTCCACCTCCTTACTATTTACGAAGCTTTCCTTGGAAGCTTCGTGCTTCTGTCTTGCGGAATTCGTTTGACAGTTCAAAAACTGATATCCTCGGAATCCAAATATTTTTGGATATTTCGTCTTTCTTTTACCGATTAACTTTTACGTATTCTTCGGATTTCTGAAAAACTGAAAAACATTTTTTGGCATTAAGCATTTTCCTTTATGTTTTCCCCTAATGTAGCTAAACGAATGAAAAGTACATAGCAGTACTTTTCATCTTTTTTATTTTCGTCTGATTTCTGCATGTTTTTCGAGAAAAACTTTTATTGGCTGACTTAACTTTTCACGATATATTATCTTCAAGTCTTTTGACGGAATGTCATTTCAACATACCGAACTCTCGGAAAGGCTTAGGTTATTTAAACCCTAACCCTTAGGGTTTCGTTGGGTGAATAGTGCCTATTTCGTCTTTTTCCCCAAAAATATTTTTGTTCCCGAATTTTTTTATTTTTGTCTTGAAAATTCTTACTCGTTCAGTCTAGCTCATAGCCAGAATTCTCCCGACTTATAATCATCCTAGGTTATATAATGATTAATAAACACATAGCACATAATAGTATTAATAATAATTCATTTTATTAATAACTAATTCTTTAAACTTAAATTCTGGTCAATCCAAAATTCTTGGTTGTCACATTCTTCCCTCCTTATAAAAATTCCGTCCTCGGAATTTCTTAAAACCTCACCCTTACCCGGGACATCACATTCTCTCCTTCTTCACAGAATTTCGTCCTCGAAATTTTAGCTTACTCTTCTTCTCAACTTCTCTTCAAAGAAGTTCTTATATTTCCATCCTTCCTAACCTCCATAACCTATCAAGAATCATGAAGTAGAAGGAATAACGAGGAGTATAAAATTTCCTTTAAAACATTTTCATACTTTTGCTGAGGGGTCAAATCGACCATGAACTCTTACTAGGTTAAACAACATTTGTGACGCCCCAAAATTAGGTATACATCACCCATCTTGGGTCGCCACTTACATGGTACATAAATTCAAATACAAACTTAATTATACATCTGTCGTGTAACATACGACAATACATAAACTGAGAGTTCTAATAGGAATATTATCATTTAGACAATATCCATACTCAAGGAGTCCTCATTACATTTATTGTCACACTATTTAACAGAATAGTGAGGACTACTAATGCTATCCTCTGGACCATTACTCCGTTCCCCGACTCGTCCCAACTATATTCTCATTTTCAAGAGAACGGTGAAAAAAGGGTGAGCTCAACTAGCCTAATAAGAAATATTATGACTAAGATAATGCAGAATAAATTATCATTAGCCTTCAAATAAAGATGTTAAACCGATAAAATACAATAGACAACCCGGTTTAAGCTGCAGCGGAATGTGCAATCCATTAAAAGAGTCAAGTAGAAAATAAAGTCTACTATCTTTTAGGTTTTAAAAGGTTTTCATCCGGTTTTTATCACTAAGACTCGGTTTAATGAATAAACCACAATATCTAATCATCCTCGCATTACCACGGTCAAGGATTTTCATCAAATTATCAATGGTCATGACTATACCGAATCACACCCGGTCATAATCATACCAAAAACTATCCATCACTGCATTACAAGCCACTGAGGACTTTTGTCACATCATTTATATCAAGCCATGATTATACCGAATGATCCCTGGTCATAATCATACTAAGTTCATCTATGCACGTAAGCCAAAGATAACATAATATAACGTGAGGATGATGACAATGACATAATAATTCAATAAAACAAGTTCAAGAATTATTTAATCCGGGAATTATTAACGCCCAAATTGTCAACGATAATCTTTGTTTTGTAGAGTAAAATTCAAGAATAATCAGAAGAATATTTCCATGAAAAGATACTGGATGAAACGCAAATATCAAAGATATTCTACTAATTTCATGGAGTATAGAAGTCAAAGTTTTAACCAACTGGGTATAATAAAGAATGGAATAACAAAAGAAATCACCATGCATGCGGTACCGCGCATAAACAAAAGTTATTCAATAGAATAATAATAATGGAACCAGTCGTGAAATTCAAAGCATGGATGATCCAATGTAATAATAAATCTTTGAATAATAAACAATGGAACCGATTAAAATTGTAAACACATGCATGAGGATATTCCAATGTAATAATAAATTTGAAATAATAAACAATGGAACCAAGTCCGGTGTAAAACACACAGATAGGATATTCCAACATAATAATAAAGAATGGAATAATAAACAATGGAACCAGGTCCGGTGTAAAACTCACAGACAGGATATTCCAACAGAATAATAGAAGAATGTCACCAAGTATAGGGTAAACCACGATACAAAGTTATTCCAATGAATAATAAAGAAATGGAACAATGTGAAGTTCTCTTTTTGAATACAAAAGAATAATATCCCTACCGTAGTAAAAGACACCTTTGGATATCAAAGTAGTGAAGTACCGAATACTCTTCTTCTTTCTCTCTATAGATTTTTCTCTATAGCTTCTCTCTATATTTTTCTCTCTAAAGTTTCAAAGTGAATTCGTAAGAAAATAATGAAGGAATGAGCTTCTATTTATAGGAAAATAGAATGCATAGTAATTAATCCATGAACGGTCCAGATTGATTTACTTTAATCTGACGGTCCATATTTAAAACAAAATTTTTTAAATAAAATATCATATATTCTATTTATATAAAAACATTTTACTATGCAAACACTATGCAAAACACTATGCAAAACACTATGCAACACTATGCATAATAAAATATACTATATTCTATTTATAGAATAACTTTAATAAAGTATTCTATTTTATATAAAAGATGTTTCGCATTTTATTACGTTAATAATACGAATAAAACAAAACGTCATTATCGCTATAATAATTCATATTATTAATCGACAATAATGGAATCAAACTGAGTGACTTCTCACATAAGCATCAATAATCAATACCGTGTGCTACTATGCAACCACATGTATTACTGTACTTTTACTACCGAGTAGTTCAACAGTATCAACGGTAAAACTTCCGCCGTTATTTCAATAAAATATTTTTGTCGTTTTCTCAATCCGACAATAATTCTGTTGTGGGGTCCACCAATGATTGAGCCGTTGTATGAATATTCCCTGCTAAACCGAATATTCCCCGACCAATCGAATATATCATAACCACTTGCATACTTTGCAAAATTTATAAATACTACCCACAACTATAATATTATCTCAAATTCACACCATAATATTGAAAAATTATTTCGAAAAAATTTAAATCTTTATTGATAAAATCTGGGGTCTCACAATCTCCCCTCCTTATGGAATTTCGCCCTTGAAATTAGGGTACGTACCTGGTATGATAAGAGGTGAGGATACCTTGAATACCTTTATCATTAAAAACATTAAATTCATTTTTGCAATCCGGCCAAAGATATTCATTAACAATTTAACTTTGCACTACAGGCCAAAGATATACAACTTTAAAACCAATAATGCTGAGACGCAGCTTAATAGTATCACGACCACGAATTATCCATGCACCACTGGCCAAGGATATTCGTGTTTTCAATTACGGTCATGATTATACCGAATAATCCTTGGTCATAATCATACCAAGTCTATCAATGCACTACTGCCAAAGATGACTTTTACCACATCCATGAATTAATATTTCATTGCTGAGACTCAGCTCAATAATTAATCCATATCATCAAATCATCCCTGCACTACAAGCCAAGGATATTCATTAGTATCACGACCACGAATTATCCATGCACTATGGCCAAAGATAATCGTGTATTCATTAGTATCACGACCACAAATTATCCATGCACTACGGCCAAAGATAATCGTGTATTCATTAGTATCACGACCACAAATTATCCATGCACTATGGCCAAAGATAATCGTGTATTCATTAGTATCACGACCACAAATTATCCATGCACTACGTTCCAAAGATAATCGTGTATTCATTAGTATCACGACCACAAATTATCCATGCACTACGGCCAAAGACAATCGTGTATTCATTAGTATCACGACCACAAATTATCCATGCACTACGTGCCAAAGATAATCGTGTATTCATTAGTATCACGACCACAAATTATCCATGCACTACGTGACAAAGATAATCCTGTTTTCAATTACGGTCATGATTATACCGAACAATCCCTGGTCTTAATCATACCAAGTCCATCTATGCACGTGAGCCACAGATGACTTTCAACATAATATAAGCATGAGGATAATGATATAAAGAATCAATCAAATGAGATAAAGGATAAATATTAAACATTTATAATATAATTTATCCAGGATTCAAGAATATCCCCATGTTATCAATCACTTAATAATCTCATAATCTAATATCCTTAATATTATAACAATATTTTAATCACTTCCTAAATTTATAAACAATTTATTTCAATTGTTTACGCTTTACCATATAATGCATTTAATCATTCAAAATGTCATACTCATAAGATATCATCACCAATGATCAAATCCTCATCAAAAAAATATGCATATACTCTATATAGGATTCTCTAGCCATAAAATCCTATTTTCAACTTTGTTACTTCACATAACATATTTAACTCATATGTTCAGAACTAAACTATTTTCATAGAAAATACCAAATCAGTCCCAAATATATTTCTTTTCTGGGATTTAGCATAATATAGTCCCATAATGAACATACATTTTTCTCGGAATTTTTAATATTCATTTACTTTTTTTCAAAAATCAATTTCTAATTAATTCCTTAAGAAATTAGCTACCTCAAGGTTAACTCCAGAAATTCCCAAATATTGGCAGGACCTTACACATGTTAATGTGAGCCTCCAGTTTAATTTTTATGGTCATCGGAGTTGTAGAACTCCGGTTATAGCATTTTTCGTCAGAAAATCCTAAATATTGAAATGGTCATAACTTGCTCATTTTAAGTCGGAATGAGCTCATTTTTGGACACGATGTTTATACCATATACTTTTATGTCCCAAAAGGCTAGAATTTTTCTCATAATTTAAGTGGCCGAAAATGCCCTTTTAAAAATAAAATCAAGTAGCTTTTTAAAATTTCCAAACTTTTTCATTCTTTATTAAAATCACCACACCAAAATCGACAACACCTTTTCCAAAGGATTCCACTTGGAGATGCTACAAAACTCATAGATCTAACTCTAGAACTTGACCACAATTGAAAAATTCAAAATATATTAGGAGATATGGTCAATTGAATTTCATGTTACGTTTTTCACAAAATCGATTTTCAAATTTCTTTGTGATTTCTAAGAAACTTTCATGTTTTCTCATAATAACCAACATAACTCATTATAACACTTACTAATACCACGTATACCCATGATTTTCATTAGTCCAATGCTTTTATTATGACTTTCATCATAATCCACGTAAATAGATCCTTTTAGTTGAAGAAATATTTGAGGGTTTAAGAAATGGGTTTTTGTACTGGGGTCAATACAAAATTCGATTTCACGCTCTAGGATAGGCTAGAAAGTCTTCAAGAATACGTCAAGAAATTTAAATGATAGAAATATCATTCAAAACTATGACTCTCATCCAAAACTTGGATAATACGTCACATTGATACCAACTGTGACTTCTATCCTTTAACCTAGATAGCACCTCACAATGATACCTATCAACTTGTCATCTTCAGTCACGACGTCGCCTACAGAATGTCTGACTTCGGTGCATTCCACACAAGGAAGTTAACAACGAAAGGATCGGGGCTCTTTTCTTATGGCTTGATATAACAGTGATTAACTTTAAGGTTTGGTTACTTTGAATTCGTATAACAGGTTGGTTATGAATATAAAAGCTAACAACCTTACGACAAGCATGATGAATAGTTAACTAATTGATTCCTAAAATCACATCAAAGGCAAGTATTTTCAAAAAGTTAAGATCGTCAGGTAACGTGAAAGTGTTTATTTGAATCAAACAAGATTTAAAAATAGTAAGCAGTAACGAAGGCTCCTACTAACGAAGTTTCAACCAATAAGTCAAAGTCTAACTTCTCCTGAGTCAAATTTAAACGTTGAACGCAAGTAAGAGAGATAAAATAATGGGTAGAACGGTATCTTATAAGGTATAGACTTTGCAATTTATAATTAACTAACCCGTGCTAACTTCGTTCGGTTTACTCGCTTTTTGAGAAGTCATGAAAAATGCACTTCCTAAAACCAACGACTTTGTTTTGTCCATATCCACCTTTAGTGCCACCGTCCCAGCTAGACTTGACTTTGGTGCACAACAAAATTGAGCTAAATGACCTTCTCTTCTTGCAATTTCCACTTCTATTATCTTTGCCATGATTACCACCGAAGTGGTTACCATTCTTGGCATGATAATTTCCCCCACGATGGTTATCATTATTCTGATAGTCGTTGCCACCAGTATGATTATTATCGTGTTGTTGGTCGTTACCTTTTGCTTGACCTGAATCAACACTATCATGTGCTTCATTGCTTATCTCAACATTTTCAGATGCCATTCTCAAACACTGTCACAAAACAAGGGTTAATTAACATATCACATATTATCCCTATACTCTGACCGACCAATTAAATACCAAATAAATTTAGGTAGGTCATACTAGCGAAGGAATTCCCTTCTCTCCCTCCTAGTTCTTATCTCACATCTCACCAGGATCATATCCCTAAGCTCGATACTGTTGTGACGCCCCCAAAATTAGGTATACATCACCCATCTTGGGTCGCCACTTACATGGTACATAAATTCAAATACAAACTTAATTATACATCTGTCGTGTAACATATGACAATACATAAACTGAGAGTTCTAATAGGAATATTGTCATTTAGACAATATCCATACTCAAGGAGTCCTCATTACATTTATTGTCACACTATTTAATGTAATAGTGAGGACTACTAATGCTATCCTTTGGACCATTACTCGCTCCCCGACTCGTCCCGCCTATATTCTCATTTCAAGAAGAGAACGGTGAAAGAAAAGGTGAGCTCAACTAGCCCAAAGAAGAAATATTATGACTAAGATAATGCGTAATAAATTATCATTAGCCTCAATGATGTTAAACCGATAAAATACAATAGACAATCGTTTAATCATAATGAATGTGTAATCCATTAAAAGAGTCAAGTAGAAAATAAAGTCTACTATCTTTTAGGTTTTAAAAGGTTTTCATCAATTTTTATCACTAAGACTCGGTTTAATGAATAAACCACAATATCTAATCATCCTCGCACTACTGGCCAAGGATTTTCATCAAATTATCAATGGTCATGACTATACCGAATCACCCCTCGGTCATAATCATACCAAAACTATCCATCACCGCATTATGTGCCAATCGAGGACTTTTGTCACATCATTTATATCAAGCTATGATTATACCGAATGATCCCTGGTCATAATCATACTAAGTTCATCTATGCACGTAAGCCAAAGATAACATAATATAACGTGAGGATGATGGCAATGACATAATAATTCAATAAAACAAGTTCAAGAATTATTTAATCCAGAATTATTAACGCCCAAATTGTCAACATGATCTTGTTTTGTAGAGTAAAATTCAAGAATAATCGGAAGAATATTTCCATGAAAAGATATCGATGAAACGCAAATATCAAAGATATTCTACTAATTTCATGGAGTATAAGTCAAAGTTTTAACCATTTGGGTATAATAAAGAATGGAATAACAAAAGAAATCACCATGCATGCAGATTGCCGATGATGTAAAAGTTATTCCAATAGAATAATAATAACGGAACCGGTCGTGAAATTCACAATCGACGGGATGATCCAAATGTAATAATAAATCTTTGAATAATAAACAATGGAACCAGGTCCGGTGTAAAACACACAGACAGGATATTCCAACAAAATAATTAATGCGGAATAATAAACAATGGAACCAAGTCCGGTGTAAAACACAGAGACAGGATATTCCAACAGAATAATAAAGAATGGAATAATAAACAATGGAACTAGGTCCGGTGTAAAACACATAGACAGGATATTCCAACAGAATAATAGAAGAATGTCACCAAGTATAGGGTAAACCACGTATACAGGTTATTCCAACAGAATAATAAAGAAATGGAACAACATAAATTCTCTTTTTGAATACAAAAGAATAATATCCCTTACCGTAAAAGACACTGGATATCAAAGTAGTGAAGTACCAGAATACTCTTCTTCTTTCTCTCTATAGATTTTCTCTCTATAGCTTCTCTCTATAATTTCTCTCTCTAGAGTTTCAGTGAATTCGTAAGAAAATAATGAAGGAATGAGCTTCTATTTATAGGAAAATAGAATGCATAGTAATTAATCCATGAACTGTCAGATTGATTTACTTTAATCGACGGTCCATATTTAAAACAAAATCTTTTAAATAAAATATCATATATTCTATTTATATAAAAATATTTTACTATGCAAACACTATGCAACACTATGCAAAAAACACTATGCAAAAACACTATGCAACACTATGCATAATAAAATATACTATATTCTATTTATAGAATAACTTTAATAAAGTATTCGCATTTTTATATAAAAGATGTTTCGCTTTATTACGCTAACAATACGAATAATAAAAAAAAACGCCATTATCGCTATAATAATTCATATTATTAATCGACAATAATGGAATCAAACTAAGTGACTTCTCACATAAGCATCAAGAATCAATCACCGGTGCTGCTATGCTATGCAACCACACGTATTACTATACTTTTACTACCGAAAGTAGTTCAACAAGATCCACGGTAAAACTTCCGCCAAGTTATTTCAATAAAATATTTTTGTCGTTTTTCAATCCGATAATAATTTCATTATGGGTCCACCAATGATTGAGTAGTTATACGAATATTCCTCGCTAAACCGAATATTCCCCGACCAATCGAATATAACATAACCATTTGCATACTTTGCAAAATTTATAAATACTACCCACAACTATAATATTATCTCAAATTCACACCATAATATTGAAAAATTATTTCGAAAAAATTTAAATCTTTATTGATAAAATCTGGGGTCTCACAATATTTCGTCGTAAACCCTTCTTTAATGGTCAGTTTACAATCACAAAGAAAGTAAACTACCTCTTCCATACGTAGGTGATCAACCCATTGTATATCCCCATTTTGGGGTGTGTTCACCTCAGACTTAATACCAAAAATTTTGGATATCACTTGAAACATTCGTCTAGTCAACTCAATTAACATCGACTACTTCTTTAAATTCTTTTCACAATACATCAAAACATTTTATGACATCATGATACTGTACTCTTCATAGTACGTTGAGGACTTCATCAGTTTATGACTTCGTCATTATACATCATACCATAGCGGGTGGTTGATACTAAGATGACATCCAACGCTAGGTTCAATTGCATTAACAACTCCATCTTTTTACCATCCTTACATCAAATGCACGAATGATATAAAATTCCTTTTGATATTTTAAATTAATTTCTGTCTAGCCGAAGCAATTGGCATAGACATACAAAGAAACATCTCTTTTAAAATCCATTGGTTCCAAAAGTTGAACCAATTATTTCCTTTTTGAAATGTACACATAAGCACGATTTCAATAAAGTTTGAAATCTAGCATAGCTAGATGATTTGGAATATCCTATTTCTCCATCTTCCTTCATTGTCTTACTACGACAATACTTAAACTTCTCTAGCACCCTCAATGCAAAGTCTACTAAAAACAACGTGTTTTCATTCTAAACATTCTTATACCTTAGTACAGTCCATCAACTTACCACACATTATGAGTTTAGGAACTTTCCACAATAGTATGAGTTTAAGAAACATCCAGACATACCATAAACGTCCATTCGCTGAGACGTTCGAAAACATACCATATTATTAAGAGTCACGAACTTACCATAAGTATGAGTTTCAAGAAATCACACCTACCTTATCGTTCTCTACCTATCAAGTATATACATGAGAAAAGATTCACCTTCTCGTCATATACATCTTAATAGCGCGACCAATTCCAATGATTATCACTATAATAAACTGAGTAGTTGTTACACCAAGCACAAACCTTTGCCCATAACAAAGGTTCATACAACTCAGCCATCACATGAGTCCTCAATTGAAATCTTACAAACTCTAAATTTTCTCTTTACTTAATACGAATTTTCTTTAATTCGTATGCTATCCTTTACAACTCAATCCAAGTTCTTCTTCCCGTACTACTTCGTAGTACCATTCATTCATATCATTAGCTATAAATCATTCATCGTTTAATAGCTCATATGTTACTATGATTTACTATGATCACGTGGTGATCTTCTTATCCTTCCCTCGACGATTATAGTCTTAGGTACTCTTACCTAAGGTTTATAACCTTTCAGCTTTGATACCATTTTGTAACGCCCCGAAATTTGGTCTATTCTCACACCCGAATTCTGTGCGTCACGGTCCCACTTCTTACTAAACATACCTCATTATATAGTTAAATATAATAACATATATTCTCAAATCCCAAGTTCTAAAAACCTTAAAATCTCTTTCATTACAAATAATGATAATTACATTATTCTTTACATCGTACAAGAGTGACTTTTATCCGCCACCAAGGATACATATCGGTTCAGTAAACTAATATATAGTTCAATTAAACTATTTTACATTACAAGTCTTCACTTGATCTTCACACTCATTCATCTAATGAATGACACTTCGTGTGGATACCGATCAACTTGATCTTTACGGGATCCTTAAGTTCTTTCTAACATCGTACGCTAAAAATGTTTTTCATTTAAAGCAAGTGTGAGCATTCAATTTCCCAGCAAGTCATAATAGTTCAACAAACAACTTCAAGAGTTTAAACATTCTTCAGAACTTCAATAACCGAACAAAGGTATTGAAGCAGCTTGAATAATAGGAATAGTCTCGATTCTTATCATCTTAAAACATTAGTCATATTCACTTTGAAATACTTTCATTCCTCTACCTTTTCCATACACATCCTGTCTGGATAGAATCATTAGCACGGACTTTACAATAATGGTTCATGTATAAACCGAACATACTTATATTGAACAGTTCAATCACAGAATAGTTCATCTCATAGAAACACCAAAGTGTTCAAATTATGGCACAAGGCCTCATACATACTACCACCTTGTACATACATCACACATATGCACATAAACAAGACTTCTCAAGTTCAACATCTGAGAAGTTTAAGAAACAAGCATTCATATAATATGAATGAAGTTAGGAAACTTGCCTTACGCACAGCTACAACTTATAGTTTACGCTGAACTACTCATTCCAATTCCTATGTAGCACATAAGGAAAATAACACATACACCAATTAGTCATATACTTGACTTACGCATTGGTTTACTTAAACTTTACTTCTTAGGGTTTGCATTTTTAAAACCTAAGTTTACGCGACTAATTTTTCTTACTACCAGTTTACGGCTTCATGACATACGGAGATGTCTTACACATACATTCATCATCTTTGATGATTTATCTTCTTATCTTCTTCTTATAACCTTTCTAGGACTCAGTATACATCGCTTCTCTGCTAGTAGTCCATATGGTACTCTGAGTGGTTTCCCATAAATAACCAACAAACAAGTTCCCATCTCATCTACATTGCCCACAACAGTGAGTTAGATCAGTTGCCAGTTTCGTATATACCTTCGCTCTCTGAAGGAATTGTTTAGCCCAGCTCCCATATGTCAACCATAATAGGTTAGGATTGTACCATAATCTAAACTCATCTTAACTTATTCGAACTATTAAACTATAATGTTCGTTAAGTCAAATTCTTATTCCTTACGACTTTCTGGCAACTAAATGCCATACCTCCAGATTCATTTCTTTATCGTCCAAGTTATACAGTCTTTTGTATACTCGAAACGATCATTCAATGTCAATACTATGATGTTATAACATTAAACATTTTATATTAACTTATTCATATATTTACAACGTCCGGTTCATTCAACTCGGAACGTTGTCCAAGTTATACTTATTAAGTCGGCTTCTTAGCGTTATACGTACTTGTCTTTAATTTAGCTTCTTCACCGTTCACAGGTTTAATCAACATTCTTCATTACCTTACGGTCAAACTATACACGGGGTGTAGGTTCTGCCCGTTTAATAATCGCGTACACTCAACCCTCACGTTGCATAAAGGGTTTAATGCTCACTTTTCATTATAACATTTTCTATCCGACTCATGCTCGAACTTTCATTATTCTTATTACCGTTCGCTATGGCTTTTTATGATAATTGATATCTTACTTACTACTTTCGTCAACGTCCAAGTTATACAACCATTGTACACTTAGATCGTTCGTCCGACTCGAATACGATTCACGAGGATCGTTTACGTAATCCGCGTTCACGTTACTCATCTCTTAATCTCTCATTCAAACTTTACTCAAGGTTTTAATTGCATTCAATCGTTATCCAACCCATGAACCCCATGTTCATTATTCTTTCTTAATATCGAAGCCATACGGTTCGTTGTATGCTAAAATCGATCGTTCATCGCAACTGCGTTGCGTTCATAGCGTCTATACGCTTTACATTAATCTCTCATTACTACAACATAACATCAAAATGTTATTCATTACCTTTATCACTCAACGTCTAAGGAATCACAATCATAGCAATCCCTCACGTTTGTTTATTGCGACTACGGTCCCTAGATATCGGTTACATAATCCGCACCTACAATCTTTGTCTTTTAATCTCGTTTAATTTTTCTGTTCAACCTTTACTAAATATTTAAAACACTTGATTCAGTGTTACATTAGGTGAACTATATGTTCATATTTCTTTCTTGCACATCCCCCAGTAATTGAGCAATAAAAATCTCATTTCTGGGCATTGCCCTGCACCGGAGCTGCGGCGCCACCCTCTTCTTTCTATCTCGCTGTGATAACCCAGGATTTCGAATAATAAAAATTATACGAATAATTTTTTTATTTATTTAATATTAACATTGATTGTTAATATTGTACTTTGTATCTGTGATACGAGTCTCGAGAATTTGTCAATCTGTGTATTGACTGAGAAAATAGAGTAGAGTTGTGCTTAACAGCTTTAGAAACCCTAACCCTAATTTCTGGATAGGGATTCGATAGAAAATATAATTAAAATAATTATATTAATGAGTACGCGTTTGTATTGATTAGAATTTTTGATCAATGATTGATCGAATAAGGCTTAAAATTAGTAAACCCTAATAAGGGACTAGAAACCCTAATCTCAGGTTTAGAAACCCTAATGTACAGTTAATTGCCCTAAACGAATGTCGGGAAACCCTAATTTAAAATCCAAGAATCCTAAACCCTAATTAGGAAACCTTAATCCTAATTGGCAAGACTAAGGTATTTATTAAACTTAAATATGATTAGAAAACCCTAATTATATTTTAGTTATCTTAATTTCTATTTTACAAACCCTAATTATAATTTAAAAATTTTATTTTTCTAATTAAAACCCTAATTGGAGATTTAAGAAGCTAATGTTTTAAAACCTAAGGGTTAGGACCTTAGGGTTAACCCCTAAGGGATTGGTAAATTCCATATATGCCATTAAAATTAGAAGAAAAATGACCAAATTGCCCTTTTTAATTCTTTAATAAGCTAGCTTGCAAATCTAGGAAATAATGGTGGTAGGTGACCAACTATGTTGACTTAGTAACATACAATCTTCAACAATCAACTAAAAATATCAGCCATAGCAATATATCATTGTATTTATAAGATTATAAGAGAGAGAAAGTCCA
Source organism: Panax quinquefolius (assembly GCA_020205615.1). Taxonomy (NCBI): domain Eukaryota; kingdom Viridiplantae; phylum Streptophyta; class Magnoliopsida; order Apiales; family Araliaceae; genus Panax; species Panax quinquefolius. Next base: position 52,057,917 of record CM035171.1, on the reverse strand, counting down.
TTTGCTAGCCATTTTGCTCTCAAGCTCTCAAATACTCTCTCTCTCTCACCAAGACCTCCGAAAATATCAAGTAGATCAGTCATATTTTAGCCCTTTAAAACATCTAGATCAGATTGTTAAGGCAAGATCAAATCATATTCAAGAAAATGTATAAACCCTAAAACCTATTTTGATCTTGTATGTTATGACAACTTTTGTGTTTATGTGGTTAGATGTTTGGTAGAAAGTGTTTTATGATGATCTATGGTGATATACCATGGATCCATAACATCAAAGTGCTTTAAAATCGAGTTTTTCCAAAACTGTCCAAGAACAAAATTTATGGTCTGACAAGCTAATGTCAGGAGCCACAAATCCTTGCTCGTTTATGATTTTTGTTGTTTTAAAGTTGTAATCTATAGCTTGTCATGTGGTCTTTAATCTGCAAGTGGAATCAGGGTCATTGGATGTCAAGATCGTAAGTTATAATCGGTCAAAGTCGGTTAACCGACCATGCCCGAGTATAAATCTGGGTAACCCAGAAATTTATTTCAGCGTCTGACAACATCTTTAAACTCTTTGATCTGTCAGTAGTGTTAGTATTTTGATTATGTGTTGTATCTGGATTGTACCCTGTTGTATGTACTCTAGATCTATGTCCTTAGAACTCTTAAATCATCAATAAATCAATCGTAGCAAGTGGTCAAAGTAGGCCACTCACACTGATTTTGTATTTCTGGAATTTCCAGAAAAGTGTATGAACACTTTTTCTAACAACGTTTGACCGTGTCATAACCTGTGAATCTGTTGTTGTTAGACTGAGATCTTGATATGTCGTTATTCTTTGTCATGTATACTACATATATGAACTATATAAATACCAAAATCATGATCAGAACTTAGATTAAATTGAACTTGAAAGTGTCCACTCGGACTGCTGGGTTTCTGGGAAAACCCAGAAACGTCCTGACAAGAATTTGTTGAGCTCAGATTTTCATATTGGGTTGATGTATGACTTATATAGTGGTTGATTAGTGTAGTGGTGCATACTTACTACAAGATCATTGTTTAAACAAACACTGAACACTGAGCTGAGAATCGTGGCTGGTTAAACGAGCAACCATGAACACTAAGTTGTCAGTATTCTTGAGTCTCAAGAACACCAACAACGACGCTTAGTGTCGCTAAAGGGCTACCACAACGGTTTTAAATAATTTTAATTTCTAATTTTCCGAAAATTAATTAAAAATAGAAAATAAATTCTAAAAATTACAAAAATGGTTTTAAAAATCATTTTAAATTAAGAAAAATAACTTTTAATTATTTGGGACATTTTTCATTAATATTTATAATTATTTGGATATTAATGATATTTAATTTATTTAATTAATGTGTTAAATGAATTAGAGAAAAATAATTTAATATTATGAAAAATCATTTTAAATAAGAATAAAGTATTTAAAAATATTTTTAGTTATAAAATGTGACTTTTAATATTTTTAGAGAATTTTCATTAATAATTTAATATTAATGATGTTAGATTTATTTAATTATTAAATTAAATAAATAAGTTAAAATAATTTTATTGATTTAAAAATCATTTTAAATAAGAATAACGTGTTAGAAAATATTTTGAATTATAAAATATAATTTTTAATATTTTGGAGAATTCTCATTAATAAATTAATATTAATGATATTAGATTTATTTAATTATTTTATTAAATAAATGAATTAAAATGATTTTATTAATTTTAAATCATTTAAAATTGAGAAAAATGTTTTAAAAATATTTTAAGTTATAATTAATGACTTTTAATATTTTGATAATAATTTCATTAATATTTAAATATTAATGGTGATGGTTTAAAAATAATTTTAATTAATTTAAAAATCATTTAAGTAGAATATTGATGATTTAAAAATATTTTAAGTTATTAACAATAACTTTAATATTTTGACAAGTATAATATTAATATTTTTATATTACTAAATATTAATGATAATTAGATTATTTGATAAGTAAATCATTTAAAAAAATGATTTAAGTGTTTGAAAAATTATTATAAATTATAATAATTGTTTATAAATTATTAAAAACCTTCTGAAAAATATTTTAAATGATATTTGACTTATCTAAAATAATATTGAAGCTTAGAAACCGAATTTAATTGAAAATAACTGTGTTAATTGTCGGATAAGGTGATCAAAACACCAAGATGAGACCGAAGTCCAACCAGACCGAACTAGTTAGACTTGTTAAGGGTTTATATAGAATAGAATGATGCGTGTTGTGAATTATTGTGCTAATTGTGAGACCGATATTGTGATTATAGGTCTTTCAAACGTAGATAAGTATATTGTGTAGCTGTAAACAGCGGAAGAGGCAAGTTTCCTAACTCAACCTTGAGTTATATTCATTCAATTATTAAAGTGGTTAATTATTGTTAATTATACTACGTCCAAGAATTTATTGTTGTAGTGCATGTTTAATAATTCAAATTGAATTACTGATTCGAAAAATATACCTTCGTAGAATAACTGTTGTTGGATGTTCATATCCGTAGAAGCTGATATTGACAGTATAGATAATTCCTGTTTATTATCGAATTATGTTGAGAAATGTCTTAGCTAATTATTCTGGCTAGACGAACATTTGTTAGAACTTGATAGGTTCGAGAATAGAAGAAAAGAGAATTTAATTATTATTGATAGATCAATGCCAGTTGTATCGGCTAGATCAAAAAAGAAAACTTGATAGGTTTAAGAAGAGAAGAGAAGAGAAGTGATTAGATATTGAAATCATTGAATTTCGTTGTTAAATCAAATCTTGATTTTAAGACTGAGAAGAACAACCTTTTATATAAAGGGAACATTTTTAGTCGTATATTCGACCATTGCGCGCGACTTAAGTATTATGCATAATATAGGGTACAAGGAGTTGGCCGGCTCTAAGTACTTGCAAAGGGGTATGATTTAATCTTTAAGGTTATCTGATACACCTGTGTATATGTCAAAGTAAAACTTTAATATATACCCGAGAAGAGAAGTTCAAGATCCAACGAATCGTTCAGCATAAATCTGGAAAAACATTCCACTTTGCTATTTCATAGAATTAATTCTTGATTATTCAATAGAATATCGTAGAAACTTTGAAATCGTTGTACTCTTTCATTATCAAATTATTATGTTGCATAGATTGTGAGAAGACTTGTTAATTATTAAAGCTTTGTACAGCTATTTCAAAGTTCCGCGAACTTTGGTTTCATTGTATCAAAATAGATAGTCTGTTCATATTGATTCATATACATTTATTGTATGTCTTAACTTGCGGGGTAAACTTGTTGATCACCCTTGCTAAATAAAATATTTCAGCTAGGAACGAAGAGGCCAGCAGGTCAAAGAAGAACAAAGGCAAAGGCAAAATGCTGGATTAGTTTTTATAAACATTATTATTATGTTATATTTGTAAACCCTTTTTGTTTATTTAAAGGGTAAGTTTGTATTGTTAAGGTTAGTGGACCTGGGACTATTGTATTAACAATCTCTGTTAATGACTTATGTATTACTATTTCTATATGAATGGGTAGTTAGATGTTATTATATTGTGGATCGTGAGCACCAAACTCGGGGGTCAGGTAACCCAGATTTGGGGGTGTCACACTCGCGCTGCGACGCGAGCCTACGTCACCCCCTTCTTTGGTCTGGCGCTACGGCACCAAACTCTTCGTTACCTCTCGCGCTGCGGCGCCACTCGCCAGTAGCTGATGGCCGAGCTCGTGCTTTGGCGCTATCTCCCAAAGGCTCAGCTGGCACTGCGGCGCCGAGCTTAAACCCTAGAAAATTTCTCTAAGTCTTTTACAAGCTTTAATCACTTACTTCGAAATTTCGTAACTTATTCATTATAACTCAGAACGAGGTTGTTCTAAAGCCATTCTCTTCCTTATCTTATGTACTTCAATACCTCTCAGACAGAACTTCATTCTAAATTTGTTAACGTGCCATTTGATTGGCTTGATCTTTGTCATTCATTCGTTTTACGTTTTTAACGTTCTTCGTTCGCTGGTCCGTAATTCGGTCATCCGAACTCGGAACTCATTCTTTCTTGAGACCACGACTCACATTTTCTACATTTTCTTACTTTCTTATGAAACCCTACTCGCGATGATTTTAAACTTGTCCATCAACAACAATTATCCTATAATGGTTTTAAATTTGTCCATCAACAACGTTCTTTGTGTTCTTCGCGTGTTCTTCGTGTTCTTCGTTCGTTCTTCATTTTTAATCGATATTTTGGATTACGATTTCACTTTTTCTTGGAATTTGATGTTATAGAACATCATTCCTTACTTATTTCACCTACTCATTCATAAGATTCATTCGGATCGCTCAAAATCCTTACGAATCTTATACTTCCTTAAGAAATTTATAAACTAAATTTCTAATTCTTATTTCTTTGTTTTCTCATGATTTCAACCATATGAAATCATTCCTAACTTCTTTTACTTCTTATTCTCCTTAAGATAGTTTTAAACATAGAAAACTTAATGAAAAAATTATACGAAACTAGGTTTCGGATTACCGTTCTTCTTTAATCTTCTTCCGCTAGACAAAGTCGACGATTTGCAAGCTTTTCTATTTTACGATCACCCTCGATCCGAGCATTCATGCTCAATGTTCTTCGTGTTCTTCGCGTGTTCTTCGTGTTCTTCATTCGTTCTTCATTTTAATCGATATTTTGGATTACGATTTCACTTTTTCTTGGAATTTGATGTTATAGAACATCATTCCTTACTTATTTCACCTACTCATTCACAAGATTCATTCGGATCGCTCAAAATCCTTACGAATCTTATACTTCCTTAAGAAATTTATATACTAAATTTATAATTCTTATTTCTTTGTTTTCTCATGATTTCAACCATATGAAATCATTCCTAACTTCTTTTACTTCTTATTCTCCTTAAGCTATGTTTTAAACATAGAAAACTTAATGAAAAAATTATACGAAACTAGGTTTCGGATTACCGTTCTTCTTTAATCTTCTTCCGCTAGACAAAGTTGGCGAATCGCAAGCTTTTCTATTTCACGATCACCCTCGATCTGAGCATTCATGCTCATGCTCTTCTTTTTCCTTCTTCCTCCGAGCTCTCTCTCTCTCTCTCTAGTGTTATAGGATTTTCAAAATCCTATAAAAATGAAAGTTAGCTTCCTATTTATAGAAAATCCAAGGCTAGGGCAATTTGGTCATTTTGCCCCCCTTAACCTCCTTACTATTCAAGACTTAAGCCCTAAGTTAACTTGGCATCCACATTAACTTAGCCATTAAGTCTTCTTAGCCCTTAAGTTTGCTTAGCCCTTAAGTTTGCTAAGCTCTTAAGTTTACTTAGTCCTTAAGTTTACTTAGCTCTTAAGTTTAATTAGTCCTTACTCCACCTCCTTACTATTTATGAAGCTTTCCTTGGAAGTTTTGTGCTTCCGTCTTGCGGAATTCGTCTAACAGTTCGAAAATTGATATCCTCAGAATCCAAATATTTTGGATATTTCGTCTTTCTTTTACCGATTAACTTTTACGTATTCTTTGGATTTCTGAAAAACTGAAAAACACTTTTTGGCGTTAAGCATTTTCCTTCACGTTTTCCCCTAACGTAGCTAAACGAATGAAAAGTACATAGCAGTACTTTTCATCATTTTTATTTTCGTTTGATTTTTGCACGTTTTTCGAGAAAAACTTTTATCGGCTTACTTAAATTTTCACGATATAATATCTTTAAATCTTTTGATAGAATGTCATTTCGACATACCGAACTCTCGGAAAGGCTTAGATTATTCAAACCCTAACCCTTAGGATTTCGTCGGGTGAATAGTGCATATTTCGTCTTTTTCCCCAAAAATAATTTTGTTCCCGGAAATTATTTTTTTTCGTCTTAAAAATTCTTACTAGTTCAGTCTAGCTCGTAGCCAGAATCGTCCTGACTTATAATCATCCTAGGTTATAGATCGATTAATAAATACATATCACATAATAGTATTAATAAAAATTTATTTTATTAATAACTAAATCTTTAAACTTTAATTCTGGACAATCCAAAATTCCTGGTTGTCACAACGGACACCATAAACATTATATCATGCTCATTTACATCTGTAATCAATCATGTATATCACTCACTAAGTTCAGAACTTGTAAAACATAAGTTTCCACAAGATTTGTTTTCAAAACATTAAATTTTTGTTAGACATCTTTCACTAATCATGCTGATCACTTCACAATACATAATAAAGCTTTATAAAAGATGTTCTACCTCCTTTATATGTATATAAAAGTCATAGAACCAAGTTTGCAACAACTTAGTCCAGTAGAAATTAGTAACTGAATCTGAGGTACGGCGCAGCTACGCTGCACCCCAATATAAATAGGGCACAGCTATGCCATGTCGGGATCAGAGGCAGTAACCAGACTCTGTTTTGCAGAGCGTTACCCCATTTCCTTACTAACGATTTAAACTTGTTCTAGACCATTACTAAAGTGTTCATACATGTAAGTAATCTTCCTAAACACCTTATAACATGTTAATTCATATCAATTAACATATGAATTCAAGAGATTTCAAGAATTAAACAAGACCCATTTCAAGAACACAACTAGAATTTAAACCTCCTTAAGCTTGAATTGGACTCCTCATATACTGATTATGCTTCTACACTTTCTCAACCATTTAGAACTCTCAACCTCAGACCATTACAAACCTCAAAAACTGAAAATGGAGCTTCTATTTATAAAGGAAACTTGGACTGGACATTGCCATTACACTAGAGTTAGAGTTCATATGTAATGGGAGAAAACATTGGTCACTAAAGAGTTGTTCAACAACCCCATACCAGCCACATTACTAGCAAATGATCACCTATTCCATAGCCACTTGGACAATACATAACTTAGTTTTAGCCCACTGTTCATGTAGTTGGTGACACTCAATTTGGGACAAGAGAGAAAAATCTCAAAAATCTTATTATCTAGGCTTGGTTTGGTTTATTTAATTCCCATAATGTACTCTTAATGTACAATTGTTACCATATTAGAAATTTAGGGATTAAATATATACCCACATCATATAGTCCATGTACATTAAATACATGGGATAAAATATCGCAGTTAGGTATCATTGCCCGGGTATCCCCCATTATTTTTACTACTCGTATTACCACATTATCACATTATTTAATATTAATGTTTATTTAAACATTTAATTTCCTTCCCAGTTTCTAGAATATACAAATATTTAATTATTTCTGTATTACCACTACATATGATTTCACTGTACCACTTGGCACCTTATATCATTAGTCCCAATTAAATGTCACACTTCACATATTCTTAAGCCATAGGTATTATATATCACTACTGCTCACATTTTCCATATTACACATAGTAATATTATTTAATGATTATACCCACATTAATATTTTAATTGGGCTAAATATCATTTAGTTGGGTACTTTCAACCCACACAATAATTAATTAATATTAATCATTTATTTTCAATGATTATTATGCATTCCTCTAATTAATAGAATATAATATTCCATCATCTCACTTAATTAACCATATTTAATCCGATTTAATCAATTAAATCTTTATTCAAGTCATGTTTGTTAGTTTCCGGAGGCACAATAGTTATCTAGAAGGGGGGAGGGTTGAATAGATATTTAAAAATCTTTTCGCTTTAACTTGTTAGTCGATAATGATTAAACCTTAGCGGAATTAATATTTATTTTAATCTCCCTTAAGATAGTGAGTTTATGAGAGTGAGGCAGTTATAGCAGTTATGGCAGATATGACAGTTATAACAAGAATGTAATAGACACGGTCGTTTTAAGTGGTTCAGAGCACTTAAAGCTCCTAGTCCACTCTTCTACTCTTCGAGTAGAAAATCCACTAAGGATGTCTTTTACACTTTCTAAATCACACAGATTCCTTCTAGACCAGCAGTCTAGGAACTTCTTAGTTCAATCTTGATGTGACACCCCCAAATCCGGGTACTTCAATTCCACGGGATTTGGTGTTCACTGTACAAAGATCATCTATCTATCTACCCATAATAAATGCAAACCATGCAATAGATAGAATAAAAATATTCCCTTTAAGGGTTACAACATCTGAATAATAATAATAATATAATCCCAGGTTAAACTAACCTTAAACATCTGTGCGGAATCATAAACAAATAAGTCTTAAACAACATCATTAACTCAAGTCTTAACCATAAATACATCATCTAATAAAAATAACAAGTATTCATCACTTGCTAACTTTGCCCTTGCCTTTACTAGTGGAAGGTTCATCTATTCTTTCGTTCTTAACTGCAATGTTATTATTAAGCAAGAGTGAGCACTATTGCCCATTAGTATAATAATGAAATACTAGTATAATAACATGCGAATAAATCAAAGACAACTGAATAAAAGCTCAACTTTTGAATCAAGAATGAATAGCAAGAATCAAAAGAATTTTGAGGGTCATAAGACCTTGAACTATGTCCTAGGTTATCAAGGGTTATACTTGAAACCTTTAACAGTCATAAGACTATGGACCTTTCTACTCGCATTTAGGGGGGATCAGCCCTTAGTACCACATCGCGCATAATATCTTAACGCTTAACGATAAGTAAATCCCTTTGCAGGGTTGTTCATCTCAGTTTGACATTCGAGTCCGCACCAAAGGAAGTTTGGTTTGGATAATTCAATAAGGGTTCTGAAATTTAGAACGTTCATCAACTAAGGACTAGTTGAATCAATAAGGTTCACTAGTCTATAAAGGTTCAACAATAATGATATTCAATTCGAATAATAATCTGCAGAAGTATACAATAGAACAATTATTATATAACTGAATCATGCTTTGAAAAGATAATAAATCTTTAATATAACATTTGAACTTAAATAATAGTAATGATAATTTACTTGGGGTAAATAATAAACTTGAAGAATAATGACAAGTAGGGTTAGGAAACTTGCCTCGTGCGTAGATTACACTTTAACTAAGCACGTTCTTTGAATTTAATCCTACATACCATTCACATTGACAATACCAATTAATTATAACTTAACTAATCATCAACGATTATTCTTTTGTCTAAACTTTGGTTATGACTATACTTAGTCAAATTATCACATTTACTGTCACATAATATCACTTCATGAATAATACTTTAATTATGTATTCAATAATTCAATCCACATGATATTATGTTATTTACATGATAAACATCTATTTTAACATCACATTATACTTCTAACATGTTTACATGTTCATTACATTAAGTTACTAACACATTGCTAGACTTAAACATTTTAAAAATCTCATTTTTGAACTTTTCGAGAGAGCAGTCATATTACATCTGTTACACTTGTATTTATTTTATACAATATTGATAATATGGCGTCAATAATAACACTTCATATTTACGGTACAGGCAATAAATACAAGTAAGACTTCGATTCTAGAGTTGGCGACGCAAATACAAACTTCAAACTTTGATTCCTAGTTCACGAAGAACACAGAGTTCAGCGAAAAGGACACTAAATGATCATTAATTTCACTAAATTAGCATACACACATGCTATGATTTATACATAATCATTACCCAACAATTATTGAATGATTTAAATCCATTAAAACACATAATTACAGAATTAAAACCTATAAATTCACTGACTTTGATGTTCTTGAAGGTTTTGAAAATAAAACATGAAAATTGTCACTACGGATTCGTTATAACACCGAATCCGTTTATTTAAACTTTGGTCTCTTCGTATCAACATGCACAATAATATACGAGTGTAAAATTTAGGGATAATATACGATCAATACATAAAATATCACGTATAAAGCCATAAGGCCAAAACCTATACTCTGTAATTTTGTAGAAATTATATACTACGTATTTTCATGAAACTGATGTTATGGTTTACAAAATATATATAATTAAATACGATGTGATACATATTAATACATACATAACCCATAAACATTACTCCTTTCTCAGTTACAGAGGCTTTACAACAGGTTTGAAAGCCATATTTATAAAACTTAAACAACGTGAAATTTAGAATTTGGGAATAGGAGATTACCCTAAGAATAAGTATAGATTAGTAGGGAATGAATTTCTTCTCAACTTTTCTTCAATCAAAATTTTCTCTCAACACTTCTCAATCTCTCTCTGAAACTCTCTATGTTTCTACTTTTCTAGACATAGGAAAAATGAAAGAAAATAAAAGATGTATGATATAATAATAAGAGAACCGACGCACTGAGTGGTCAGTTAACCCAATAATGTGTAACTACTCCAACTCCCCATAGGGCCTTGTTTGGCTAGCAAAATAGATTTAAAAACCATTTAATTTAATAAAGCTTTATCATATAGTTTAATTAATGTCACACTCCTTCATAAAATAAATCAATATCTTATTTAATTTATTTTAAATAAAATATAATAATTTCTCATAAATTCACATAGTCACATAATTAATTTTCTCATTAATAAATATTGTCAAATTATTAACTCTCTAATTAATAATTAAATTAATTAAATAACATCATGCTTAATTAAATATTTCATTTAATTCAATAAATTCACATAATTACATACTTGAATAATAAATATTCTCTACATTAATTTAATAAATGTAACACATAATTAAATTAATCTACCACAATGCATCAAATAATTATTTAATCCAATAATTAAATCATCGAAAAATATTTATTTAATTCAAAAAATATTAAAAATTAATTTACAAAATCTCGTTCGTCACAACTTTCTCCCCTTAAAAGGATTTTGTCCCCAGAATCACGACTCAATAAATTTCGACCTGTTACATTCTCCCCCCCCCCCCCTTACAAAGATTCTGTCCCCAGAATCGCTTACACATAATTAAGTAAATAATTGAGGGTAGTTCTTCATCATATTCTCTTCGAGTTCCCACGTAGCTTCTTCAAATTCATTGTGGTTCCTCTAAATTACCTTAATGTAAGGTATAACTTTATTTCTGAGAACTTGTTCTTTTCGGTCGACAATTTGGACAGGAATTTCTTTGTAAGATAAGTCTTTCTCAAAATGCAGGGGTTCGTATTCAATTACATGCTTGTAATCGGCCTTGTAGGGCGCAGAATACGTAAACATGGAAGACGTTGTGGACATTCTCGAGTGATGGAGGTAAGGATATCTCGACGCGCGATCTCCGATTCTACGCAATACTTCAAAGGGTCCAATAAATCTTGGGCTCAATTTCCCTTTCTTTCCGAACCTGATCTTCCCCTTCTAGAAAGAGACTTTCAAGAAAGGAAAACTACCTGATTCAAACTCGATATTTTTACGATGTGGATCAGCGTATTTCTTCTGTCGATCTTGAGCCGCTACCAGTCGTGCTCGGATCACTTTGACTATTTCTCGCCGCTCTTGTACTCAATTTCGCCCTAAGAATTGTCTTTCACTAACTTTATCCCAGTAAAGCGGAGTTCTACACTTTCTGCCGTATAACGCTTTATAAGGCGGCATGCCAATACTAGTGTGACGCCCCCAAAATAGGTCCATTCCATCCAACTCATTCTGAGTCTCCAAATACATGGTACAGAAATAACTACAACTTTATTAATACATTTGTCGTGCAAAATACAACAACATATATACTGTGAGTTTAAATACAATTATTGTCTTCTAGACAATATACATACCCAAATAAATCCTCATCACAATTATTTATACATTATTTTACAAAAATGGTGAGGACTACTAAACAACTCTCTCTAGAACCTTCATTCCATACCCCGACTAGTACTCGCTACATTCTCGCCTTCTGAGAAGAAAAATGGAACAAAAAGGAAAAAGGGTGAGCTCAACTAGCCCAGTAAAGAATATTATGACTAAGATAATATACAACAAATTATCGTTAGTCTCCAACAGGGAAAAATCTAATAGAATAGAATAGACAACCAGTTTTAAATCAACAGCGGAAACAACAATTCATTAGAAGAATTAAGTAGAGAATGTAAACTACTATCCTCTATATATGAATTTAAAAGTTCATCGTCGATATTTTATCCCTGTAACATCAATCAATATATATCTGGAATCAAATATTCATCTTTGCTCTACATGCCAAAGATATTCATCAGTTGGTCATGTTCATCTAAACACTTGTTCATCTTTGCACTACGGGCCAAAGATATTAATCAGTTGGTCATGTTCATCTCAACACCTGTTTATCTTTGCACTACGGGCCAAAGATATTCATCAAAAAATCATTCATCTTTGCCCTACAAGCCAAAGATATTCAAAGAATATCACCATTTAGGAATCGAGGATGATGAAAAATATTTTCAAGAAAACGAATCCAAAGGAAACAAAAAGAACAATATTAAGGATTCGTATTTTAAACAATCCAAGTTCAAAATACTTCATAAGTAATCGAGTGGAGTAAAATTCAAGAATGATCAAAACATGGATACAATCAAAGCTAGTATCCGTAATAGATATTTTGGACAAAAAGAAGAAATTTCATTTTTTGTGAATAAAGGCCAGATTCGTGAATAAGACCGTGATAACGTGAATAAAGTGCCAGATACGTGAATAATAACTCCAACATGAAAAGTTCCAAATTTGATAAAAGTTCCAACCAATATTTCAAAGATAATGATATTGAAGAAATAATATCATTTGAGAAGAAAATAACATCCCTTACCTCGAAAGACAAGATTTTAGTTGAAACACCGGATATAAAGGCTATGACTTGAACTTGCACCGTATAGCAATACTCAAAGTATATACTCAAAATACTCACAAGAATACGCTCGATAATATAGAGAGAGAAAACTTTAGTTTCCGGTGTGATTTTCAATTCTAACCTAAGCACCTTATTTATAGGAAAATGCTTAGAACACCAAAGTAGAAAATTGAATATAATAATATTATTTATAAACAAAATTCCTTAGCCCACATTTGAAATCTGATTTCAGCCATAGCACATGTTAAATGAGGTTCACAAACTCACCAAAAACGTTTTTCTCAAAATAATTAATTAAAACTCCCAAAAATCAATTATTTCGGAACTCCAAAACTTCAATAATTCATAATAAATAGCTCTTTTATCAGAAAAATTCGAAACTTGTAACTCTTCATAGGAAATTCCATTATCTACAACTTTGCAGAAGGAAGTTTTTCCAAATTCCAAACAGAAATTGACCGAAATCCATAAACGGGCGATTTTACAGGCTATAATCAAATTTCCTTCAATAATTGTGTCCACCAACACACAAAATATGTGTTAAACATTTAATGCCACAAAAATACTCTTCCTCCTCATAAACTCATATATCTCACATTCATTATAAAAATATCACCGTTAATATATTATTAAAATAATATATTTAAATGAATTATTTTATCAGAAAAAGATAAAATATTAATTTTCAACAATTGTCACATTAAAAATTTTCTCCATCTATATCCACATAAAATCAATATTTTCCTCATCATATAAATTAATAATTAATTATTCACAAATAATATTACAGAATCACAAAGATTGGCAACTGTGTTGTTCCTGTGAAAGAGGGGCTTTCTTAATAAGGATCTCTCCTCATCGGGCTGCCAAGCAATTAGGTGACCAAACCTCTCCTTAGATGTAACTTTCTAGACATTGCCAATAATGTTTTCTAATAATTTTATTCAGATAATATGAATTATTGCTCGATAATGGAAAATACGTGTAATGACAATTTATTGAAACAATAAAGAATATAAAATATCAATGCAACAACTATTGAATCAATAAAATAAAATATCGAATAAGAATTATCGTAACAATTATCGAGTAGTGCTTCTTCACGTAAGAATCAATAATGGTGTAATACGCGGTGCTCTTCTGCTCAACAAAGCGTATTAGTGTGTTTTAACCCACGGGTATTCCAACAAGATAATCTGTGAATAACTACGCCTGTTATTTATAAACAACTTATATTTGTCGCTTTCTTCATTCAATCGCTTTCCGTTATGGGGCCCATAAAAGATCTGGCTGTCATTGCATTTAATATTCCCCGACAAAGATTTAATATTCCACGCACCAAACTAATATTCCACGCACGATAATGAATATTTTATAACCACTTGCTTATTCAAATATTTGCGTGATTTTACCCATAACTATCCACATTAATCAAATCAACCCTTACTATTTCAAAATAATAAATAGAGGAAAATAAATTTCATTTATTAATAATTTGGGGTCTTACAACCTCCCTCCTTATGAAATTTCGTCCCTCGAAATTGACGACGCACGGTGTGTTTCAAAAGATGAGAATACCTCGCTTTCATTTCCGTTTCTCACTTCCTGTGTCATTTCCTCAATAGCATGGTTTCTCCACAAAACTTTAACTTGTGGTATAACCCTCAGACATAGGATATGTTCTTTCCTCTACAAGATCTTGACAGTACCTCCTCAGACGTTAAGCCTTCGCTATATCTCGTCCGGCTTCTAACTCAATGACGTAGTTCAGTCGTCCACATCTTTACGTAACATCGACACGTGAAAAACGTTATGAACACGCGCCATACTTGGCAAGAAAAGCAGTCTATAGGCCACAATTCCAATTCGATCGAGAATTTCAAATGGATTAATAAATCGAAGGTTTGAGCTTTCCTCACCTCACCGATTCTCGCTTTTGAAATAACAACTTTCGCACCTCCTTCTTCAAATTCATCACCGTGTGTAGCTTGAACAACTTTAACTTTATCGATTAAAGTCGATTATACTTGTATATCATCACTGGTACCTAGAGTTTTCATCTCTATCTCTATTATTTGTAAATTATACTGAAATGAGTCTTTGACAATATCGCACTCAGACTTGTATAACGATCTTCTACTCAACACGCCACCTACCACGCTAAGCTTTTCCAGGATGGCATGGTCGTAACATGTCTTTAAATGAGTCTCATCTTGAGTTCTTCAAGCTTTTCCCACATTCCTCGCTCCATTCAATTTTGTATCTCTACGAGTCACCGTTAATAATGGAATAGCGATTCGAGAATATCCTTCAACGAATCTCCGATAATAACCAACTAAGCCTAGAAAGCTACGATTTCGATTATCGACTTAGGTTGTTCTCAATCGTGACTCATATCCCAACCTTGGATAAGACGTTACAATGACACCTATCGCTTTACTATCACACTAATATGGTGTTCCCCTACTTGAGAGTCCGCTTCGTAGTATTCCACAAAGGAAGTCACCAGATAAAGGCTCAGTACCAAATTTATAGTTGAATTTTAACTCAAGTTCAATAGAGCCATTCGATATGAGATTTTAGAAATGAGTTTTGTACCGGGTTCAAAGTCGATACAAAATTTAATATCAGCCTTTGGGAGTAAACCAAGAAATTCTTCAGGAAATACGTCAAGAAAAATCAATAACAACTGGAATATTATTCAACTCTGACGTGTCTTTATTCAAATCCATAACATGGACTAAGAAAACTTGACATCCATAATAAACGAATGACTTCATGGCTTGATATGAAAATGTTTGACTATAATGGTTTGATTGCTTGAATTCGAATAACAGGTTGCTTAGGAATATGAAAACTAACAACCTTACGAAAATAATCAATTTCGGCATGATGAGTAGTCAACCTTAAAATCACATCAAAAGCAAATATCTCTATAGAAATAAGGTTAACAGTAATGTGATAGTGCCAACTGAATCAAGCAAAATTTCTAAACAACGGATGTAATGAAAGTTTCTCCTAATCTGAGTCTCCATAAATAGGACAAAGTCTAATTTCTCCGTAGTCAAGTTCAAACGCTGAGCGCAAGCAAGAGAGATAAAAGAATGGGTAGAACCCCAGATTCAGTAAGGTATAAACTTCGCAAGAATTTATAATTAACTAACCTGCGTATAACTTCTGCTCGGGTTCCTCACATTTTAACCACCACGACAAACGCCTTCCAGAACCGTTGACTTTGACTTTTCAGGACATCCTTTTGAGTCACCATTTCATTGGATGGGTTTCGATACCGCATAATCTCGAAGCGATATGTTCTTCTTTTCCACAATTATAGCATACCTTAAACTGCTGTGGGCGCCAATGATATGTCCCTCTTCCCAAGATTTGTAACATACGACCGGGTGGTCTTTCTCATCCTCGAACCCAATTTACATCAAGCGCCGACGCCTTCACATGGTCGTTGTTGAATCTCCTCCTTTAAAATCTCCTCCCACTCGCTTCTTCTATTTTCATGGCCACGATTACCACCGAGTGGTTACCGCCTTTGTCCGTATTCTTCTTTCTCTCGCTGGTTATCCTTATTTTGATGATCGCTATCTTCAGATGATCCTCGGTTATGGTCCTCGGTTGAACGTATTTCGTTATCTCGCTTCTAACAACCGAGCCCTCGCTGACAACATCCGAATAGAGAGAAAATTTATGAGAAATGAGATATCGACATATGTCGGGTTTTAAACCTCTCGTAAACATCCGTCATACGCTCCTCATTCTCCACCAAATGAGGTGCAAACTCGATAACTCAAATAACTTCGCTTCGCATTTAGGACACCGCCATGTTATTCGCGCCCGCCTAATAAACTCCACTTCCTTCATACGACGAATACTTTCAGGAAGTACTTGTCATTGAACTGCTTTCAAACGTCTCCCATGGCATGCCGAAAAATGGATGGTACGCTTCATGATTCCCACCAAGAATCGCTTCGCCACGGAACATAAAGGTGGCGAATGGAACCTTCTGTTCCTCCGTGCATCCCAAGACATCGAATATCTTGGTAATTTGTTTTGACCCATGTTTCCGCCATGATCGGATCCGCTTTCCCTTAAATTCGTGGTCCCAACTTTGAATCGCTGTTTGTGACAACCCGTGAATTGCTATCATTTCCTCCTCAGATTTTGAACACGAGTCTCACTCATTCGATTTTTGCATGAATCGCAAAAAGCTTCTAAACATCCCCTCGCTCATCATCTCGCTTCGGTGGTGTTGTTCATGGGAGGTACATTGCCACACAGACGTTCTCCCTCGTTCAAGTACAGCATCTCCACGGTCTCATTTACTCCATCATAATATTCTCATTCGACATTCTCAAACACCATCATAAAACAACGGTTAATTAAGGAAATCAATATATCACATAATATCCCTATATATCTAACTAACTAACAAATAAGCTTAGGTAGGACACACTAGCGAATGATTTACTCTGCTCTCCCTCTTAGTTCTATTCCCCAATCTCCGCCAGAGATCATATCCCTAAGCTCGATACCAACCGTGACGCCCCAAAATAGGTCCATTCCATCCAACCCATTCGAGTCGCCAAATACATGGTATGTAAATAACTACAACTTTATTAATACATTTGTAAAATAATACAACAACATATATCTTGTGAGTTTAAATACAATTATTGTCTTCTAGACAATATACATACCCAAATAAATCCTCATCACAATTATTTATACATTATTTTACAAAATTGGTGAGGACTACCAAACAACTCTCTCTAGAACCTTCATTCCATACCCCGACTAGTACTCGCTACATTCTCACCTCCTGAGAAGAAAAATGGAACAAAAAGGAAAAAGGGTGAGCTCAACTAGCCCAGTAAAGAATATTATGACTAAGATAATATACAACAAATTATCGTTAGTCTCCAACAGGGAAAAATCTAATAGAATACAATAGACAACCAGCTTTTAAATCAACAATCGCAAATGAAAACAACAATTCATTAGAAGAGTTAAGTAGAGAATGCAAACTACTATCTTCTATATATGAATTTAAAAGTTCATCGTCGATATTTTATCCCCGTAACATCAATCAATATATATCTCGAATCAAATATTCATCTTTTGCTCTACGTGCCAAAGATATTCATCGATTGGTCATGTTCATCTAAACACTGCTCATCTTTTGCACTACGGGCCAAAGATATTAATCACCGCATCATGTTCATCTCAACACTGCTCATCTTTGCACTACACGCCAAAGATAGTCATCAAGAAATCATTCGTCTTTGCACTACAGCCAAAGATATTCAAGAATATCATCATTTAGGACCGAGGATAATGAAAATATTTTAATGAAAGCGAATCCAAAGTGAAACAAAAGAGCAATATTAAGGATTCAGTATTTTAAACAATCCAAGTTCAAAAATACTTCATAAGTAATCGAGTGGAGTAAAATTCAAGAATGATCAAAACATGGATACAATCAAAGCTAGTATCCGAATAGATATTTTGGACAAAAGAAGAAATTTCATTTTTCTATTGAATAGTGCCAGATTCAGTGAATAAGATCAAGATACGTGAATAGTGCCAGATACGTGAATAATAACTCCAACATGAAAAAGTTCCAAACTGATAAAAAGTTCCAACCAATATTTCAAAGATAATGATATTGAAGAAATAATATCATTTGAGAAGAAAATAACATCCCTTACCTCGAAAAGACAAAGATTTAGTAAAAACAGGATATAAGCTATGACTTGAACTTGCACCAGATAGCAATACTCAAAGTATACTCAAAATACTCACAAGAATACGCCGATAATATATAGAGAGAAAACTTTAGTTTCGGTGTGATTTTCAATTCTAACCTAAACACCCTATTTATAGAAAATGCTTGTAACACCAAAAGTAGAAAATTGAATATAATAATATTATTTATAAACAAAATTCCTTAGCCCACCTTTGAGATCTGATTTCAGCCATAGCACATGTTAAATGAGGTTCACAAACTCACCAAAAACGTTTTTCTCAAAATAATTAATTAAAACTCCCAAAAATCAATTATTTCGGAACTTCGAAACTTCAATAATTCATAATAAATAGCTCTTTTATCAGAAAAATTCAAAACTCACAACTTTCCATAGGAAATTCCATTATCTACAACTTTGCAGAAGGAAGTTTTTCCAAATTCCAAACAGAAATTGACCGAAATCCATAAACGGGCGATTTTACATGCTATAATCAAATTTCGGTCAATAATTGTGTCCACCAACACACAAAATATGTGTTAAACATTTAATCCCACAAAAATACTCTTCCTCCTCATATACTCATATATCTCACATTCATTATAAAAATATCACCAATTAATATATTATTAAAATAATATATTTAAATGAATTATTTTATCGAAAAAGTTAAAATATTAATTTTAAACAATTGTCACATTAAAATTTTCTCCATCTATATCCACATAAAATCAATATTTTCCTCATTATATAAATCAATAATTAATTATTCACAAATAATATTACAGAATCACAAGATCGCAACTGTGTCGCTCCCAAGAAAGAGGGGCTTTCCAATAAGGATCTCTCTTACTAAATACAAGCAATTAGGTGACCAAACCTCTCCTTAGATGTAACTTTCTAGACATTGCCAATAATGTTTTCTAATAATATTATTCAGATAATATGAATTATTGCTCGATAATGGAAAATACTTTGTGTAATGACAATTTATTGAAACAACAAAGAATATAAAATATCAACGCAAAGAATTATTGAATCAATAAAATAAAATTCGAACAAGAATTATCGTAATAATTATTGAGTAGTGCCTTCTTCACGTAAGAATCAATAATTGGTGCAATACTGCAGTGCTACTTGCTCAACAACGCAGATTAGTGTGTTTTAACCACCGTATTCCAACAAGATTAATTCTAATAATAACCACGCCGTTATTTATAAACAACTTATATTTATCGCTTTCTTCATTCAATCGCTTCGTTATGGGTCCCACAAAAGACCGTGTCAGCCGCATAATAATATTCCCTTGACAAGATTTAATATTCCATGACCAAACGAATATTCCCGACGATAATGAATATTTTATAACCACTTGCTTATTCAAATATTTCATGTATTTTACCCATAACTATCCACATTAATCAAATCAACCCTTACTATTTCAAAATAATAAATAGAGGAAAATAAATTTCATTTATTAATAATTTGGGGTCTTACAACTAGCGTGGTAACTGTTATTGTAACCAAACTCTACTAACGGTAGGTGATCATCCCAATTTCCTTTAAAGTCCATCACACAGGCTCTTAGCATATCTTCTAATGTCTGAATCTTTCGTTTGCTCTGTCCGTCTGTTTGAGGATGATAAGCTGTACTCATTTGTAATTGTGTACCCATGCATTCCTGAAGACGTTTCCAGAAATTTGATGTGAAGCGGGGATCCCTATATGAAACAACTGATACCAGAACTTCGTGCCTCAAAACAATCTCTTTTACATATAGCCTTGGAAACTGATCAAAGTTGAATCTGATTTTGATAGGAAGGAAGTGTACGGATTTCATCAATCGGTCAACGATAACCCATACTGCGTCGTAGCCTTTTTGAGTCGTCGGAAGGCCAACCACGAAGTCCATTGTAATATGTTCCCATTTCCATTCTGGGATCTCTAACGATTGTAGCAATCCATTTGGTCTCTGATGTTCCGCTTTCACTTTTCTCGATGTGTCGACACTTGGCAACACATTCTGCAACATCACATTTCAAATTCGGCCACCAGAAATGTTGTCAAAGATCTTGATACATCTTGGTACTACCAGGGTGAATCAAATATCGTGAACTATGAGCCTTGCTCAAAATTTCTTCCTTAATCTCTTGTACTGGCGGTACCCAAATTCTACTATCAAATATTAGTATTCCTTCCTTATCCATCTTAAATCTTGGTTCGGTTCCTTCAGATATCTTCTTTGTCACCTTTATACATTCTTCGTCCTGAAGCTGAGCCTCCTTTACTTTATCTAGTAGAGTTGTACCAGATTGCATCAGAAATAGCTTTTCATTAATCTCCATAGGATACTTCACTTCCAACTCCAGTTTCTCTATTTCTGTAATTAGCTCCTCCTGAGTAGTTAACGTCATCAATTTCTCACGACCCTTTATACTTAAGGCATCGGCAACCACATTCGCTTTACCCGGATGGTATAAAATCTCATAGTCGTAATCCTTAATTAATTCCAACCATCTTCTTTGACGCATATTCAAATCTTTCTGCGTGAAAATATATTTCAGACTCTTGTGGTCTGTATATATTTCACAGTTCTCCTCGTATAGATAGTGCCTCCAAATTTTCAAAGCAAAAACAACTGCAGCTAACTCTAAGTCATGGGTCGGATATCCCTTCTCATAATCCTTCAATTGTCGTGGACGCATAATGCAATGACTTTTACCGCTTTTGCATCAGCACACAACCAAGTCCTTTATGCGACGCATCACTATAAACAACAAAATTTCCTGTATCATCCGGAAGAGATAACACAGGGGCCGTACTCAACCTCTTTTTCAATTCTTGAAAACTCTCCTCACACTTATCCGTCCAGAAAAATTTCACAACTTTTCGAGTTAAATTCGTTAATGGAGTTGCGATCTTGGAAAAGTCTTGTATGAACCTTCTATAATATCCCGCCAATCCAAGAAAACTTCTTACTTCTGACGGCGTTCTCGGCTGATCCCAGTAAATCACGGCTTCTACTTTGGATGGATCTACCGAAATTCCGTTATTATCGATCACGTGACCAAGAAATTGTACTCGCTCGATCCAGAATTCAAATTTTGAAAATTTAGCGTACAACTTCTCCCTTCTCAATACTTCCAACGTTAACCTCAAATGTTCTTCGTGTTCTTCTTTGGTTTTGGAATATACCAAAATGTCATCTATAAATACCACTATGAACTTGTCCAAAAACGGCTTGAATACACCATTCATTAGTCCCATAAATGCTGCAGGAGCATTCGTAAGACCAAACGACATTACTAAAAATTTGTAGTGACCGTATCACGTTCTGAACGCTGTCTTCAGTACATCCTCTGGCCTCACCTTTAGTTGATGATAACCGCTTCTCAAGTCTATCTTGGAAAAGTATCTTGCTCCCTTTAACTGATCAAACAGATCATCGATCCTCGGTAATGGATATTTATTCTTAAACGTGACCTTATTTAGTTCTCTGTAGTCAATGCAGAGCCGCATCGATCCATCCTTCTTTTTCACAAACAACACCGGCGCTCCCCACGACGATATGCTCGGTTGAATATACTTCTTGTCTAGCAATTCTTGTAATTGTACTATTAATTCTTTCATCTCTACTGGTGTCATTCGGTATGGTGCCTTCGATATTGGAGCAGTTCCTGGCGCCAAATCGATCACGAAATCTACCTCTCTATCTGGTGGAAGTCCTGGTTTATCGTCTGGAAATACGTCGACGAAGTCCCTCACAATCGGTATCTCTTCGACCTTTGATTCTCTTTCGATCGTCGACTATGTAAGCTAAGTATCCTACACATGCCTTGTCTTAACAACTTCCCGGCTCGTGATCATCGCCGACAACTCGCTTGTCTCAGCGACTTGATACTATAAAACACAACCTTTCGACGAGGTCATAAGGTTAATACGCTTCTTTTGGCAATCAATTACAAAGACCGTAATTGAATAACGCACCATTCCCAATATAACGTCAAATTCCCAAGTCGAATAGGATAAGATCTACGCTCATGATATTACCCTTAATATCCACTCTACGCTTCTTATGTATATACTTAATGTGGATTATTTTTCTATTCGTAATTTCTATGTTCATGGGGTAATCCAATTCATTCTTAGGCAAATCTAAATTCTTGGCAAAATCATCGGATATAAAGGAACAAGTAGCACCCGAATCAAATAAAACATAAGCATTAATTTTATTGATCGGAATGATACCTGACACCACATCACGGGATTGAACTGCATCTTGCACCATCATGTTGAAAGTCCGGGCGGTCGGTCAGTTTGTTGCGGTTTGTCCGGTGATGGTTAAGGCATTTCCACTGTTATTTCCCCGGTTTCCTCCTGATCCCGATCCTCCCGATCCCTTCTTGGGACAGTCTCTTGCCAGATGGTCCTTCGAACCATAAGTAAAACAAGCACCCTTCTTTGGGTTTGGATAGTTTGGTACTATGTGGCCTTCCTGACCACAATTGTAGCACACTCTTTTTCCTTTCATACAAACTCCCGGATGGGCTTTCTGCGCAGTCGCATGCTTCGATTCTTTTCTTCCGATTACCTTGTCGATTTCCGATGATGAGTTGTCATTCCACCTTTTCTTTCCGATTGAAATTTCCACTTCTCGTGTACTTCCAATTTGGCCTTGTTATTAATTTCACCTTCATTCTTCTTCTTCTTTTGATCTTGATTGCACTTGGTCACCGTGATCGCTTCCCCTTCAAATGAGGATGGCCTTTTCAAGTACTTCAAGCAAACATGTTTAATGAAACATTGATACTTTTTCATCAGATACCCAAGGCTTTAGTCCTTGTTCAATCTTCGCCTTTCTCTCGTCGGTGTGTGTACTTGGTACGGGCTAACCTTGCTAACTCGTTAAACTTAGCCACGCCATCGTGCACGCCATGTTTCCTCGCAGTTCAGTAAATTGAACCTCCACCGATTCTCGCGAACTAGTTGGGAAATACATTTCAAAAAACATCTCTTTAAATCTCTCCCACATAATTACACCTTCACCTCCTCGTACTTTGTTTGCTTGCCGCCAAGAGCTAGCCTCAGACTTCAAAGATAAACGCTGTAAAAGCGTCTTTTTGGTCTTCTAACCCTAAGAACGCCGAAAACCTTCTCCATTTCCATAACCCACATTTGAGCCTCGATTGGGTTCATGGAACCTTTGAACTCTGGCGGTCCCACCGCCTTGAAGTCTTTAAATGTTGTGTTTGGTGGAGCTTGTGGTTGATTATTCATGGCTCCAGTCAGTAAGTTAACCAACTGCTGCACGGGATTAGCGTTGACATTATTATTATTATTGGTTGACTCTTCCTGTGCCGGTTGACGTTGTTGTCTCCTCCTTGGTGACATTTTTCTATTAAATAAACGCTTATTAGAACTTTATTTATTTTCTAAACAGTTAAGGCATTACTCAATAATTTAACATATCACTTAACACATCATCTCAAACAACTTGATAAATTTGCATTTAAATCAAAGTTTTAACATTAAACGATAGCATAACTGCTATTTACATCAACTATCCTGGAATAAAGAATCCACAGGATTTAAAACATTCAAATATTCTTTCGTTCATAAACACTTCAGAATTTACATCTAAAAAAAACTAATTAAGTTCTTCACATAATTAAATAAATCATATCACTGTCGGTCAAGGTACTGATTAGCCTTGCTACGCTCCTCTTCTAAGATGCGATGTATTGTCCTGTGATCCATCATGTACAATGGTAGTCCTTGAATCGGATTAGGTACCTCAAAACTCGATCTTGGGTCTCATTCATCGCCTTGTTGTTAAGTGTAGAGTACGCTTCCCCAATCTTTGCTTTTCACGACGACTATCATCCTCTACACGATCACTTTGACGTGATTCTCTTACCTAGCCTTCCTCTCGCTATGTTCAAACGCCCCTTTCGAGAGGTTTCCTTCATTCCTTCTTTGTTTTCTCTATCTCCCTGGCCTTATCTTGGTTTGACCTTCTCATGGACCAAATCCCATTCTACATTTGCCGGTCGAGAGTGAAGAGTCAAATCTCTCCTCTCCTTCGCTTCTAGAGTAATATGCTAAATAACCGCTTCGCTCACCAATCCTCGGACTCGTCTCGTAACTCCACGTTATGGTCGATAACGGTCATACATCTCAAAGATCAACGGTGTACCGTGGTAACTCCTCTTCTTCCTCTTCCTCAACAAATTCCTCCTCGGGATCCTCCTCGGGATCGGGCCTCTGCTCATGCTCCCGACCAACAACGGTGATCAATGGAGATGACTCCTCTCACTGCATCATTTGCTCCCTAATGACATGAATGTCTTGGGGCTCCTCCTCTGCTTGCATTTATAGGTACACGGGTTCCTCCTCAAGAGGGTACTATAAGTACTGGGGTTCTTCCTCCCCACTTGACTAGCTTCTACAACATTCGACATCCCCGACAACAAAATTTTAAGTTTTAGTTACTAAGTCGTATCATCTAACGCATACTTTAACATAAAAACACATAAGGTCTTTTATTATCTTCAATGAATTACATAAATTCATTTCTAATAACTCGATAAGAGTTTTCCATCACTATCTTCTTTCTATAAGGCTAATACCTAAGGTTGTTCCTCCACCTAAGGTTCATAACCTACAACTCTGATACCAACTTGTGAAACCCTCAAATCCAGGTACTTCAATTCCACGGGATTTGGTGTTCACTGTACAAATATCATCTATCTATCTACCAATAATAAATGCAAACCATGCAATAGATATAATAAAAATCTTCCCCTTAAGGGATACAACATCTGAATAATAATAATACAATCCCAGGTTAAACTAACCTTAAACATCTGTGCGGAATCATAAACAAATAAGTCTTAAACAACATAATTAACTCAAGTCTTAAACATAAATACATCATCTAATAAAAATAACAAGTCTTCATCACTTTCTAACTTTGCCCTTGCCTTTACTAGTGGAAGGTTCATCAGTTCTTTCGTTCTTAACTACAATGTTATTATTAAGCAAGAGTGAGCACTATTGCCCACAAGTATAATAATGAAATAACCGTATATTAACATGAAAATAAATCAAAGACATCCGAATAAAAGCTTAACTTTTGAATTAAGAATGAATAGTAAGAATCCAAAGAATTCTGAGGGTCATAAGACATTGAACTATGTCCTAGGTTATCAAGGGTTATACTTGAAACCTTTAACAGTCATAAGACTATGGACCTTTCTACTCGTACTTAGGGGGATCAACCCTTAGTACCATACTGTGCACAATATCTTAACGCTAACGCATAAGTAAATCCCTTTGTAGGGTTGTTCATCTCAGTTTGACATTCGAGTCTGCACCAAAGGAAGTTTGGTTTGGATAATTCATAAGGGTTCTGAAATTTAGAACGTTCATCAACTAAGGACTAGTTGAATCAATAAGGTTCACTAGTCTAATAAGGTTCAACAATAATGATATTCAATTAGAATAATAATCTGCAGAAGTATACAATAGAACAATTATTGTATAACTGAATCATGCTTTGAAAAGATAATAAATCTTTAATATAACATTTGAACTTGAATAAAAGTAATGATAATTTACTCGGGGTAAATAATAAAATTGAACAATAATGACAAATAGGGTTATGAAACTTGCCTCGTGCGTAGATTACACTTTAACTAAGCACGTTCTTTGAATT
Organism: Panax quinquefolius; assembly: GCA_020205615.1. Lineage (NCBI taxonomy): Eukaryota > Viridiplantae > Streptophyta > Magnoliopsida > Apiales > Araliaceae > Panax > Panax quinquefolius. Next base: position 52,031,680 of record CM035171.1, on the reverse strand, counting down.
TAATCCGACATACCATTCACATTCACAATACCAATTAATTATAACTTAACTAATCATCAACAATTATTCTTTTGTCTAAACTTTGGTTATGACTATACTTAGTCAAATTATCACATTTAATGTCACATAATATCACTTCATGAATAATAATTTAATTATGTATTCAATAATTCAATCCACATGCCATTATGTTATTTACATGATAAACATCTATTTTAACATCACATTATACTTCTAACATGTTTACATGTTCATTACATTAAGTTACTAACACATTGCTAGACTTAAACATTTTAAAAATCTCATTTCTGTTACACTTTGTATTTCTATTATCAATGCATGTTGATGATGGCATGTATTGACGGACACTTGGCATGTCAGAAGCGGATTTGATTTCGGAGTGAGCCACAAGCTAAAACTCCGTGACTTTGATTCTCGGTCACAAGAACACAGAGTTCAGCGAAAAGGACACTAAATGATCATTAATTTACCTAAATTAACATACTCACATGCTATGATTTATACATAATCATTACCCAACAATTATAGAATGATTTAAATCCATTAAAACACATAATTACAGAATTAAAACATATAAATTCACTGACTTTGATGTTCTTGAAGGTTTTGAAAATAAAACTTGAAAATTGTCACTACGGATTCGTTATAACACCGAATCCGTTTCTTTAAACTTTCGTCTCTTCGTATCAACATGCACAATAATCTACGAGTGTAAAATTTAGGGATAATATACGATCAATACATAAAATATCACGTATAAGGCCATAAGGCCAAAACCCATACTCTATAATTTTGTAGAAATCATATACTACGTATTTTCATGAAACTGATGTTATGGTTTACAAAATATATATAATTAAATACGATGTGATACATATTAATACATACATAACCCATAAACATTACTCCTTTCTCGATTATGAGGCTTTTACAAATGTGTTTGAAAGCCATATTTATAAAACTTAAACAACGTGAAATTTAGAATTTGGGAAGACGAGATTACCCTGAGAATAAGTATAGATTAGCAGTGAATGAATTTCTTCTCAACTCTTCTTCAATCAAAATTTTCTCTCAACACTTCTCAATCTCTCTCTGAAACTCTCTCTGTTTCTACTTTTCTAGACTTAGTAAAAATGAAAGAAAATAAAAGACGTATGATATAATAATAAGAGAACCGACGCACTGAGTGGTCAGTTAACCCAATAATGGGCAACTGCTCCAACTCCTCATAAGGCCTTGTTTGGCTAGAAAAATAGATTTAAAAACCATTTAATTTAATAATGTTTTATCATATAGTTTAATTAATGTCACACTCCTTCATAAAATAAATCAATATCTTATTTAATTTATTTTAAATAAAATATAATAATTTCTCATAATTTCACATAGTCACATAATTAATTTTCTCATTAATAAATAATGTCAAACTATTAACTCTCTAATTAATAATTAAATTAATTAATTAACATCATGCTTAATTAAATATTTCATTTAATTCAATAAGTTCACATAATAACATACTTGAATAATAAATATTCTCTACATTAATTTAATAAATGTAACACATAATTAAATTAATCTACCACAATTTCATCAAATAATTATTTAATCCAATAATTAAATCATCGAAAAATATTCTATTTAATTCGATAAATATTAAAAATTAATTTACAAAATCTCGTTCGTCACACTTGAATTCTTTAAGTCCAGCAAACTTAGCTCTTTATAGTTCACTTAGAACTCTTCAAGTCCTTCTGACTTGGAACTCTAACTTCAGTTGATTAGTAGTTGTTAAGTTCTTAATGGTTGCTACTTAGTTGCTGTTAAGCACATGTTCGAAAGAACTAAGTAGCTAAACAAGCTTTCTCTTTTTCTCAGATCGTAGAGTTGAGAGTTCTTTTTTGTTCTTTTTCAATGCTTGCTTTCTCATTGCGTCTGCATATGTTTTGCATATATGTGATCTTGAAATCTATTCGTTAGATCCATCCGTTGAAGAATTAAATGCGTTTAACATTTCTATACTTTGATGGAGACTTTTCTGCATATCTTCTAAGTTGCATTCTGGCCCACTGACACAGCAGACTGCTTTCTCATATAACACTTGAAAAGGTGTTTTCCTCTTACTAATGGTACTTTCCTTAGCTTCTTCAATACGCTTCTTTGTTGCATACTAAGGATATCTTTTATGCCTTTGGGACTGGTGAGTACTTCAACGTTTAAAACCCATTCCACATTTGTTGGAGATATATCTTCAAACAAAAATGTAGGGTTCGATGCTTCTGACACACGTCAGATGATACACTACGATTCAGATCGTGGTGTCTTGATACCTTGGTGCTTGGTCTAATTCTGTCAAATAAGAGCACTACGATTTCTCTTAAGACTTGTACACTACGATCTTTACTTGCTTGCTTTGCAAGCTCTATGTTTCTAAGAGCACACTTCGATCGTTGAGTTGGCTCGGCAAACGTTAGGACCACTCTACGATTTTCAAAGAGGCCTTTCAAGGCAGGCACACTACGATCCTCGATGCTCTACGTTTCTAACTTGGCTTCTGCAATCTTGATCAACTTGATGCACTACGATCTCTTCGAAGCCTATCTATTACATCTCAAGATCAACCTAACAGCTTTGATCTCTTTATCTATACATTCATTTACAGAATAATACACATTAAGAATTTAGATCAGCCTAACAAATTTGATCTATCACTAAGTCCTTGTACATATATTCCTTGAAGGACTTTACATATAATCATGAGCATTTATATTTAAATATCAAATCAAAATATGCACTCTCCCAACAATCTCCCCCTATTTGATGTTGACATAAACAAGGAGATTTTTTTTGTATGATTATCAGTTTCTAAATGCATTTGTAGGAAATTAAATATGACTTAGTATTTCAGTGAGCAGCTTAAATTTCTAGAGAATAATCATGAATTTATTGATGTACGAAGAATATTACAATTCAGCTTTACATCAATAATAATTTAAATTTTCACTTATCTCTATTTCTTTGATCTTTTGCGAGGAGGATTTGCATACTCCTCAAATTTCTTCTTTTCCTTGCATTTCATCTCTCTGGCTATATCTTCCAAATTTCACTTGGGCTTAGCCTAGGATTTTGATCATGCCTATTCATGAATGTAGGATCTCCAATTGGCATTCTGAAGCATGTGGTGGTCACATTGTGTGAGCTGGTAGCTGGCCCTAGACTTCTTATAAGTTGTGCCATTAAGATTTCCTGCTGGTCAGATTGTTGAGTCTGATGGCCTGATCGTGGAGTCTGTTGGTGAGTCGGCCATGGAGGAGGACTCCTTAAGGATTGATTGTGGAATTGTCCTCTGCCTTTGCCCTTGCATTGATCTCCTTGCTTTTCATTATCCCCCTTTATGTCAGCATTAAGGGTTCGAATGTCTTCGAAAAGGTGAGTTACTCCTTGGACGAGCTCATTGAGTTGACTTTGCGTTTGATCAATATCCTCTCAATTTTCTTTGATCAAAGCTTCAGATCGAGCTTCCCTTTTTCGGAGGACGGTTAGAACATTGTCAGTCTGCTGTCCTTGGGTGACGTAGAATTGTTGGAATTCTTTTACGACAGTTTGCAGATTGATTATGCTTTCCAATCTATGTTTGTTTTGGTTATTTTGAGCTGTCTGTAAGGCAAGAGCTGCATCTATGTGTCCTTTAGCTGCTTGAAAGTGAATGTCATCCATGTCCTTTATGCTCTTAACCATTTCCTTGATGATCTCCTTTAGCTTCTTTGTAAGTTTAGAGTTTAGAGTGCTTGGGAGATTATTTGTAGCACTGATCATATTTGTCAGTCTGAGATGAATGAGTTCTGAGTGAGCTTCAAGACTATCATCGATGTCCTTGATCACTTTCCTGGACACTTCTGTCAACCCAGCTTTGGTGGGTAGATCTGAAAGTAGTTCACTGAGTTGTGGGTTGTTTAAAGGAGGGGATGTTTTCTTTTATTGATCTTACAAGGAGAATAGGGTAAGATCAAGGTTGAAGTATTCTTTGGTGGATGAAGAGGGAATATCTGATGGATGGGGCTTCGTTTAGGTGTCTGAAGAGGGTGGCTCTCCGATTTGAGCTTGGGACTCTACGATGGGGCTAGAGTCATCAATCGTAGAGTTGTTGGAAGTTGGGATCAATATGAAGTTTGGCACATTTAGTTCATCAGTTATAGAATTTTGGGATTCTGTAGCTGGGGATTGACTTGGTGGATTAAAAACTACTTCCAACCATCTTGGAAATTCATAAAATTGGCTGAAGAAAGACGGTGGATAGTGATTCACTCTAAATATGATGCGGATAGATAATACTTCATGCACCATCCTTGAGGAGGGACCATTTGTTATCAGCTTCTTGGCAAAGTTAAATTTTACTTGAAATCCATGAGCTAGCACAGAGATGGCTGGATATTCTTTGAAGCTCCAAAACATGTGACTCCAGGAGTTTAGAATTTGAGCTTGATGATAGGGCATCATGGGGAGATAGGAGAACAGCTGATTGTAAAGATAACTCCTATACCCATCACGGCCCACGCCTGTGATCTTAAGTTCATCATCATCATCTTTGTCTTCCTCTTCTTCTCCATCTTCTTTTGAGGATTCCACTATGTCAATGACTTCCTTTTGACTTTCTTGCTCAGGCTCTCCCTCATTTTCTGCATAAGCAGCTTCTTCTGTAATGGGGATATCATGAGGCTCCCCCTCAATATGATCATCCATCTGCAAGACTAATGGCTCCCCCTCAGCTGGAGCATTTTCTATCATGACAACTTTAGGTATTTCCTCAGCTTGAGTATTTTCTAAGGTGAGAACTTCAGGTTTCTCCCCCTCAACTTGAGTTATGTCCTTTTGGTTTTCTTTGGATAGTTCCTTTATAGCAGCCATCCTCTTGTCTTCCTCTTTGAGTACTCCTTCATTGATAATGATGTACTTCTTGACCAATTTTCATCTTGGTTTTCTAGGTTGAGCCACAACCTCAGGACTTCCTTGAGCTTCATTTCATCCCTGGCTGATCACCGTAACATCCGATGCAAAGCTTCCTTGATTGAGGTGTTCGGTCTGGTCTCTACCATCGGTAGAGACTCTACGATCGAAGAGACAGATGGCCTCTTGGACTTGTGACTGATTTTGTTCTTCTTCAGTAGCTGTGATATGGTAGCTCTATCTTCCTCAGCCTCAGCCTGTTGTTCTTTCCTTCTTAGGATCCTCAGAGTCTCAATAGAAGAGAACTATATAGGAATGTCAGTGGTACACCCTTGAGGTTCTTCAACCATCCTAGTTTTTAGCTTCCTTTTGCTCTTGCTTTTTCTGATAAGGGCAGTGGGTTCTCCCTTGTTGGTCTCTTCCTCTTCTTTTGCAGTCTTTTTGACGACTGACATGTTTTCTGGAATTTTTGATTCCTTTAGATCACCAGTTATTCCACTGGACTCAGTCATCATGCGTACATACTCAACTGGATTCCTTTTCCAATTCTTAAATAGTTGTTGGGTCATTTATTTGTTTGGATTGATGGACTCTCCTTCATCGTCCCCAATCTTATCACCCAGTGCAGATTGTAAGATGATGCTTATAAATCGCCCGTAGAGCATCTTTTGAGATCTCTTTGTCTTCTTCGAGTTGAGAATCCATTTTCCTATCCATTCTAGCAGTAGAGCTCTATAGTTAAGCTGTATCCCACATCTTATGGCAGTCCTGAGCTTTAGTTGTACCTCATTTACAGAATCGTGCCCAGTACTTTTGCAACATATACACTTCCCAATAATGTTAGCCAAAAATTCGTACCTCTGAGGAAACTCATTCTTCTTGTATCCTTTGACAGTGGGAGATTTCTCATGATGCATTTTCTTAAGCCCTACATGGAAATCGATGCCATCTAAAAATCAAAAACCTTCAATTTTGAAGCCTAGGGCTAGGTTGATGTTCTCAGCCTTTAGCTTAATTTCCACGTCCTTGACTCTCGTTGTGAGGACTTCATTTTTGTATACTCCATTTTTGTAAAACTCCTTTATTAACTATGGGTAGATCCATGTGCTCGTACATAGAGCGTCTTCGAGACCAGCCTTCTTCAACAATGTCAGAATCATGTGAAATTTGGGTTCAACGGTTTTGAACTCATTCAAGCATAGTCTGTAACCAGAGACGACGTTGGAGGCTGCCATTTCTATCGTCGAATGGAGTATGGTTGTTTGAGCTTTCTTTGGGGTTAGGGTTTCTGCTTGTAGAGAGAGAGAAGAGAGATAAGCCTTTTGAACTTTTGATTTCAAAAAGGCATTTTTGAATTGTACTTGTAGTTTCCCTCTCTCCATTTTTGTTTAGTGGGGCAGGTGTCAAATTCTGCTTGGCTCTACGAATTTCACTGAGGAGGATTATACTGATTTGCCCTTTGCTCCTTCAGAGCTAATGTGTCCTTAGGGAGGACTACGATCGTTGAGGTAGCCTTTGTGATCGTTAAGTCTTCTTTGCATTCATCAAGTTTGAACTAAGATCGTCGAGTCTATCTAGCAATCGTTGTGTCTGAACTACGATCGTCGAGTCTGTCCAGCAGTCGTCGTGTCTGAACTACAATCGTTGAGTTTGACCGGATCATTGTGATGAGTTTTTGACTTAGCATTCTTTTAAGGTAGCTCAGGAAGGGCCAACCTCTTGGAGTGAGTCAAGGGTTAGGTTTGTTCCTGAGGCGCTTCTCAGAGAGATTGCTTTGTTTTGAAACTTATCATCACAGGATTCTCCTTTTGTTTTATTGATGGGGTTCTGCTATCGTTGAGTCTGCACTACGATTGTTCAGTCTATGCTACGATCGTTGTCTTTCATGTTACTTCAGCTCTACGATCATGGACTTCCCTTGATCATGTCTACGATTTCAACCATAGCCTTTGTATCTGTATGGTTAGCACATACTAGAGCATATATTTCATGGTTGTAAATTAAGCATTCCTAGCTCACTTATTAACTTGTTAAACCTGGATTCATCTAGAGGTTTTGTAAAGACATCAACAAGTTGATTTTCAGTAGGGATATATTGTAAAGATATAGTTCCATTTTGCACATGATCCCTAATGATGTGATACCTTATTTCTATATGCTTAGTCCTAGAATGCATGACAGGATTATGGGTTATTGCTATGGCACTTGTGTTATCAGAGTGAATTGGTATGGATTTGAATTCAAACCCATAATCTGCTAGCTAATTTTTCATCCATAGATCTATACAAAGAATTGCCAAAAAGAATGAATTCAAATTTTCCGCAGTTGAAGTGGATACTGAGTTTTGCTTCTTGCTAAACCAAGACACAAGTCTGATTCCTAGCAATTGACAAGTGCCACTAGTACTCTTTCTATCTATTTTGCAGCCTGAAAAATCAGCATTTGTGTACCCTGTTAGTTCAAATGAGGACTCCTTAGGATACCAAAGCCCCAAGTGAGGTGTACCCTTAAGATACCTAAATATTCTCTTTACAATAGTTAAATGTGATTCTTTAGGGTTAGCCTGAAATCTAGCACATATGCATGTTGCAAACATTATGTCTGGTTTACTAGCAGTTATATATAAAAGAGAGCCTATCATACCTCTGTATTGAGTTATATCAATACTTTTACCTTTTTCATCTTTGTCAAGCTTGGTTGCAGGAGCAATTGGGGTTTTCATGGGAGAGGCTGATTCCATGCCATACTTCTTAAATAAGTCTTTAATTTACTTGGCTTGGTTTATGAATATTCCTTCATCAGTCTGCTTTACTTGCAGTCCAAGGAAAAAGTTCAACTCACCTATCATGCTCATTTCAAACTTGCTCTGCATAAGCTTAGAGAATCTCTTGCATAGCTTTTCATCAGTAGAGTCAAATATAATATCATCAACATATATTTGAACCAATAAGACTTTGTCTTTATGCTTTCTAAGGAATAATGTGGTATCTACTCTTCCTCTTGTGAATCCATTTTCAATAAGAAAGTTAGTTAGTGTTTCATACCATGCTCTGGGTGCTTGTTTAAGACCATATAAGGCTTTGTCTAATCTGTAAACATAATTAGAAAGAGATGGATTGATGAAACCTGGAGGTTGCTCTACATAGAATTCTTCTTGAAGTTCACTATTCAGGAATGCACTTTCGACATCCATCTAAAAGACCTTGAATTTCATGTGAGCAACAAAGGCAATGAAGATTTTGATGGCTTCTAGTCTGGCAACAGGTGAAAATGTCTCATCGTAGTCAATGCCTTCTTCCTGAGAGTAGCCATTGGCCACTAGTCTTGCCTTATTCCTGGTTATTACTCCATCTTCATCCATCTTGTTCCTGAAGACCCACTTGGTTCCAATGACAGGATGACTCTTTGGTCTTGGTACCAATCTTCATACTTTACTTCTTTCAAATTGGTTGAGTTCTTCCTGCATGGCCTCTATCCAGCTGTAGTCTTCAATAGCATCCTCTATCTTCTTTGGTTCCATTTGTGACAGGAAGCTTAGATAAAAACATTCATTCTGGGTGGAAGCTCTTGTTTTGACTCTTGCACTCGGATCTCCAATGATTAGATCATGAGTGTGATCTCTTGCCCATCTGTTTCCTGTTGGGACATCTGTCCTTATGCCTTCTTGTCTTAGGCCTTCAAGATCTATTTCTTCTTCTTGGTGTGGAGGTTCATTGTCTGGTATATGACTTTCTATGATCTCATTTCTTTGCTCAACGATTTCACTATCTAGTACTACGATCGTAGTGTTGAGCTTGACGACCTCGTTCGTAGTGTCAGAACTGTCGGTCGTAGTGTCTTGAGGCACTTTTTTGTTCAAGTCTGTTTCATAGAAGATGATGTGAATCGAGACTTCAACACTCAGTGTCTTTTTATTGAACACTCTGTAGGCTTTACTGTCTGTGACATATCCAAGAAAAATTTCTTCGTCTAACTTGGGTTGAAACTTTGTCAAGTACTGCTTTCCATTGTTGAGAATGTAGCATGCACAGCCGAATACATGCAAGTAGCAGACACTTAGCTTTCTTCCTTTCCACAATTCATAGGGAGTCTTCTTGATCGTAGAGTGTATGAGTGATCTATTTTTAGTGTAGCATGCAGTGTTAACAGCTTCTGCCCAGAAGTATTTAGGCAGATGGGCTGCTGCTAGTAAAGTTCTTCCAACCTCTATCAAAGTTATGTTCTTTCTCTCAGCTACTCCATTTTGTTGAGGAGTTCGTGGAGCTGAGAAGTTATGACTAATGCCATTGTCTGTGCAGAACTGGTCCATTTATGAGAATTCGAATTCTCTACCATGATCACTCCTTATAGCCTTGATTTTCTCTCCTTTCTCGTTCATTACTAGCTTGAACATCTTGATCAGCAGGGAGCTTGTTTCATCCTTAGAGGTTAGAAAGAACACCCATGTGAACCTGGTGTAGTCGTCGACTATGACTAGTGAGTATATCTTCCCCCCGAGACTTGTTGTTGGAATTGGCCCGAATAGATCCATGTGGAGCAGTTGCAGAGGCTTGTCGATTGAGTTGGCAGTTTTGCTCTTAAATGAGCTTCTGGTTTGCTTTCCAAGCTGACAGGCATTGCATGGCCTTTCTTTCATGAACTTGAACTTGGGTAGGCCTGCAATAAGATCTTTTGAGGCTAACTTGGACATGCTTTTGAAGTTTAAATGAGACAATCGTCTATGCCACAGCCAGCTCATTTCTTCAGATGCTTTAGCCGGAAAGCATATTGTTTCATCTAAGCTTAGCTGTCCAAGATTCACTTTGTAGACATTTCCTTCTCTTGTTCTGGTTAGCGTTACATCAGATATCTTCAAATCTCTTACATGACACTGATTGTTGAGGAATGTTACTTGATGACCCTTGTCGAAGAGTTGGCTAATGCTTAGAAGATTTTGTTATAGTCCTTCCACATAGGCCACTCTACTGAAGGACACTGCTCCATTTCCAGCTGAGCCATATCCTCTTATCCTGCTAGAGCCACTGTCTCCAAAGATGACTGAGGGACCTTCCTTTTTATATAATTAGACAAAAGGGCTTTGTTCCCAATCATGTGCCTTGAGCATCCACTGTCCAGATACTAGGTCATGATCGTGGAACTCTTTTCCTATGGTAACATCAAACCTTCATTTTGGTACCCATATTTGCATGGGTCCTATTTTGTTAGTACCCTTGGGGACCCAAATCTGTTTGATCTTGGGTCTCACATGCATGGAATTATAATATCACTTTGCAGCCTTGAGACCAATTTTGTAGCACACAAAACATTTAATATGATGCATGCTTGTCTGTGTATGAGAATTCATTCACCATTTGGACTTTTATGGTTCTTTAGTCATCCTCCTATTAACATGATTTTCCTTCTTCAATATGTCCTTGTGTTTCATGAATTGTGAGGAGTGTACCTTACCTCTACTGTAACTTCCCAATTGATTTGTAGAGTTGGTCTTACTCGACTCTACGATCCTTCGAGGTTGGTGAGTAGAGGATGGGTTACTATTTTCTTTTCTGAAACCCAGGCCAGTGTGAGATCCTTTACTCCTTGGAGTATGGATTGATTCAATAGAACAAGGTTGGGCTAGTTCTTCCTTCTGTGAGGATTTCACAAATGTAATGCCTCTATTAATACTTGAGGCATTACTAGTGTTAGTTTCCTTTAATTTTTCCACACATGGCTCTGAGGTGGATTTTCCAAAGCCTAAGCCTGTTCTGTCAAATGCACTTCTTTGACTAGAGAGAAAGAAGTCCATGGATGACATGGATTTGTTCCATGTAGAGATTATCTTTTCTAGCTCCTCAATTTTAGAGGTTAGATTGGACTCTCTTTGTGCATTGATCTCATTGGTCTGTTTTAAGATCTCATTCTCAACCTCAAGCTTGGAGAGAAAGTTAGTACTTAGAAGAGCTGTTTCTAGCTCTTCTTGAACTTTCTTTTTCTCCTCTTGAAGAAGTGAATAATCCTTAGACAGAACTCTGAACCACTTCATGTATTGATGCAGATCAGTTGTTATGCCATGCAGTTCTCAAATCATTAATGTCTACATCAGGTGAGTTGAAGTCAAATACCTCATCGATACTTATTTCATATATATTGGAGTTCATTTTGTCCTTTGCATGTTTGGCCATTAGGCATAGATTAGCTATTTGAGGATCTTCATCATCTCCAGATTCGGAAGTTGAGTCATTGTCTGAATCACTCCACGATCCTCCAGCTACAAGACCTTTGTCTCTCTTCTAAGGCCTTTTATTGCCTTTGTATTCCTTCTTTGCATGTGATTTCTTCTTTAGTTCTTCTCTGAGAGGTTTGTTGCAGTTGGCAATGAAATGGTCAGGCTTCTTGCAGTTGTAACATAGATCATTCATTTGCTGCTCATGGTCGGTCAGAAGTTGTCCGACCTTCTTCGCTTCTTCACGGTTTTGCCTTGACGCATGAACCTTCTTAGTCTTTTTAACAGCATTGCAAAGTCCTCATCATCATCTTCATCATAGTCAGAGTCAATTTCAGTGTTGACCTTTGGTACTTTCAGTTGCTTTGAGAGTAACACCCTTATCCTTCTTTCTTCCTTCTGATATAGTTTATGCTCGTTGGGTCAGCTCCAGCTCGTATGTCAGAAGGTTGCCATATAACTGTTGGACAGTCATCTCATTGAGATTCTTTGACTCTCTGATAGCAGTGGTTTTGGCATCCCATCTGCTTGGTAAGGCTCTCATGAACTTTATGATTAGATCTTTGTTTGGATAGATCTTTCCATATGCTCGTAGAGAATTAAGTAGAACGTTGAATCTCTCATAGGTGGCAGTGATGTTCTCTCCTTGAACGTGTGCGAACATTTCATATTGTTGTGTTAGGATAGATTGTTTGTTTTCTCTTACTTCTTCCGTTCCTTCATGCATGATGAGTAGTGCTTCCCAAACCTCCTTTGCTATTTTGCTGTTGACCACATTTTCGAATAGATCATCTTCTAATGATTGAAACAAAATGTTCTTAGCCTTCTTGTCGAGTTGGACAACTCTCTTCTTGTTGTCTTTCCACTCCTCTTTGACTTTGATTTGTATTCTGTTTGGATCGTCTGTAGTTGGTGCAAGCTTTGTTGGAACATAGGGCCCATTCTAAACAGTCTCAAATAGATCTTCATCTATTGAGTCCATGTATGTTTGCATCCTAACTTTCCAGTTTGCAAATTTATCTTTGTTGCACATTGGTGGCTTACTGCCTCCTCCAGTCCTTGATTCGCTTGGTAAGTGTGCCATTGGATCTACTTAAGCTTTGTAGGCTGTATAATAGAACCTGCTCTGATACCAATTGTTAGTTCCTAAAGGCACAATAGTTATCTAGAAGGGGGGGGGGTTGAATAGATATTTAAAAATATTTTCGTTTTAACTTGTTAGTTGATAATGATTAAAACTTAGCGAAATTAATATTTGTTTTAATCTCCCTTAAGATAGTGAGTTTATGAGAGTGAGGCAGTTATAGCAGTTATAACAGATATGACAGTTATAGCAAGAATGTAATAGACACAGTCGTTTTAAGTGGTTCAGAGCACTTAAAGCTCCTAGTCCACTCTTCTACTCTTCGAGTAGGAAATCCACTAAGGATGTCTTTTACACTTTCTGAATCACACTGATTCCTTCTGCACTGCCAGCTCAGAACTTCTTAGTTCACTCTTGAACTCTTCAAGTCCAAAGCAGACTTGGCTCTTACAGATTCACTTAGAACTCTTCACGTCCTTCTGACTTGGAACTCTTACTTCAGTTGATTGGTAGTTGTTAAGTTCTTGATAGTTGCTACTCGATTCTTTGTTAAGCACTTGTTCGAAAGAACTCGAGTAATCGAGCAGCTTTTTCTTTTCTCGGATCGTAGAGAGAGTTGAGTGTTCTTTTTCGTTCTTGTTCAATGCTTGCTTTCTCATTGCGTCTACATATGTTTTGCATACATGTGATCTTGAAATCTATCCGTTGGATCGATCCGTTGAAGCATTAAATGCGTTTGACATTTCTGTACTTTGATGGAGACTTTTTTGCATATCTTCTGAGTTGCATTCTGGCCCACTTACACAGCAGACTACTTTCTCATCTAACACTTGAAAATGTGTTTTCCTCTTACCAATGGTACTTTCCTTAGCTTCTTCAATACGCTTCTTTATTGTACACTAAGGATATCTTTTATACCTTTGGGACTGGTGAGTACTTCAACGTTTAAAACCCATTCCACATTTGTTGGAGATATATCTTCAAACAAAAAGGTAGGGCTCGATGCTTCTGACACACGGCAGATGACACTCTATGATCCAGATCGTGGTGTCTTGATACCTTGGTGCTTGGTCTGATTCTGTCAAATAAGAGCACTACGATTTCTCTTCAGACTTGCACACTACAATCTTTACTTGCTTGCTTTACAAGCTCTACGTTTTTGAGAGCACACTTCAATTGTTGAGTTGGCTCGGCAAACATTAGGACCACTATGATTTTCGAAGAGGCCCTTCAAGTTAGGCACACTACGATCCTCGATGCTCTACGTTTTTGCCTTAGCTTCTGCAATCTTGATCAACTTGATGCACTACGATCTCTTCAAAGCCTATCTATTAATTCTCAAGATCAACCTAACAGCTTTGATCTCTTTATCTATACATTCATTTACAGAATGATACACATTAAGAATTTAGATCAACCTAAAAAATTTGATCTATCACTAAGTCCTTGTACATATATTCCTTGAAGGACTTTACATATAATCATGAGCATTTTTATTTAATCATTAAATCAAAATATGCACTCTCCCAACAATCTCCCTCTATTTGATGTTGACATAAACAGGGAGATTTTGTTGTATGATTATCATTTTCTAGATGCATTTGCAGAAAATTAAATATGACTTAGTATTTCAGTGAGCAGCTGCAATTTCTAAAGAATAAGAATGAATTTATTGATGTTTGAAGAATATTACAATTTAGCTTTACATCAATAATAATTTAAATTTTCACTCATCTCTATTTCTTTGATCTTTTGCGAGGAGGATTGGCATACTCCTCAGCCCTTCTTTTCCTGCTTGCTTCATCTCTCTTGGCTATATCTTCCAGCTCACTTGGGCTTAGCCTTGGATTTTGATCATGCCTATTCATGAATGCAGGATCTCCAATTGGAATTCTGAGGCATGTGGTGGTCACATTGTGTGAACTGGTAGCTGGCCCTAGACTCCTTATAGTTTGTGCCATTAAGATTTCCTGCTGGTCAGATCGTTGAGTCTGATGGCCTGATTGTGGAGTCTGTTGGTGAGTAGGCCTTGGAAGAGGACTCCTTGAGGATTGATTGTAGAATTGTCCTCTGCCTTTGCTCTTGCCTTGATCTCCTTTCTTTTCATTCTCCCCCTTTATATACACATTAAGGGTTTGAATGTCCTCGGAAAGGCGAGTCACTCCTTGGACGAGCTCGTTGAATTGGCTTTGCATTTGAGCAATATCCTCTCGATTTTCTTTGATCAAAGCTTCAGATCGAGCTTCCCTATTTTGGAGGACGGTTAGAACATTGTCAGTCTGTTGTCCTTGGGTGACGTAGAATTGTTTGAATTCTTTTACGGCAGTTTGCAGATTGATTATGCTTTCAAACATAAGTTTGTTCTGGGTTTTTTGAGTTGTCTGTAAGGAAAGAAGTGCATCTCTATGTCCTTTAGCTACTTGAAAGTGAATGTCATCCCTGTCCTTTATGCTCTTAACCATTTCCTTGATGATCTCCCTTAGCTTCTTTGTAAGCTCAGAGTTTAAAGTGCTTGGGAATTTATTTACAGCACTGATCATTAGTTGTCAGTCTGAGATGAATGAGTTCTGAGTTAGCTTCAAGACTATCATCGATGTCCTTGATCACTTTACTGGACACTTCTGTCAACTCAGCTTTGGTGGGTAGATCTGAAAGTAGTTCACTGAGTTGTGGGTTGTTTAAAGCAAGGGATGTTTTCTTGTATTGATCTTGCAAGGAGTATAGGGCAAGATCAAGGTTGAAGTATTCTTTGGTGGATGAAGAGGGAATATCTGATGGAGGAGGCTTCGTTTGGGTGTCTGAAGAGGGTGGCTCTACGATTTGAGCTTGGGACTCTACGATGGGGCTAAAGTCATCAATTGTAGAGTCGATGGAAGTTAGGATCAATATGAAGTTTGGCACATTTAGTTCATCAGTTATAGAATTTTGGGATTCTGTAGCTGGGGATTGACTTGGTGGATTAAAAACTACTTCCAACCATCTTGGAAATTCATAAAACTGGCTGAAGAAAGACACTGGATAGTGATTCACTCTAAATAGGATGGGGATAGATAATACCTCATGAACCATCCTTGAGGAGGGACCATTTGTTATCAGCTTCTTGGCAAAGTTGAATTTTCCTTGAAATCCATGACCTAGCACAGAGATGGCTTGATATTCTTTGAAGCTCCAAAACATGTGACTCCAGGAGTTTAGAATTTGAGCTTGATGATAGGGTATCATGGGGAGATAAGAGAACAGTTGATTGTAAAGATAACTCCTATACCCATCACGGCCCACGCCTGTGATCTTAAGTTCATCATCATCATCTTTGTCTTCCTCTTCTTCTCCATCTTCTTTTGAGGATTCCACTATGTCAATGACTTCCTTTTGACTTTCTTGCTCAGGCTCTCCCTAATTTTCTGCATAAGCAGCTTCTTCTGTAATGGGGATATCATGAGGCTCCCCCTCAATATGATCATCCATTTGCAAGACTAATGGCTCCCCCTCAGCTGGAGCATTTTCTATCATGGCAACTCTAGGTATTTCCTCAGATTGAGTATTTTCTAAGGTGAGAACTTCAGGTGTCTCCCCCTCAACTTGAGTTATGTCCTTTTGGTTTTCTTTGGATAGTTCCTTTATAGCAGCCATCCTTTTGTCTTCCTCTTTGAGTACTCCTTCATTGATAATGATGTACTTCTTGACCAATTTTCATCTCGGTTTTCTAGGTTGAGCCACAACCTCAGGACTTCCTTGAGCTTCAGCTCTATCCTGTTGATCAGTCAGAACATCTGATGCAGCAGCTTCCTTGATTGAGGTGTTCGGTCTGGTCTCTACCATTGGTAGAGACTCTACGATCGAAGAGACAGATGGCCTCTTGGACTTGTGACTGATTTTGTTCTTCTTCAGTAGCTGTGATATGGTAGCTCTATCTTCCTCAGCCTCAGCCTCAGCCTCATCCTGCTCTTCTTTCCTTCTTAGGATCCTCAGAGTCTCAATATCAGAGGACTCTATAGGAATGTCAGTGGTAGACCCTTGAGGTTCTTCTACCATCCTAGTTTTTAGCTTCCTCTTGCTCTTGCTTTTTCTGATAAGGGTAGTGGATTCTCCCTTGTTTGTCTCTTCCTCTTCTTCTGCAGTCACTTTGACAACTGACATGTTTCATGGAATCCCTGATTTCTTTGGATCACAAGTTCTTCCACTGGACTCAGTCATCATGCGTACATACTCAGCTGGATTCCTTTTCAAATTCTCAAACAGTTGCTAGGTTATTCGTCTGTTTGGATTGATGGACTCTCCTTCATCGTCCCCAATCTTATCACCTAGTGCAGATTGTAAGATGATGCTTATAAATCGCCCGTAGAGCATCTTTTAAGATCCCTTTGTCTTCTTCGAGTTGAGAATCCATTTTCCTATCCATTCTAGCAGTAGAGCTCCATAATTAAGTTGTGTCCCATAGCTTATAGCAGTCATGATGTGACGCCCCCAAAATTTGGTATACGTCACCCATCTTGGGTCGCCACTTACATGGTACATAAATTCAAATACAAACTTAATTATACATCTGTCGTGTAACATACGACAATACATAAACTGAGAATTCTAATAGGAATATTGTCATTTAGACAATATCCATACTCAAGGAGTCCTCATTACAATTATTATCACACTATTTCACAGAATAGTGAGGACTACTAATGCTATCTTCAGGACCATCACTCGCTTCCCCAACTCGTCCCGACTATATTCTCATTTCTCAAGAGAAAAAGTGAAAGAAAGAGTGAGCTCAACTAGCCCAAGAAGAAATATTATGACTAAGATAATGCGTAATAAATTATCAATAGTCTTCAACAATGTTAAACTGATAAAATACAATAGACAACCAGTTTAACTGCAGTGGAATATGCAATCCATTAAAAGAGTCAAGTAGAAAATAAAGTCAACTATCTTTTAGGTTTTAAAAAGTTTTTCATCAATTTTTATCACTAAGACTCAGTTTAATGAATAAACCACAATATCTAATCATCCCTGTACCACAGTCAAGGATTTTCATCAAATCATCAATGGTCATTACTATACCGAATCACCCCTGCTCATAATCATACCAAAAACTATCCATCACTACATTACAGGCCACTGAGGACTTTTGTCACATCATTTATATCAAGCCATGATTATACCGAATGAACCCTGGTCATAATCATACTAAGTTCATCTATGCACGTAAGCCAAAGATAACTTTCAAACATAATATAAACATGAGGATGATGATAGTGATATAAGAATTCAATAAAACAAGTTCAAGAATTATTTTATCCAGGAATTATTAACGTCCAAATTGTCAACAAGATACTGTTTTGTAGAGTAAAATTCAAGAATGATCAGAAGAATATTTCCATGAAAAGATACTGGATGAAACGCAAATATCAAAGATATTCTACTAATTTCATGGAGTATAGAAGTCAAAGTTTTAACCAACTGGGTATAATAAAGAATGGAATAACAAAAGAAATCACCATGCATGCGGTACTTCGCATAGACAGGTTATTCCAATAGAATAATAATAACGGAACGGTCAGTCGTGAAATTCACAAGCGGGATGTGATGATCTAATGTAATAATAAATGCTGAATAATAAACAATGGAACCTGTGTCAAGGTGTAAAACACATGCATGTGATATTCCAATGTAATAATAAATGCGAATAATAAACAATGGAACTGTTAGGTGTAAAACACATGCATGTGATATTCCAAATGTAATAATAAAGAATGGAATAATGTAAGAAGATCACCAAGTATAGGGATTCCAGCCAGATACAAAGTTATTCCAATGTAATAAATAAGAATGGAATAATGTAAGGATTTCACCAAGTATAGGGTATCTGGCACAGACACAAAAGTTATGTATTGGGTATGCCACTTTTACAAAAGTTATTCCAATGTAATAATAATTAATGGAATAATGTAAGTTCTCTTCATGAATAAGAAAGAATAACACCCCTTACGAGTACAACAAATAATATCCCTTACCTTAGAAGAACCTGAATATTGGAAAAGTGAAGTAGCAGTAATACTTTTCTTCTTCTCTCTATAGATTTTCTCTCTATAGCTTCTCTCTATAATTTCTCTCTCTAGAGTTTCGTTGAATTAAGTAAGAAAATAATGAAGGAATGAGCTTTATTTATAGGAAAATAGAATGCATAGTAATTAATCCATGAGCGGTCCAGATTGATTTACTTTAATCGATGGTCCATATTTAAAGCAAAATCTTTTAATAAAATATCATATATTCAATTTATATAAAACATTTTACTATTCAAACACTATGCAACACTATGCATAATAAAATATAATATATTCTATTTATAGAATAACTTTAATAAAGTATTCGCATTTTATATAAAAGATGTTTCGCTTTTATTACGTTAATAATACTGTAATAAACAAAAACGTCATTATCGCTATAATAATTCATATTATTAATCGACAATAATGGAATCAAACCGAGTGACTTCTCACATAAGCATCAATAATCAATACCGTGTGCTACTATGCAACCACACGACACGACATCGTATTTTTACTACCGAGTAGTTCAACAAGATCAACGGTAAAACTTCCGCCGTTATTTCAATAAAAATATTTTTGTCGTTTTCTTAATCAAAACAATAATTTTGCTATGGGGTCCACCAATGATTGAGCTGTTGTACGAATATTCCCTCGCTAAACCGAATATTCACCGACCAATCGAATATAATATAACCACTGCATACTTTGCAAAATTTATAAATACTACCCACAACTATAATATTATCTTAAATTCACACCATAATATTAAAAATTATTTCGACAAAATTTAAATCTTTATTGATAAAACTGGGGTCTCACAATCTCCTCTCCTTATGGAATTTCGCCCTCGAAATTAGGGTACGAACCTGGTATGATAAAGAGGTGAGGATACCTTGAATACCTTTATCGTTAAAAATATTAAATTCATCTTCTAATCCGCCAATGATATTCATTAACAATTCATCTTTGCACTACAAAGCTAAAGATATACAATCAGAAACCAATAATGCCGAGACGCAGCGACTTAATAGTATCACGACCACTTAATTATCCATGCACTACTGGCCAAGGATATTCGTGTTTTCAATTACGGTCATGATTATACCGAATAATCCCTGGTCATAATCATACCAAGTCTATCAATGCACTACGGCCAAAGATGATTTTTACCACATCCATGAATTAATATTTCATTGCTGAGACTCAGCTCAATAATTAATCCATATCATCGAATCATCCCTGCACTACAGGACAAGGATATTCATTAGTATCACGACCACGAATTACCCATGCACTACGGCCAAAGATAATCGTGTATTCATTAGTATCACGACCACAAATTATCCATGCACTACGACCAAAGATAATCGTGTTTTCATTAGTATCACGACCACGAATTATCCATGCACTATGGCCAAAGATAATCGTGTTTTCATTAGTATCACGACCATGAATTATCCATGCACTATGGCCAAAGATAATCGTGTATTCATTAGTATCACGACCACGAATTATCCAAGCACTACGTGCCAAAGATAATCGTGTATTCATTAGTATCACGACCACAAATTATCCATGCACTATGGCCAAAGATAATCGTGTATTCATTAGTATCACGACCACGAATTATCCATGCACTACTACCAAAGATAATTGTGTATTCATTAGTATCACGACCACAAATTATCCATGCACTACTACCAAAGATAATCGTGTATTCATTAGTATCACGACCACGAATTATCCACGCACCACGTACAAAGATAATCGTGTATTCATTAGTATCACGACCACTAATTATCCATGCACTACTACCAAAGATAATCGTGTTTTCAATTACTGGTTATGATTATACCGAACAATCCTCGGTCATAATCATACCAAGTCCATCTATGCACTACAGCCACGAGATGACTTTCAACATAATATAAGCATGAGGATAATGATATAAAGAATTAATCAAATGAGATAAAAGAAAAAATATTAAACATTTATAATATAATTTATCCAGATTCAAGAATATCCTCATGTTATCAATTACTTAATAATCTCATAATCTAATATCATTAATATTATAACAATATTTTAATCGCTTAAATTTGTAAACAATTTATTTCAATTGTTTACGCTTTACCATATAATGCATTTAATCATTCAAAATGCCATACTCATAAGATATCATCACCAATGATCAAATCCTCATCAAAAAAATATGCATATACACTATATAGGATTCTCTAGCCATAAAATCCTATTTTCAACTTTGTTACTTCACATAACATATTTAACTCATATGTTCAGAATTAAACTATTTTCATGAAAAATACCAAATTAGTCCCAAAAATATTTCTTTTCTGGGATTTAGCATAATATAGTCCCATAATGAAAATATATTTTTCTCGGAATTTTTAAAATTCATTTACTAGTTTTCAAAAAATCAATTTCTAATTAATTCCTTAAGAAATTAGCTACCTCAAGTTTAACTCCAAAAATTCCCAAATCTTGGCAGAATCTTACACATGTTAGCGTGAGCTTCCAGTTTAAATTTCATGGTCATCGGAGTTGTAGAACTCCGGTTATAGCATTTTTCGTCAGAAAATCCTAAATATTGAAATGGTCATAACTTGCTCATTTTAAGTCGAAATGAGCTCATTTTTGGACACGATGTTCTTTATACCATATACTTTTATGTCCCAAAAGGCCTGAATTTTTTTCTCACAAATTAAGTGGCCGAAATAGCCCTTACAAAAACATGGCAGCAGCTTTTTGGACATTTTGAAGTTTTGACTCCTTTGCTAAAATTAGTCCACACGAAAATCTACAACACCTTTTTCATTGATTCCACTTGGATTAGTTAGGTAACTCATAATCTAACTCTAGGACTTAACCACACTCAAAAATTCAAAATATAATAGGAGATTTGGTCAATTGAATTTCTTGTTACGTTTTTTACCAAAATCTGGTTTTTAACTCCTAGTTATTTTTTAGAAACTTTCATGTTTTCACATACTAACCAACATAACTCATCATAACACTTACTAATACCACGTATACCCATGATTTTCATTAGTCCAATGCTTTTATTATGACTTTCATCATAAACCACGAACCTGCTCATTTTAGTTCAAGAAATATTTGAGGGTTTAAGAAATGGGTTTTGATCGGGTCAATACTTAAATTCGATTTCACGCCTAAGTAGGCTAAGAAGTCTTCAAGAATACGCCAGAAATTTATTAGTAATAGAAATATCATTAAAATCGTGACTCTCATCCAAGACTTGGATAAGACGTCACATTGATACCAACTGTGACTTCTATCCCTTAACCTAGATAGCACCTCACAATGATACCTATAAACTTGCCATCTTCATTCACGATGTCGCTTTCTAGAAAGTCCGGGTTTTGCATTCCACACAAAGAAGTCAACAACGAAAGGTTCGGGGCTCTTTACTTATGGCTTGATATGACAATGATTGATTTTAATGGTTTGGTTACTTGAATTCGCACTACAACGGGTTGGTTATGAATATAAAAGCTAACAACCTTATTTAAAAGCATGATGATTAGTTAACCAATTGATTCCTAAAATCACATCAAAGGCCAAGATTTTTAAAAAATAAGATCGACAAGTAACGTGAAAGTGTTTATTTGAATCAAACAAGATTTAAAAACAAGAGAGGTAACAAAGGCTCCTACTAACGAAGTTTCAACTAATAAGTCAAAGTCTAACTTCTCCTGAGTCAAATTTAAACGTTGAACGCAAGCAAGAGAGATAAAATAATGGGTAGAACCGGTATCTTATAAGGTATAGACTTCGCAATTTATAATTAACTAACCTGCTAACTTCGTTCGGTTTACTCGCTTTTGAGAAGTCATGAAAATGCACTTCCTAAAACCAACGACTTTGTTTTGTCCATATCCACCTTTGGTGCCACCGTCTCAGCCTAGACTTGACTTTGGTGCACAACAAAATTGAGCTAAATGACCTTCTCTTCTTGTAATTTCCACTTCTATTATCTTTTCCATGGTTACCATTTAAATGATAATTTCCACGATGGTTATCGTTGTTCGATGGCCGCTACACCTTGAGACGATTATTATTATTGTGTTGTTGGTCGTTACCTTTTGGTTGTGCTTGACTCATTATCGCGCTCCAATAATCGAGCCCTATTCACAATATCTGAATATAAACAAAGTTTATGAGAAATTAGGTATCGACGTATATCGGGTTTCAAGCCTCTTAAAAATATTCGCGTCATTCGCTCCTCATTATTGACCAAATGGGATGCAAACACTATGCAACACTATGCAAAAAACTATGCAACACTATGCATAATAAAATATAATATATTCTATTTATAGAATAACTTTAATAAAGTATTCTATTTTATATAAAAGATGTTTCTATTTTATTACGTTAATAATACTTAATAAAACAAAACGTCATTATCGCTATAATAATTCATATTATTAATCGACAATAATGGAATCAAACTGAGTGACTTCTCACATAAGCATCAATAATCAATACTGTGTGCTACTATGCAACCACACGTAATAATCGTACTTTTACTATCGAGTAGTTCAACAAGATCAACCAGTAAAACTTCCGCCGTTATTTCAATAAAATATTTTTGTCGTTTTTTTCAATCCGACAATAATTTCATTAATAGGGTCCACCAATGATTGAGTCGTTGTACAAATATTCCCCGCTAAACCGAATATTCCCCACCAATCTAATATAATATAACCACTTACATACTTTGCAAAATTTATAAATACTACCCACAACTATAATATTATCTCAAATTCACACCATAATATTAAAAATTATTTCGACAAAATTTAAATCTTTATTGATAAAACTGGGTCTCACATCCTTCATGTGACTAATACTTTTGGGAAAGTACTTGTCGTTGAAAAGCTCTTGGAACTTCTCCCAAGACAACTTGAGTATGTCATCTGGTACGCGTTTACTGATTCCCACCAAGAATCGCCTTCTTCACGCAACATAAAGGTGGCAAATGGAACCTTTTGCTCCTTCTCGAGCATCCCAAGACATCAAATATCTTGGTGATCTCGCTTTAACCACATCTCCGCCTTTAAGTGGTTCGGCTTTCCCAAAAACTCCGGTGGGTCCCTCCTTGAATCGCTTAGCGGTGACCGCCGAGAGTTTTCCGTGTTTCCACCTCACGTTTTGGATGAAGTCACTTTCGCTTGATGTCGCATGAATTCTAAAACCTCTTAAACGCATCGAAATCGCTCATCAATTGATCAATGTTGTTGTTTACAGGAGGATTATTGCCATCCTGCCGCACATTATCCCGATTATTGATCCGTGGAGACTCAGCGGTCTCTCTCGTGCTCCATTGCTTATCTCAACATTTTGGGATGCCATTTTCAAATCGCCACAAAACAAGGGTTAATTGACATGCAACATATTATCACTATACTCTGACCGACCAATCAAATACCAAACAAACTTAGGTAGGTTATACTAGCGAAGGAATTCCCTATCTCTCCCCTCCTAGTTCTAGTCTCACATCTTAGCCAGGGATCATATCCCTAAGCTCTGATACCAACTGTGACGCCCGAAAAATTTGGTATACGTCACCCATCTTGGGTCGCCACTTACATGGTACATAAATTCAAATACAAACTTAATTATACATCTGTCGTGTAACATACGACAATACATAAACTGAGAGTTCTAATAGGAATATTGTCATTTAGACAATATCCATACTCAAGGAGTCCTCATTAATTATTATCACACTATTTCACAAAATAGTGAGGACTACTAATGCTATCTTCAGACCATCACTGCTTCCCCAACTCGCCCCGCCTATATTCTCATTTCTCAAGAGAAACGGTGAAAGAAAGGGTGAGCTCAACTAGCCTAGTAAGAAATATTATGACTAAGATAATGCAGAATAAATTATCATTAGCCTTCAACAATGTTAAACTGATAAAATACAATAGACAACCAATTTAACTGCAGCGGAATATGCAATCCATTAAAAGAGTCAAGTAGAAAATAAAGTCTACTAACTTTTAGGTTTTAAAAGGTTTTCATCAATTTTTATCACTAAGACTCGCTTTTAATGAATAAACCACAATATCTATTCATCCCTCGTACTACTGGCCAAGGATTTTCATCAAATTATCAATGGTTATGACTATACCGAATCACCCCCGGTCATAATCATACTAAAACCATCCATCATTGCATTACAGGCCACTGAGGAGTTTTATCACATCATTTATAACAAACCATGATTATACCGAATGATCCTTGGTCATAATCATACTAAGTTCATCTATGCACGTAAGCCAAAGATAACATAATATAACATGAGGATGATGACAATGACATAATAATTCAATAAAACAAGTTCACGAATTAATTTATTCAGGAACTAATAACATCCAAACTGTCAACATGATACTACTTTGTAGAGTAAAATTAAAAAATGATCAGAAGAATATTTCCATGAAAAGATACTGGATGAAACACAAATATCAAAGATATTCTACTAATTTCATGGAGTATAGAAGTCAAAGTTTTAACCAACAGGGTATAATAAAGAATGTAATAACAAAAGAAATCACCATGCATGCGTAGTATCAGACAGACAAAAGTTATTCCAATAGAATAATAATAACGGAACCAAAGTCGTGAAATTCACAATCGGCTGGATGATCCAAATGTAATAATAAATCTTTGAATAATAAACAATGGAACCAGTCCGGTGTAAAACACACGCATGTGATATTCCAAATGTAATAATAAATGCGGAATAATAAACAATGGAACCAGTCCGGTGTAAAACACACGCATGTGATATTCCAACAAAATAATAAAGAATGGAATAATGTAAGAAGATCACCAAGTATAGGGATTCCACAGATACAAAGTTATTCCAATGTAATAAATAAGAATGGAATAATATAAGGATTTCACCAAGTATAGGTACGCCGACATACAAAAGTTATGTATAGGGTATGCCACTTTTTACAAAGTTATTCCAATGTAATAATAATGAATGGAATAATGTAAGATCTCTTCATGAATAAGAAAGAATAACACCCCTTACGGGTACAACAAATAATATCCCTTACCGTAAAAGACACTTGATATCAAAGTAGTGAAGTACCAGAATACTCTTCTTCTTTCTCTCTATAGATTTTCTCTCTATAGCTTTCTCTATAATTCTCTCTAGAGTTTTGGTGAATTAAGAAAATAATGAAGGAATGAGCTTCTATTTATAGGAAAATAGAATGCATAGTAATTAATCCATGAACGGTCCAGATTGATTTACTTTAATCTGACGGTCCATATTTAAAGCAAAATATTTTAAATAAAATATCATATATTCTATTTATATAAAAACATTTTACTATGCAAACACTATGCAACACTATGCAAAACACTATGCAACACTATGCATAATAAAATATAATATATTCTATTTATAGAATAACTTTAATAAAGTATTCTTTTTTATATAAAAGATGTTTCTGTTTTATTAAGTTAATAATACCGAATAAAACAAAACGTCATTATCGCTATAATAATTCATATTATTAATCGACAATAATGGAATCAAACCGAGTGACTTCTCAAATAAGCATCAATAATCAATACCTGTGCTATTATGCAACCACACGTGACATCGTATTTTTTACTATCGAGTAGTTCAACAAAGATCAACCAGTAAAACTTCCGCCGTTATTTCAATAAAATATTTTTGTCGTTTTTTCAATCCGACAATAATTACATTTGTAGGGTCCACCAATGATTGAGCCATTGTACAAATATTTCCTCGCTAAACCGAATATTTCCCGACCAATCGAATATAATATAACCACTTGCATACTTTGCAAAATTTATAAATACTACCCACAACTATAATATTATCACAAATTCACACCATAATATTAAAAATTATTTCGACAAAATTTAAATCTTTATTGATAAAACTGGGGTCTCACATCCTTCATGTGACTAATACTTTCGGAAAGTACTTACTTGTCGTTGAATGACTCTTGGAACTTCTCCCAAGACAACTTGAGTATGTCGATGCTGGGGTACGCTTTTTACTGATTCCCACCAAGAATCGCCTCTTCACGCAAACATAAAGGTGGCAAATGAAACCTTTTGCTCCTCTCGAGCATCCCAAGACATCAAATATCTTGGTGATCTCGCTTTAACCACGTCTCCGCCTTTAAGTAGTTCGGCTTTCCCAAAACTCCGGTGGTCCCAGCTCCTTGAATCGCTTAGCGGTGGCCTTGAGAGTTTTCCGTGTTTCCACTTACGTTTTGGGATGTAAGTCACTTTCATTGATGTTGCATGAATTCTAAAACCTCTTAAACGTATCATTCAATTGATCGGTGTTGTTGTTTACGGAGGATTATCGCCATCCGTCGCACATTATCCTCGATTATTGATCCGTGGAGACTCAACGGTCTCCTCGTGCTCCATTGCTTATCTCAACATTTTTTGGATGCCATTTTCAAATAACGCCACAAAACAAGGGTTAATTGACATGCAACATATTATCACTATACTCTCGGTGACCAATCAAATACCAAACAAACTTAGGTAGGTCATACTAGCGAAGGAATTTCTATCTCTCCCTCCTAGTTCTAGTCTCACATCTTAGCTAGGGATCATATCCCCTAAGCTCGATATACTGTTGTGACGCCCCCAAAATTTGGTATACGCCACCCATCTTGGGTCGCCACTTACATGGTACATAAATTCAAATACAAACTTAATTATACATCCGTCAGTGTAACATACGACAATACATAAACCGAGAGTTCTAATAGGAATATTGTCATTTAGACAATATCCATACTCAAGGAGTCCTCATTACAATTATTATCACACTATTTCACAAAATAGTGAGGACTACTAATGCTATCTTCGAGGACCATCACTCGCTTCCCCAACTCGTCCCAAATATATATTCTCATTTTCAAGAGAACAAAGTGAAAGAAAGGGTGAGCTCAACTAGCCTAGTAAGAAATATTATGACTAAGATAATGCAGAATAAATTATCATTAGCCTTCAACAATGTTAAACTGATAAAATACAATAGACAACCAATTTAACTGCAGCAGAATATGCAATCCATTAAAAGAGTCAAGTAGAAAATAAAGTCAACTATCTTTTAGGTTTTAAAAGGTTTTCATCAAATTTTATCACTAAGACTCAGTTTAATGAATAAACCACAATATCTATTCATCCCTGTACCACGGTCAAGGATTTTCATCAAATTATCAATGGTCTTGATTATACCGAATCACCCCTGGTCATAATCATACCAAAAACCATCCATCAGTGCATTACAGGCCACTGAGGAGTTTTATCACATCATTTATAACAAACCATGATTATACCGAATGATCCCTGTTCATAATCATACTAAGTTCATCTATGCACGTAAGCCAAAGATAACATAATATAACATGAGGATGATGACAATGACATAATAATTCAATAAAACAAGTTCACGAATTAATTTATTCAGGAACTAATAACGTCCAAACTGTCAACATGATACTGCTTTGTAGAGTAAAATTAAAAAATAATCAGAAGAATATTTCCATGAAAAGATACTGGATGAAACGCAAATATCAAAGATATTCTACTAATTTCATGGAGTATAGAAGTCAAAGTTTTAACCAACTGGGTATAATAAAGAATGGAATAACAAAAAGAAATCACCATACATGCAGTACTTGATGGCAAAGTTATTCCAATAGAATAATAATAACGGAACCAGGTGTAAAACACAAAGACAGGATATTCCAATGTAATAATAAATGCGGAATAATAAACAATGGAACCAGTCGGTGTAAAACACATGCATGTGATATTCCAACAAAATAATAAAGAATGGAATAATGTAAGAAGATCACCAAGTATAGGGGATAAAGCAGATACAAAGTTATTCCAAATGTAATAAATAAGAATGGAATAATATAAGGATTTCACCAAGTATAGGGTACGCCGCATATACAAAAGTTATGTATAGGGTATGTCACTTTTTTACAAAGTTATTCCAATGTAATAATAATGAATGGAATAATGTAAGTTCTCTTCATGAATAAGAAAGAATAACACCCTTACTTGCACAACAAATAATATCCCTTACCGTAAAAAGACACCGGATATCAAAGTAGTGAAGTACCGTAATACTCTTCTTCTTTCTCTCTATAGATTTTCTCTCTATAGCTTCTCTCTATAATTTTCTCTCTAGAGTTTCAATTGAATTCGTAAGAAAATAATGAAGGAATGAGCTTCTATTTATAGGAAAATAGAATGCATAGTAATTAATCCATGAACGGTCAGCATTGATTTACTTTAATCGACGGTCCATATTTAAAGCAAAATATTTTAAATAAAATATCATATATTCTATTTATATAAAACATTTTACTATGCAAACACTATGCAACACTATGCAAAACACTATGCAACACTATGCATAATAAAATATAATATATTCTATTTATGTAATAACTTTAATAAAGTATTCTATTTTATATAAAAGATGTTTCTATTTTATTACGTTAATAATAATGTAATAAAACAAAACGTCATTATCGCTATAATAATTCATATTATTAATCGACAATAATGGAATCAAACTGAGTGACTTCTCACATAAGCATCAATAATCAATATTGTGTGCTACTATGAAACCACACGTAATACTGTACTTTTACTATCGAGTAGTTCAACAGTATCAACGGTAAAACTTCTGCCGTTATTTCAATAAAATATTTTTGTCGTTTTCTCAATCCGACAATAATTCTGTTGTGGGGTCCACCAATGATTGAGCCGTTGTACAAATATTCCCTGCTAAACCGAATATTCCCCGACCAATCCAATATAATATAACCACTTGCATACTTTGCAAAATTTATAAATACTACCCACAACTATAATATTATCTCAAATTCACACCATAATATTAAAAATTATTTCGACAAAATTTAAATCTTTATTGATAAAATCTGGG
The DNA here is from genome assembly GCA_020205615.1 of Panax quinquefolius. NCBI lineage: Eukaryota > Viridiplantae > Streptophyta > Magnoliopsida > Apiales > Araliaceae > Panax > Panax quinquefolius. The sequence continues at coordinate 52,002,341 of CM035171.1, read as the reverse complement.
GTTTCACATCCTTCATGTGACTAATACTTTTGGGAAAGTACTTGTCGTTGAAAAGCTCTTGGAACTTCTCCCAAGACAACTTGAGTATGTCAGTCTGGGTACGTTTTACAGATTCCCACCAGTAATCTGCCTCTTCACGCAACATAAAGGTGGCAAATGGAACCTTTTGCTCCTCTGAGCATCCCAAGACATCAAATATCTTGGTGATCTGCTTTAACCACGTCTCCGCCTTAAGTGGTTCTGGCTTTCCCAAAAACTCCGGTGGTCCCAGCTCCTTGAACTGCTTAGCGGTGACCGCCCGAGAGTTTTCCGTGTTTCCACCTACGTTTTGGACAGAAGTCACTTTCGCTTGATGTTGCATGAATTCTAAAAACCTCTTAAACGTACCGTCGTTCGTCAATTGATCAGTGTTGTTGTTTACAGGAGGATTATCGCCATCCTGTCGCACATTATCCTGATTATTGATCTGTGGAGACTCAACGGTCTCCTGTGCTCCATTGCTTATCTCAACATTTTCGGATGCCATTTTCAAATACTGCCACAAAACAAGGGTTAATTGACATGCAACATATTATCACTATACTCTGACCGACCAATCAAATACCAAACAAACTTAGGTAGGTCATACTAGCGAAGGAATTCCCTATCTCTCCCCTCCTAGTTCTAGTCTCACATCTTAGCCAGGGATCATATCCCTAAGCTCTGATACCAACTGTGACGCCCCCAAAATTTGGTATACGTCACCCATCTTGGGTCGCCACTTACATGGTACATAAATTCAAATACAAACTTAATTATACATCTGTCGTGTAACATACGACAATACATAAACTGAGAGTTCGAATAGGAATATTGTCATTTAGACAATATCCATACTCAAGGAGTCCTCATTACAATTATTATCACACTATTTCATAAAATAGTGAGGACTACTAATGCTATCTTCAGGACCATCACTCGTTTTCCCAACTCGTCCCAGCTATATTCTCATTTCCTGAAGAGAACAGTGAAAGAAAGGGTGAGCTCAACTAGCCTAGTAAGAAATATTATGACTAAGATAATGCAGAATAAATTATCATTAGCCTTCAACAATGTTAAACTGATAAAATACAATAGACAACCAATTTAACTGCAGCGGAATATGCAATCCATTAAAAGAGTCAAGTAGAAAATAAAGTCTACTATCTTTTAGGTTTTAAAAGGTTTTCATCAAATTTTATCACTAAGACTCAGTTTAATGAATAAACCACAATATCTATTCATCCTCGTATTCACGCGGCCAAGGATTTTCATCAAATTATCAATGGTCATGACTATACCGAATCACCCCTGGTCATAATCATACCAAAAACCATCCATCAGTGCATTACAGGCCACTGAGGACTTTTATCACATCAATTATAACAAACCATGATTATATCGAATGATCCCTGGTCATAATCATACTACGTTCATCTATGCACGTAAGCCAAAGATAACATAATATAACCTGAGGATGATGACAATGACATAATAATTCAATAAAACAAGTTCACGAATTAATTTATTCAGAACTAATAACGCCCAAACTGTCAACATGATCATCGCTTTGTAGAGTAAAATTAAAAATGATCGTAAGAATATTTCCATGAAAGATACTGGATGAAACGCAAATATCAAAGATATTCTACTAATTTCATGGAGTATAGAAGTAAAAGTTTTAACCCGATCGGGTATAATAAAGAATGGAATAACAAAAGAAATCACCATGCATGCGGTACTCAGATAGACAAAGTTATTCCAATAGAATAATAATAACGGAACCGGTCGGTGAAATTCACACCAACATGGATGATCCAATGTAATAATAAATCTTGAATAATAAACAATGGAACCAGTCCTGTAAAACACAAAACGATGGATATTCCAATGTAATAATAAATGCGGAATAATAAACAATGGAACCAGTCCGGTGTAAAACACATGCACGAGGATATTCCAACAAAATAATAAAGAATGGAATAATGTAAGAAGATCACCAAGTATAGGGGATTCCACAGATACTGAGTTATTCCAACAGAATAAATAAGAATGGAATAATATAAGGATTTCACCAAGTATAGGTATACGCCGCATATACAAAGTTATGTATAGGGTATGCCACTTTTTTAAAAGTTATTCCAATGTAATAATAATGAATGGAATATGTAAGTTCTCTTCATGAATAAGAAAGAATAACACCCTTACGGTACAACAAATAATATCCCTCACCGTAAAAAGACCTTTGGATATCAAAGTAGTGAAGTACCGTAATACTCTTCTTCTTTCTCTCTATAGATTTTATCTCTATAGCTTCTCTCTATAATTTCTCTCTCTAGAGTTTCGTTGAATTCGTAAGAAAATAATGAAGGAATGAGCTTCTATTTATAGGAAAATAGAATGCATAGTAATTAATCCATGAACGGTCCGTATTGATTTACTTTAACTCGGCGGTCCATATTTAAAGCAAAATATTTTAAATAAAATATCATATATTCTATTTATATAAAAATATTTTACTATGCAAACACTATGCAACACTATGCAAAAATACTATGCAAAACACTATGCAACACTATGCATAATAAAATATAATATATTCTATTTATGAATAACTTTAATAAAGTATTCTATTTTTTATAAAATATGTTTCTATTTTATTACGTTAATAATATGAATAAAACAAAAACGTCATTATCGCTATAATAATTCATATTATTAATCGACAATAATGGAATCAAACCGAGTGACTTCTCACATAAGCATCAATAATCAATACCGTGGTGTGCTACTATGCAACCACACGTATTCGTATTTTTACTATCGAGTAGTTCAACAAGATCAATCGGTAAAACTTCCGCCGTTATTTCAATAAAATATTTTTTGTCGTTTTCTCAATCCGATAATAATTACATTATGGGGTCCACCAATGATTAAGCCTTTTTGTACAAATATTCCTGCTAAACCGAATATTCCCCGACCAATCGAATATAATATAACCACTTGCATACTTTGCAAAATTTATAAATACTACCCACAACTATAATATTATCTCAAATTCACACCATAATATTAAAAAATTATTTCACAAAATTTAAATCTTTATTGATAAAAACTGGGGTCTCACATCCTTCATGTGACTAATACTTTCGGAAAGTACTTGTCGTTGAATGACTCTTGGAACTTCTCCCAAGACAACTTGAGTATAGGTCTGGTACGCTTTTACTGATTCCCACCAAGAATCGCTTCTTCACGCAATATAAAGGTGGCAAATGGAACCTTTTGCTCCTCGAGCATCCCAAGACATCAAATATCTTGGTGATCTCTGCTTTAACCACGCCTCTCGCCTTTTAAGTGGTTCTGGCTTTCCCAAAAACTCCGGTGGTCCCAGCTCCTTGAACTGCTTAGCGGTGACCGCCCGAGAGTTTTCCGTGTTTCCACCTACGTTTTGGACAGAAGTCACTTTCGCTTGATGTTGCATGAATTCTAAAAACCTCTTAAACGTACCGTCGTTCGTCAATTGATCAGTGTTGTTGTTTACAGGAGGATTATCGCCATCCTGTCGCACATTATCCTGATTATTGATCTGTGGAGACTCAACGGTCTCCTGTGCTCCATTGCTTATCTCAACATTTTCGGATGCCATTTTCAAATACTGCCACAAAACAAGGGTTAATTGACATGCAACATATTATCACTATACTCTGACCGACCAATCAAATACCAAACAAACTTAGGTAGGTCATACTAGCGAAGGAATTCCCTATCTCTCCCCTCCTAGTTCTAGTCTCACATCTTAGCCAGGGATCATATCCCTAAGCTCGATATTCAACCCGCGACGCCCCCAAAATTTGGTATACGTCACCCATCTTGGGTCGCCACTTACATGGTACATAAATTCAAATACAAACTTAATTATACATCTGTCGTGTAACATACGACAATACATAAACATAGAGTTCTAATAGGAATATTGTCATTTAGACAATATCCATACTCAAGGAGTCCTCATTACAATTATTATCACACTATTTCATAAAATAGTGAGGACTACTAATGCTATCTTCAGACCATCACTCGTTTCCCCAACTCGTCCCGCCTATATTCTCATTTTCAAGAGAAACGGTGAAAGAAAGGGTGAGCTCAACTAGCCCCAAGAAGAAATATTATGACTAAGATAATGCGTAATAAATTATCAATAGTCTTCAACCATATTAAACTGATAAAATACAATAGACAACCAGTTTAACTGCAGCGGAATATGCAATCCATTAAAAGAGTCAAGTAGAAAATAAAGTCAACTATCTTTTAGGTTTTAAAAAGTTTTTCATCAATTTTTATCACTAAGACTCAGTTTAATGAATAAACCACAATATCTAATCATCCCTGTACCACAGTCAAGGATTTTCATCAAATCATCAATGGTCATGACTATACCGAATCACCCCCCGCTCATAATCATACCAAAACTATCCATCACCGCATGATTGTGCCACCGAGGACTTTTGTCACATCATTTATATCAAGCCATGATTATACCGAATGAACCCTGGTCATAATCATACTAAGTTCATCTATGCACGTAAGCCAAAGTTAACTTTCAACATAATATAAACATGAGGATGATGACAGTGATATAAGAATTCAATAAAAAAAGTTCAAGAATTATTTTATCCAGGAATTATTAACATCCAAATTGTCAACAAGATACTGTTTTGTAGAGTAAAATTCAAGAATGATCGGAAGAATATTTCCATGAAAAGATATGGATGAAACGCAAATATCAAAGATATTCTACTAATTTCATGGAGTATAGAAGTCAAAGTTTTAACCAATTGGGTATAATAAAGAATGGAATAACAAAAGAAATCACCACGCACGCCAGATTGTGCATGTACAAAGTTATTCCAATAGAATAATAATAACGGAACCAAAGTCGGGTGAAATTCACACCAACAGGATGATCCAAATGTAATAATAAATCTTTGAATAATAAACAATGGAACCAGTCCGGTGTAAAACACATGCATGTGATATTCCAATGTAATAATAAATGCGGAATAATAAATAATGGAACCAGTCCGTGTGTAAAAACACATGCATGTGATATTCCAATGTAATAATAAAGAATGAAATAATGTAAGAAGATCACCAAGTATAGGGGATTAAGCATATAAAAGTTATTCCAATGTGAATAAATAAAAATGGAATAATATAAGGATTTCGCCAAGTATAGGGTATGCCACAGATACAAAAGTTATGTATAGGGTATGCCACTTTTACAAAGTTATTCCAATGAATAATAATGAATGGAATAACAAAAGTTCTCTTCATGAATAAGAAAGAAGAACACCCTTACTTGTACAACAAATAATATCCCTTACCTTAGAAGAACTGAATATTGGAAAAGTGAAGTAGCGAATACTTTTCTTCTTTCTCTCTATAGATTTTCTCTCTATAGCTTCTCTCTATAATTTTCTCTCTAGAGTTTCATTGAATTAAGTAAGAAAATAATGAAGGAATGAGTTTCTATTTATAGGAAAATAGAATGCATAGTAATTAATCCATGAACGGGTCAGATTGATTTACTTTAATCGACGGTCCATATTTAAAGCAAAATCTTTTAAATAAAATATCATATATTCAATTTATATAAAAATATTTTACTATGCAAACACTATGCAACACTATGCAAAACACTATGCAACACTATGCATAATAAAATATAATATATTCTATTTATAGAATAACTTTAATAAAGTATTCATTTTTTATATAAAGATGTTTCGCATTTTATTACGTTAATAATATGAATAAAACAAAACGTCATTATCGCTATAATAATTCATATTATTAATCGACAATAATGGAATCAAACCTGAGTGACTTCTCACATAAGCATCAATAATCAATACCGTCTTACTATGCAACCAACCACACGACATCGTATTTTTTACTACCGAAAGTAGTTCAACAAGATTATCAACCAGTAAAACTTCCTACCGTTATTTCAATAAAATATTTTTGTCGTTTTCTCAATAATAATAATAATTTGTGGGGTCCACCAATGATTGAGTCATTGTTATTTAATATTCCCCGCTAAACCGAATATTCTCCCACCAATCGAGTATAATATAACCACTTGCATACTTTGCAAAATTTATAAATACTACCCACAACTATAATATTATCTTAAATTCACACCATAATATTAAAAATTATTTTGACAAAATTTAAATCTTTATTGATAAAATCTGGGGTCTCGTACATGAGCTTTAGCTACACCTCATTTACAGAATCGTGTCCCGTGCTTTTGCAACATATACACTTCCCAATAATGTCAACTAGAAATTCGTACCTCTGAGGAAACTCCTTCTTCTTGTATCCTTTGACAGTGGGATATTTCTTGTGATGCATCTTCTTAAGCCCTACATGGTAATCGATGCCATCTAAAAACCAAAAACCTTCGGTTTTGAAGCCTAAGGCTAGGTTGATGTTCTCAGCCTTTAGCTTGATTTCCACGTCCTTAACTCTCATCGTGAGGACTTCATTTTCGTATACTCCATTTTTGTAAAACTCCTTTATTAACTTTGGGTAGATCCATGTGCTCGTACCTAGAGCGTCTTCGAGACCAGCCTTCTTCAACAATGTCAGAATCTTGTGAAATTTTGGTTCAGCGGTTTTGAACTCATCGAAGCATAGTCTGTAGCCAGAGACGAAGTTGGAGGCTGCCATTTCAATCGTTGAAGGGAGTATTATTGTTTGAGCTTTCTTTGGGGTTAGGGTTTCTGCTTGTAGAGAGAGAGAAGAGAGATAGGCGTTTTGAACTTTTGATTTCAAAAAGGCATTTTTGAACTGTACTTGTAGTTTCCCTCTCTCTATTTTGTTTAGTGGGCAGGTTTCAAATTCTTCTTGGCTCTACGAATTTGACTGAGGAGGATTGTACTGATTTGCCCTTAGCTCCTTCAGAGCTAATGTGTCCTTAGGGAGGACTACGATCATTTAGGTAGCCTTTGTGATCGTTGAGTCTGCTTTGCATTCATCGAGTCTGAACTACGATCGTCGAGTCTGTCCAACAATCGTCGTGTCTGAACTACGATCGTCGAGTCTGTCCAGCAGTCATCGTGTCTGAACTACGATCGTCGTGTCTGACCGGATCCTGATGGTGAGTTTTTGACTTAGCATTCTTTTAAGGTAGCTCAGGAAGGGCCAACCTCTTGGAGTGAGTCAAGGGTTAGGTTTGTTCCTGAGGCGCTTATCAGAAAGATTACTTTGTTTTGAAACTTATCATCACAAGAAGCTCCTTTTGTTTTGTTGATGGGGTTCTACTATCGTTGAGTCTGCACTACGATTGTTGAGTCTATGCTACGATCGTTGTCTTTCACATTACTTCAGCTCTACGATCGTAGACTTCCCTTGATCATATCTAAGATTTCAACCATAGCCTTTTTATCTGTATGGTTGGCACATACTAGAGTATATATTTCATGGTTATAAATTAAACATTCTTAGCTCACTTATTAACTTGTTAAACCTGGATTCATCTAGAGGTTTTGTAAAGACATCAGCAAGTTGATTTTTAGTATGGATATATTGTAAAGATATAGTTCCATTTTGCACATGATCCCTAATGAAGTGATACCTTATTTCTATATGCTTAGTCCTAGAATACATGATAGGATTACGAGTTATTGCTATGGCACTTGTGTTATCACAATGAATAGGTATGGATTTGAATTCAAACCCATAATCTGCTAGCTGATTTTTCATCCATAGGTTCGAGTACTGACATCCATGCTAAAGAATGTATTGAACTTTGCGGTTGAAGTGGATCTTGAGTTTTGTTTCTTGCTAAACTTGGATACAAGTCATTTTCTAGCAATTGACAAGTGCCACTAGTACTCTTTTCTATCTATTTTGCGACCTATAAAATCAAAGATCTGTGGTATCCCGTTAGTTCAAATGAGGACTCCTTGGGATACCAAAGCCCCAAGTGAGGTGTACCTTGAGATACCTAAAATCCTCTTTACGATTTCTACAACATATGCATGTTGCAAACATTATGTCCGGTCTTCATGGCGTTAGATATAAAGAGAGCCTATCATACCTCCGTATTGAAAGTTATATCAAGACTTTTACCTTTTTCATCTTTGTCAAGCTTGGTTGTAGGAGCAATTGGGGTTTTCATGGGAGAGGCTGATTCCATGCCATACTTCTGAAGTAAGTCTTTAATGTACTTGGCTTGGTTTATGAATATTCCTTCATCAGTCTGATTTTCTTGCAGTCCAAGGAAGAAGTTCAGCTCACCCATCATGCTCATTTCAAACTTGCTCTGCATAAGCTTAGAGAATCTCTTGCATAGCTTTTCAGCAGTAAAGCCAAAAATAATACCATCAACATATATTTGAACCAATAAGACTTTATCTTTATGCTTTCTAAGGAATAATGTAGTATCTACTCTTCCTCTTGTGAATCCATTTTCAATAAGAAAGTTAGTTAGTGTTTCATACCATGCTCTAGGTGCTTGTTAAAGACCATATAATGCTTTGTCTAATCTGTAAACATAATTAGAAAGAGATGGATTGATGAAACCTGGAGGTTGCTTTACACAAACTTCTTCTTGAAGTTCACCATTTAGGAATTCACTTTTGACATCCATCTGAAAGACCTTGAATTTCATATGAGCATCAAAGGCAAGGAAGATTCTGATGGCTTCTAGTCTGGCAATAGGTGAAAATGTCTCATCGTAGCCAATGCCTTCTTCCTGAGAGTAGACCTTGGCCACTAGTCTTGCCTTATTCCTAGTTATTACTCCATCTTCATCCATCTTGTTCCTGAAGACCCACTTGGTTCCAATTACAGGATGACTCTTTGGTCTTGGTACCAATCTCTATACTTTGCTTCTTTAAAATTGGTTGAGTTCTTCTTGCATGGCCTCTATCCACCTAGAGTCTTCAATAGCATCCTCTATCTTCTTTGGTTCCATTTGTGACATGAAGCTTATATAAAATATTCATTATGCGTGGAAGCTCTTGTTTTGACTCTTGCACTCAGATCTCTAATGATTAGATCTTGAGTGTGATCTCTTGCCCATTTGTTTCCTGTTGGGACATTTGTCCTTATGCTTTCTTGTCTTAGGCCTTCAAGATCTATATCTTTTTCTTGGTGTGGAGGTTTGTTGTCTGGCATAGGCATTTCTACAATCTCATTTCTTTACTCAACGATTTCACTATTTGGTACTACGATCGTAGTGTTGAGCTCGACAACCTCGTTCGTAGTGTCTGAACTGTCGGTCATAGTGTCTTGAGGCACTATTTTGTCCAAGTCTGTTTCATCGAAGATGATGTGAATCGAGACTTCAATACTCAGTGTCTTCTTGTTGAACACTCTGTAGGCTTTACCGTCTGTGGCATATCCAAGAAAGATTCCTTCATCTGACTTGGGTTGAATTTTTGTCAAGTACTGCTTTCCGTTGTTGAGAATGTAGCATGCACAGCCGAATACATGAAAGTAGCTGACACTTGGCTTTCTTCCTTTCCACAGTTCATAGGGAGTCTTCTTGATCATAGAGTGTATGAGTGATCTGTTTTAAGTGTATTCAGGTAGATGGGCTACTGCTAGTAGAGTTCTTCCAGTCTCTATCAAAGTTATGTTCTTTATCTCAGCTACTCCATTTTGTTGAGGAGTTCGTGGAGCTGAGAAGTTATGACTGATGTCATTGTCTGTGCAGAACTGGTCCATTTCTGAGAAGTCGAATTCTCTACCATGATCACTCCTTATAGCCTTGATTTTCTCTCCTTTCTCATTCATTACTAGCCTGAACATCTTGATCAGTTGGGAGCGTGTTTCATCCTTAGAGGTTAGAAAGAACACCCATCTGAACCTGGTGTAGTCGTCGACTATGACCAGTGAGTATCTCTTCCCTACGAGACTTGTTGTTGGAATTATCCCGAATAGATTCATATGGAGCAGTTGCAAAGGCTTGTCGATTTAGTTGGCAGTTTTGCTCTTGAATAAGCTTCTGGTTTGCTTTCCAAGCTGACAGGCATTGCATGGCCTTTCTTTCACGAAGTTGAACTTGGGTAGGCCTGCAACAAGATCTTTTGAGGCCAACTTGGACATGCTTTTGAAGTTTAAATGAGACAATCGTCTATGCAATAGCCAGCTCATTTCTTCAGATGTTTTAGCCAGAAAGTATATTGTTTCATCTGAGCTTAGCTATTCAAGATTCACTGTGTAGACATTTACTTCTCTTGTTCCGGTTAGCTTTACAGCGGATGTCTTCAAATCTCTAACTTGACACTGATTGTTAAGGAATGTTACTTGATGACCCTTATCGCAGAGTTGGCTAATGCTTAGAAGATTGTGTTGTAGTCCTTCCATATAGGCCACTCTACTGAAGGACACTGCTCCATTTTCAGCTGAGCCATATCCTCTTGTCTTGTCATAGCCATTGTCTCCAAAGATGACTGAGGGACCTTCCTTTTCTATGTAGTTAGACAAAAGGGCTTTGTTCCCAATCATGTGCCATGAGCATCTACTGTCCAGATACCAGGTCGTGATCGTGGAGCTCTTTTCCTGTGGTAACATCAAACCTTCATTTTGGTACCCATATTTGCATGGGTCCTATTTTTTTTAAGTACCCTTTGGGACCCAAATCTGTTTAATCTTGGGTCTCACATGCATGTAATTATAATAGCACTTTGCAGCCTTGTGACCAATTTTATAGCACACAAAACATTTAAAATGATGCTTGCTTGTGTGTGAGAGAGAATTCATTCTCCATTTGGACTTTTGTGGTTCTTTAGTCATCCTCATGTTAACATGATTTTCCTTCTTCCATATGTCCTTGGGTTTCATGAATTGTGAGGAGTGTACCTTACCTCTATTGTACCTTCCCAGTTGATTCGTAGAGTTGGTCTTACTCGACTCTACGATCCTTCGAGGTTGGTGAGTAGAGGATGTGTTACTCTTTTATTTTCTGAAACCCAGGCCAGTGTGAGATCCTTTACTCCTTGGAGTATGGATTGATTCAGTAGAACATGGTTGGGCTAGTTCTTCCTTCTGTGAGGATTTCACAAATGTAATGCCTCTATTAAAACTTGAGGCATTACTAGTGCTAGTTTCCTTTAATTTTTCCACACATGGCTCTGAGGTGGATTCTGCAAAGCCTAAGCCCGTTCTGTCAGATGCACTTCTTTGACTAGAGAGCAGGGAGTCCATGGATGATGTGGATTTGTTCCATGTAGAGATAGTCTTTTCTAGTTCCTAAATTTTAGAGGTTAGATTGGACTCTCTTTGTGCATTGAGCTCATTGGTCTGTTTTAAGATCTCATTCTCAGCCTCAAGCTTGGAGAGAAAGTTAGTACTTAGAAGAGCTGTTTCTAGCTCTTCTTGAACTTTCTTTTTCTCCTCTTGAAGAAGTGAATAATCCTTCGACAGAACTCTGAACCACTTCATTATTTGATGCAGATCAATTGTTATGCCATGCAGTGTTGTAAAGTCCCCAAATTCAAGTACTTGAAACCTGAACTCGGTGCTTCATGATACCATTTCTATGTGCGGAGTAATAACAATAATATAAATATCAAACTTAATTTACATAATTATCAGAGTCTAGCTCCCAAGTATGTAACCTTTAATACATTCCTTACATAACATGATAGATAATATATATCATACGTGTCTTAATAAAATTAACTATTACATAAAATAGCATTGCTTTCATTCAGCAACCTTTCCTTTTCCTTTGTTATTGGCAAAGCCTTCTGGTTGTTCACACTTAGCTGAAAACATTTAAATTAAGCAAGGATGGGCATTTGAGTGCCCAGCAAGTAATAACAATTATAAATATTAGCTGAAAGGATTAAATGTTTTCTTTGTACTACCCTTCTACAACAAATCAATAGTTGTGAAGTAATCTGGACCGATAATAATAACATAACAACTCTCTATCAAATTTTTGAAACTACGTACTGGCTATAAATAGGGTTAAGGTGACATGCTATAAACATTGTTTTCAATTTTCGAATAGGTTAAACAGAAATTCATCTGCAAACCGTCATAACTTACAGGCACGGAGGGTGATCAACCCGTTATGCCCTGTATTGATCAACACTACATGCAAAAACGAAATGATCGTTCACTCTGTCCGCCTTGGGAGCATGAAAGTTTTCCCATGTTCGGGATATTCATATTTAGTCGTGAATCCGAACCAAAACAATTCAGTTGGATACAAAAAGGTTTTATCTTGTTCAACAATAACTTATAAGTCAACATATATATATATACTGAAAATGTGTATCAACATGTGATTAAATACAATGATTATCTAAGTGGGGACACTTGAATAACAATATTTAGCAATTAACAAACAAAATATACATCAAAATTACAATATACTACCATGTTGATAATCAATGATCGTTTATAATACATATAACAATAGGGTTAACAATCTAGTATAATAATAATATAATTATGAAACATTATTATTTCTGTCCATTGCATAAAGGAAATGCAAAGGTAGGATACTTGCCTGATACGCTGGTTACAGTTCGCAACTTAGTTTTATCTTTTATATAACCACATATCAGTAATAAGATCATTTTATTGATTAGAATAACATGTTATAACACATTGCACTGCTTATTGCAGTCAGCACATAACCTAATCACATTGCCACTTAGGTTTAACAACCATTGAATCACAAATAAACACTTATCAAGTCAACATATCTAACTCCAGATCTATTTCTGAAACATGTCGGTGTACCGACGGCTTTATCGGGTAATTATCGAGTCTAAGACTTTATCTTGTAACTTAGGGGGTGTTTGATAAAAACTGAATAAATCTGAATCTGAATTTGAATGAGCTGAATCTGAATCTGAATAAAAAAAGTTGTTTGATGATTGACATGTCTGAAACATCTGAATGACAAAACTTTATTATTTTACCCCCTCTAAAAAAATTCAAAATTGTTGTAAATTTATTTAATATTACTTAATATAATAGTTCATATTTTTTTTTTAAAAAAATTTAATTTTTAAATTTTTTTACTTCATTCAGCTACTCATTCAGCCATCCAGCTCAAAAAATCTGACTTAGCCATTCAGCTCATCTATCTTACCGATTCAAATATTGAGCACCAAAAACAAACGACTTGGCCGATTCGGTATTGATTCAAACTTCATTCAGCTCTAAACAAACACCCCCTTAGTATCAGTCATATTATTTTTAAATGACTTATAATAGTTTTTAAACAATTATTATAATTTATCATTAATTTTCAAACACCAAAATTATTATTAAATGATTTAAATATTAAAAAATTCAATAATAATTAATATTTAATTAATATTAAACTAATAATTAAACCATTATCAAAATATTAAAGTTAATTATAATAACTCAAAATATTTTTAAAGTATTAATATTACTCTTAAATAATTTTAAAACATTTAAAATCATTTTAAATAATTACCATTAATATTAAAATATTAATGTATTATTTATCAAAATATTAAAAGTCATTAATTATAATTTAAAATATTTTTAATTCATTTATATACTTTTTAAATGATTTTAAATTAATAAAACCATTTTTCAACTATTTATTTAATATAATTAATAAAAAAATTTAATATCATTAATACTAAATTAATAATCATTAATATTAAATTAATTAATAAATTTACCTTTAAATATTAAAAGTTATATTTTATAACTTAAATTATTTTTAAACTATTTATTTTCATTTAAAATGTTTTTATAATAATAAAATCATTTTAATTAATTAATTTAATTTAATTGTTCAATAAATCTAATATCATTAATATTAAATAATTAATGAAATTTTCTTTAAAATATTAAAAGTTATATTTTATAACTTAAAATATTTTTAAATAATTATTATAATTTAAAATGATTTTAATATAATAAAATCATTTTAAGTAATTTATTTAATGCATTTAATAAATAAATTAATTAACAATAATATTTAAATAAATACTAATATTTATGAAAAATACTTCAAATTATTAAAAGTTAATTTTTATAACTTAAAATAATTTTTAAATTAATTTTGTAATTTTTAGAAATTAATTGTGAGACCCCAGATTTTATGAATAAAGATTTTATTTTCTCGAAATATTTTTTTTTGAATATTATGGTGTGGATTTGATATAATGTTATAGTTGTGGGTAATATTTATAAATTTTGCAAAGTATGCAAGTTGTCATATTATATTCGATTGGTCGAGGAATATTTGTTTAATCAGGGAATATTCGTGCAACGGCATAATCATTGGTAGATCCCACAATGGAATTATTATCGGAATGAGAAAATGACAAAAATATTTTTATGAAAATAACGGCGGAAGTTTTACCGTTAATACAGTTAAACTACTCGGTAGTAAAAGTACAGTAATACGCGTGGTTACATAGTAGCACACGGTATTGATTATTGATGCTTACGTGATAAGTCACTCAGTTTTGTTATTGGCATTATTAATGTAATAAAACAGAATACTTTTATTGTAACGCCCCCAAAATTAGGTATACGTCACCCATCTTGGGTCGCCACTTACATGGTACATAGATTCAAATACAACTTACTAATATAAGCGTAGGTATGCAATACGACATAAAGCGTGAGTTTGAATACAAATTTTGTCTACTAGATATTATACAAACTCAAAAGGAGTCCTCATTACAACTATTATCACACTATTTCACAGAATAGTGAGGACTACTAATGCTATCCCTCGGACCATTACTTCGTTCCCAGGCTCGTCCCGGCTATGTTCTCATTTCAAGAGAACGGTGAAAGAAAAGGTGAGCTCAACTAGCCCAAGAAGAAATATTATGACTAAGATAATGCGAATAAATTATCATTAGCCTTCAATGATGTTAAACCGATAAAATACAATAGACAACCGGTTTAAGCTGCGGTGAATAAGCAATCCATTAAAAGAGTCAAGTAGAGAATAAAGTCTACTATCTTTTAGGTTTTAAAAGGTTTTCATCAATTTTTATCATTTGAGACTCGAATTTTAATAATAAACCACCACATCTAATCATCCCTGTACCACGATCAAGGATTTTCATCAAATTATCAATGGTCATGACTATCTGAATCACCCCCGGTCATAATCATACCAAAAACTATCCATCAACGCATTATGTGCCAATCGAGGACTTTTGTCACATCATTTATATCAAGTCATGATTATACCGAATGATCCACGGTCATAATCATACTAAGTTCATCTATGCACGTAAGCCAAAGATAACATAATATAACATGAGGATGATGACAATGACATAGTAATTCAATAAAACAAGTTCAAGAATTATTTAATCCATGAATTATTAACGTCCAAATTGTCAACATGATCTTTGTTTTCGTAGAGTAAAATTCAATAATGATCGGAAGAATATTTCCATGAAAAGATCTTTGGATGAAACGCAAATATCAAGGACATTCTACTAATTTCATGGAGTATAGAAGTCAAAGTTTTAACCAACCGGGTATAATAAAGAATGGAATAACAAAAGAAATCACCATGCATGCAGCTGCCGCGCAGACAAAAGTTATTCAATGAATAATAATAACGGAACGGTGTCGGTGAAATTCCGCAAGCAGGATGTTCCAACAGAATAATAAAAATGGAACCGGATCCGGTGTAAAACACACAGATAGGATATTCAACAGAATGATAAAGAAGCGGAACCGGAGTTGATTGTAAAAACACGAGCGGGATGTTCCAAGAATAATAAAAGCGGAACCGAGTCCGGTGTAAAACACACACGCAGGATGTTCCAATGAGAATAATAGAAGAATGTCACCAAGTATAGGGTAAATCTGCAGCGTATCTGAGTTATTCCAATAGAATAATAAGCAATGGAATAACATAAAGATTTCACCAAGTATAGGGTATGCGTATACAAAAGTTATGTATAGGATATGCCACTTTTAAGGTTATTCCAACAAAATAATAGTGAATGGAATAACTGAAGTTCTCTTCAAGAAGAAAGAATAACACCCCTTACCATAAAAGAACTGAATATAGAAGTAGTGAAGTAGCAGAATACTCTTCTTCTTTCTATAATTTTTCTCTATAGCTTCTCTCTATAATTTTCTCTCTAGAGTTTCAATGAATTAAGTAAGAAAATAATGAAGGAATGAGCTTCTATTTATAGGAAAATGGAATGCATAGTAACTAATCCATGAACGGTCCAGATTGATTTACTTTAATCTGACGGTCCATATTTAAAGAAAAATCTTTTAAATAAAATATAATATATTCTATTTATATAAAAACATTTTACTATGCAAACACTATGCAATACTATACAAAACACTATGCAAAAACACTATGCAACACTATGCATAATAAAATATAATATATTCTATTTATAGAATAACTTTAATAAAGTATTCTATTTTATATAAAAGATGTTTCGCATTTTATTACGTTAATAATCTGAATAAAACAAAGCGTCATTATCATTATAATAATTCATATTATTAATCGAAACAATAATGGAATCAAAGGTGAGTGACTTCTCACATAAGCATCAATAATCAATACTGGTGTGCTACTATGCAACCACACGACATTCACTTTTACTACTGAAAGTAGTTCAACAAGAACCACGGTAAAACTTCCATAGTTATTAAAAATATTTTAGTTTTTTCAATCCGACAATAATTACATTATTAGGGTCCACCAATGATTGAGCCGTTATGCGAATATTCCTGCTAAACCAAGAATATTCCAGACCAATCGAATATAATATAACCACTTGCATACTTTGCAAAATTTATAAATACTACCCACAACTATAATATTATCTTAAATTCACACCATAATATTAAAAAATTATTTCAACAAAATTTAAATCTTTATTGATAAAATCGGGGTCTCACAATCTCCCTCCTTATGGAATTTAAGCCCTCGAAATTAGGGTACGACTGGTATGATAAAGAGGTGAGGTACCTTGAATACCTTTATCGTTTAAAAATATTAAATTCATCTTCGTAATCCGCCAAAGATATTCATTAACAATTCATCTTTGCACTATGAGGCCAAAGATATACAATCAGTAAAACCAATAATGCCGAGACTCGACTTAATAGTATCACAACCATGAATTATCCATGCTCTTTGGCTAAGGATATTCGTGTTTTCAATTCTGGTCATGATTATACTGCGAATAATCCGTGGTCATAATCATACCAAGTCTATCAATGCACTACTACCCTAAAGATGACTTTTACCACATCAATGAATTAATATTTCATTCTTTGAGACTCATTTCAATAATTAATCCATATCATCGAATCATCCCCACTTTACGGGCCAAGGATATTCATTAGTATCACGACCACAAATTATCCATGCACTACGGCCAAAGATAATCGTGTATTCATTAGTATCACGACCACAAATTATCCATGCACTACGACTAAAGATAATTGTGTTTTCAATTACGGTTATGATTATACCGAATGATCCTTGGTCATAATCATACCAAGTCCATCTATGCACGTAAGCCACAGATGACTTTGAACACATCCATGAATTAATATTTCATTGCTGAGACTCAGCTCAATAATTAATCCACATCATCGAATCATCCCTGCACTACAGGCTAAGGATATTCATTAGTATCACGACCACAAATTATCCATGCACTACGGCCAAAGATAATTGTGTTTTCAATTACGGTTATGATTATACCGAACAATCCATGGTCATAATCATACCAAGTCCATCTATGCTCTACAGGCCACAGATGACTTTAAAAAAAATATAAACATGAGGATAATGATATAAAGAATCAATCAAATAAGATAAAGGATAAATATTAAACATTTATAATATAATTTATCCAGGATTCAAGAATATCCCCATGTTATCAATCACTTAATAATCTAATAATCTAATATCATTAATATTATACCAATATTTTAATCACTTCTTAAATTTATAAACAATTTATCTCAATTGTTTACGCTTTACCATATAATGCATTTAATCATTCAAAAATGCCATACTCATAAGATATCATTACCAATTATCAAATCCCTCAAAAATATGCATATACTCTATATAGGATTCTCTAGCCATAAAATCCTATTTTCAACTTTGTTACTTCACATAACATATTTAACTCATATGTTCGTAACTAAACTATTTTCATGAAAAATACCAAATCAGTCCCAAAAATATTTCTTTTCTGGGATTTAGCATAATATAGTCCCATGATGAAAATATATTTTTCTCGGAATTTTTAAAATTCATTTACTATTTTTCAAAAATCAATTTCTAATTAATTTCTTAAGAAATTAGCTACCTCAAGTTTAACTCCAAAAATTCCCAAATCTTGGCAGGACCTTACACATGTTAACATGAGCTTCTAGTTTAAATTTCATGGTCATCGGAGTTATAGAACTCCGGTTATAGCGATTTTTAAATCGGAAAAACCTAAATATTGAAATAGTTATAACTTGCTCATTTTAAGTCAGAATGAGCTCATTTTTGGACAGGAGATACTTTATACCATATACCTTCATGTCCCAAAAGGCCAGAATTTTTCTCATAATTTAAGTGGCCGAAACAGCCCCTTAAAGTTTCTGGGCAGTAGCATTTTCGAAATTTACAGCTTTGGCCTCCTTTGCTAAAATCAGTCCACACAAAAATCTACAACACCTTTTCCAGTAATTCCACTTGGATTAGTTAGGTAACTCATAGATCTAACTCTAGGATTTGACCACATTCAAAAATTCAAAATATAATAGGAGATATGGTCAATTGAATTTCATGTTACGTTTTTCACTAAAATCGATTTTCAACTCTTTGTGATTTCTAAGAAACTTTCATGTTTTCACATACTAACCAACGTAACTCATCATAAAACTTACTAATACTTCATATACCCATGATTTTTATTAGTTCTATACTTTTATTATGACTTTCATCATAATCCACGTAAGCAGATCCTTTTAGTTGAAGAAATATTTGAGGTTTAAGAAATGGGTTTTGTCTTTGGGGTCAATACAAAATTCGATTTCACGTTCTAGGGTAGGCTAGGAAGTCTTCAAGAATACGCCAAGAAATTTATTAATGATAGAAATATCATTCAAAAGCACATTCTCGTCTCAAGACTTGGATAGTACGTCACATTAATACCAACGTGACTTCTATCCCTTAACCTAGATAGCATCTCACAATGATACCTATAAACTTGCCATCTTCATTCACGATGTCGCCTACTGAAAGTCCGGCGGTGCATTCCACACAAGGAAGTTAACAATGAAAGGATGGGGCTCTTTACTTATGGCTTGATATACTTGGTGATTAACTTTAGGGTTTGGTTACTTTGAATTCAGTATAACAAAGGTTGGTTATGAATATAAAAGCTAACAACCTTACGAAAAGCATGATGAGTAGTTAACCAATTGATTCCTAAAATCACATCAAAGGCAAGTATTTTCAAAAAGATAAGATCGACAGTAGCGTGAAAGTGTTTATTTGAATCAAACAAGATTTAAAAATAGTAGCGATAATGAAGGCTCCTACCATCGAAGTTTCAACCAATAAGTCAAAGTCTAACTTCTAGAGTCAAATTTAAGCGTTGAACATAACTAGGTGAAATAAAAGAGTGGGTAGAACTAGTATCTAACACGGTATAGACTTCGCAAGAGCTTACGATTAACTTACCCGTGATAATTTTATTCGGTTCCTCGTCACAAGAAAAAACGCTCTCTCTTAAACTCTAGGCTTTGGTTTGTGCGGGACATCTTTGGTGCCTCCATCCTAGTTGAATTTGTCTTGATGGCGACAAAATCGAGCTAAGTGACCTTCTCTTCCATAATTATAACATGCTTTGGACGGCATGGCGTGATCTGGGGCCGATGTGTCCCTCTCCTCCACATTTGAAGCATATGACCGGTGGTCGTTCTTCTTCCTTTGAAACGGGTGCTGGCGCTGACATCTTTCCATCATTGTTGAATCTTCTTTTCTTGAAATGTCCATTCTTATTATTTTGGCCCTGATTACCACCGAAGTGGTTACCATATTTGGCCTGTTGATTTCCTCCACGCTTGTTGTCACCGCTTCGATGACTACTCTCGCTGGTATTATAATTTTGCAATTTGCTCTCTTTTAGTCACGTTGACTCGTTATCGCGCTCCACTAATCGAGCCCTATTTACAACATCCGAATAAAAAACACGGTTTATGAGAAATAATATGTTGACGTATCTCTGGCTTCAAACCTCTTAAAAACATTCGTGCCATTCTCTCTTCATTATCCACCAAGTGGGACGCAAATCGTGATAACTCCGCAAACTTTGCCTCGTATTGCGACACGGTCATATTGTTTTGTTCCAACTTGATAAACTCCACCTCCTTCATGTGGTGAATACTTTCAGGAAAGTATTTGTCGTTGAAACGACTCTGGAACTTCTCCCAAGATATCTTCAGTACAGTAGGTTGAGTACGTTTTACCGATTCCCACCAGTAATCCGCCTCTCCGCGCAACATAAAGGCGGCAAAAGGAACCTTTTGCTCCTCGGAGTATCCCAAGACATCAAATATCTTGGTAATCTTCTTTATCCATGCTTCCGCCAAAAGTGGTTTTGGCTCTCCATTAAACTCCGGTGGTCCCAACTCCTTGAATTGTTTAGCGGTGACCGCTCGAGAGTTTTCCGTGTTTCCACCCCACGTTTTGGACGAGGAGTCGCTTTACCGATGTTGCATGAATTCTAAAAACCTTTTAAACGCATCTTGTCATTCATCAATTGATCGGTGTTGTTGTTTCTGAGGAGGATTATCGCCATCCTGTTGCACATTGTCCGATTATTGATCTCGTGGAGAATCAGCGGTCTCGTGTGCTCCATTGCTATTCTCAACATTCTCGGATGCCATTTTCAAACAACGCCACAAAATAAGATTAATTGACATGTAACAATTATCTTTATATTACGACCGACCAATAAAATAGCACATAAACTTAGGTAGGTCATACTAGCTAAGGTATTCCCGAATCTCTCCCTCCTAGTACTTTTCTCACATCTTAGCAGGATCATATCACTTAGCTCGATACCAACCGTAACGCCCCCAAAATTAGGGTATACGTCACCCATCTTGGGTCGCCACTTACATGGTACATAGATTCAAATACAACTTACTAATATAAGCGTAGGTACAATCGACATAAGCGCGTGAGTTTGAATACAAATTTTGTCTACTAGATATTATACAAACTCAAAAGGAGTCCTCATTACAACTATTATCACACTATTTTCACGAATAGTGAGGACTACTAATGCTATCCTCACGGACCATTACTTCGTTCCCCGAGCTCGTCCCGGCTATGTTCTCATTTCAAGAGAAAAAGTGAAAGAAAGGGTGAGCTCAACTAGCCCAAGAAGAAATATTATGACTAAGATAATGCGAGAATAAATTATCATTAGCCTTCAGCGATGTTAAACCGATAAAATACAATAGACAACCCGGTTTAAGCTGCGGCAATGAATAAGCAATCCATTAAAAGAGTCAAGTAGAGAATAAAGTCTACTATCTTTTAGGTTTTAAAAGGTTTTCATCAATTTTATTATCGAGACTCGACAATAATAAACCACCACATCTAATCATCCACGTACCACGATCAAGGATTTTCATCAAATTATCAATGGTCATGACTATCCGAATCACCCCTGGTCATAATCATACCAAAAACTATCCATCATCGCATTACGTGCCACCGAGGACTTTTGTCACATCATTTATATCAAGTCGTGATTATCTAGAATGATCCCTGGTCATAATCATACTAAGTTCATCTATGCACGTAAGCCAAAGATAACATAATATAACATGAGGATGATGACAATGACATAGTAATTCAATAAAACAAGTTCAAGAATTATTTAATCCATGAATTATTAACGTCCAAATTGTCAACATGATACTGTTTCGTAGAGTAAAATTCAATAATGATCAGAAGAATATTTCCATGAAAGATACTGGATGAAACGCAAATATCAAGGATATTCTACTAATTTCATGGAGTATAGAAGTCAAAGTTTTAACCAACTGGGTATAATAAAGAATGGAATAACAAAAGAAATCACCATGCATGCGGTACTTGCATAGGCGAGTTATTCAGCAGAATAATAATAACGGAACCGAAGTCGGGTGAAATTCACACCGCATGCGATGATGTTCAACGAGAATAATAAAAATGGAACCGGATCCGGTGTAAAACACACGAGATAGGATATTCCAAAGAATGATAAAGGCGGAACCGGTGTCGGTGTAAAACACATGCAGACAGGATGTTCCACGAGAATAATAAAAAGCGGAACCGGTCGGGTGTAAAACACATGCATGGATGTTCCCAATGAATAATAGAAGAATGTCACCAAGTATAGGGTAAACCAGCGTATACTGAGTTATTCAATGAGAATAATAAGCAATGGAATAACATAAGGATTTCACCAAGTATAGGGTATCTGGCGTATACAAAGTTATGTATAGGGTATGCCACTTTTACGGAGTTATTCCAATGAATAATAGTGAATGGAATAATGAAGTTCTCTTCAAGAAGAAAGAATAACACCCCTTACCGTAAAAAGAACCTGAATATAGAAGTAGTGAAGTAGCGAGAATACTCTTCTTCTTTCTATAATTTTCTCTCTATAGCTTCTCTCTATAATTTCTCTCTAGAGTTTCAATGAATTCGTAAGAAAATAATGAAGGAATGAGCTTCTATTTATAGGAAAATGGAATGCATAGTAACTAATCCATGAAGCGGTCAGATTGATTTACTTTAATCTGACGGTCCATATTTAAAGAAAATCTTTTAAATAAAATATAATATATTCTATTTATATAAAAACATTTTACTA
Organism: Panax quinquefolius; assembly: GCA_020205615.1. Taxonomy (NCBI): domain Eukaryota; kingdom Viridiplantae; phylum Streptophyta; class Magnoliopsida; order Apiales; family Araliaceae; genus Panax; species Panax quinquefolius. The sequence continues at coordinate 51,979,401 of CM035171.1, read as the reverse complement.
TGCAAACACTATGCAATACTATGCAAAACACTATGCAAAACACTACGCAACACTATGCATAATAAAATATAATATATTCTATTTATAGAATAACTTTAATAAAGTATTCTATTTTATATAAAAGATGTTTTACATTTTATTACGTTAATAATCTGAATAAAAACAAAACGTCATTATCGCTATAATAATTCATATTATTAATCGTGATAATGGAATCAAACCGAGTGACTTCTCACATAAGCATCAATAATCAATACCGTGTGCTACTATGCAACCACACGTACATCGTACTTTTACTAAAGGAGTAGTTCAACGGTAACCACGGTAAAACTTCCGCCGTTATTAAAAATATTTTTGTCGTTTTCTCAATCAAACAATAATTACATTATAGGGTCCACCAATGATTGAGTAGTTATGCGAATATTTCCTGCTAAACCGAATATTCCCAGACCAATCGAATATAATATAACCACTTGCATACTTTTGCAAAATTTATAAATACTACCCACAACTATAATATTATCTTAAATTCACACCATAATATTAAAAAATTATTTCAACAAAATTTAAATCTTTATTGATAAAATCGGGGTCTCACATTTATAAAGTTATTCTATAAATAGAATATATTATATTCTATTATGCATAGTGTTGCATAGTGTATCTGCATAGTATTTTGCATAGTAAAATCTTTTATATAAAACATAATACTTTTATAAAGTTATTCTATAAATAGAATATATTATATTTTATTATGCATAGTGTTTTGATATAGTAAAATCTTTTTATATAAAACAAAATACTTTTATAAAGTTATTTGTTTTATTAGACAATAATTAGAATATATTTTATTTTATTATGCATAGTGTTTGCATAGTGCCTGCATAGTGTTTGCATAGTAAAATCTTTTATAAAGTTATTCGTTTTATTAGATTATAAATAGAATATATTATAATTTATTTAAAAGATTTTGCTTTAAATATTGACCGTCAGATTAAAGTAAATCAATCTGGACCATTCATGAGTTAGTTATTATGCAGTCCATTTTTCTATAAATAGAAGCTCATTCATTTATTATTTTCTTACGAATGCACTAAAACTCTAGAGAGATAAACTATAGACAGAAAGAAGAAAGTATTCTGCTACTTCACTACTTATATATCCAGTACACATCTTCTTAAGGTAGGGAATATTATTTGTTGTACTCGTAAGGGGTACTCTTTCTTTCTTATTTATGAAGAGGACTTCTGTTATTCCATTCTTTATTATTCTGTTGGAATAACTTTTATACCTGCAAGCTACCCTATACTTGGTGAAATTCTTACATTATTCCATTCTTAATTATTATGTTGGAATAACCTGTCATGCAAAGTAATCGCATACATCGGTGAAATTCTTCTAATATTCCATTCTTTATTATTACTCGTTGGAATATCACATACATGCGTTTTCTGTGGGACTCGTTAAAGATTATTTATTATTACCGTTGGAATATCACTGCTTCGATGCGTTTTACAGGTTTGGTTCCATTCTTTATTATTACATTGGAATATCACATCTGTATGCGTTTTCTGTGGGACACGGATTACATTATTTATTATTACATTTGAATAACTCGCATGTGTGGTCTATCGCATGCATGGTGATTTCTTTTATTATTCCATTCTTTTTTATACTCAGTTGGTTAAAACTTTGACTTCTATACATCATGAAATTAGTGGAATATCCTTGATATTTGCGCTTCATCCAGTATCTTTTCATGGAAATATTCTTCTGAGCATTTTTGAATTTTACTCTACAATGCAGTATCATGTTGACAATTTGGACGTTATCAGTTCCTAGATAAATTAATTCTTGAACTTGTTTTATTGAATTCTTATATCATTGTCATCATCCTCATGTTTATATTTTGTTGAAAGTCATATGTGGCCTGTAGTGCATAGATGGACTTGGTATGATTATGACCAGGGATTATTCGGTATAATCATAACCACAATGTTACAAATGATGTGGGAAAAAGTCCTCATTGGCCCGTAGTGCATTAATGGACAGTTTTTGGTATGATTATGACTATGGATTCTCTTTGGTCGTAGTGCAAAGATGAATTATTTTATGGCATGATCAAGACCGTTGATGAAAACATGATTATCTTTAGCCGTAGTGCATGGATAATTCGTGGTCGTGATACTAAAGAATATCCTTAGCCGTAGTGTAGGGGTGATTCGATGATGTGGATTATTTATTAAGCTGAGTCCTAGCGATAAAAGTGATGAAAAACCTTTTAAATCATAGAAGATAGTAGATTTTATTCCCTACTTGACTCTTCTAATGGATTGCTTATTCCGCTACAGTTAAACTTGATGTCTATTATATTTTATCAGTTTAACATTGTTGGAGACTAATTATAATTTATTCTGCATTATCTTAGTCATAATATTTCTTACTAGGCTAGTTGAGCTCACCCTTTCTTTCATTGTTCTCTTCAGGAAATGAGAATATAGTTGGGACTAGTTGGGGAACGGAGTGATGGTCCAGAGAATAGCATTAGTAGTCCTCACTATTCTATTAAATAGTGTGATAATAATTGTAATGAGGACTCCTTTTGAGTTTGTAGAATCCCTAGTAGATAATATTTGTATTCAAACTCATAGTTTATGTTTTGTCGTATTGTATACGGCGGTTGATTAGTAAGTTGTGTTAGAATTGCACTATGATCTGGCGACCCAAGATGGGTGATGTATACCTAATTTTGGGGGCGCCACAATTGGTATCAAAGCTTAGGATATGATCCAGCCAACGATGTGAGACTAGAACTAGAAGGGAGACGGGAATTCTTCGCTAGTATGACCTACCTAAGTTTATTTGGTATTTAATTGGTCGGTCTGAATATAGGGATAATATGTTACATGTCAATTAACCTTTGTTTTGTGACTTTGTTTGAAAATGGCATATGAAAATGCTGAGATAAGCAATGAAGCACATGAGACCGTTGAGTCAGCTCAACCAAAAGGTAACGACCAACAACACGATAATAATCATATACGGTGGCTCTACCGCCGGAACAATGATAACCATCGTGGGGGAAATTATCATGCCAAGAATGGTAACCACTTCGGTGGTAATCATGACCAAGATAATAGAAGTGGGAATTTCTAGAAGAAAAGGTCACCTAGCTCGATTTTATCGAAGTCAAGTCCAGCTGGGATAGTGATGCCAAAAGACGTCTCAAACAAGTCAAAGCTGGTAGTTTAAGTGAAAGCGTTTATCAAGGAACCTGAACGAGGTTATTACAGGTAAGTTAATCATAAGCTCTTGCGAAGTCTATACCTTATTAGATACCGGTTCTACCTATTCTTTTATCTCTCTTGCTTGCGCTCAACGTTTAAATTTAACTCCGGAGAAGTTAGACTTTGACTTATTGGTTGAAACTTCGTTAGTAGAAAATTCGTTACATCCACTATTTATAAATCTTGTTTAATTCAAATTGACACTTTCACGTTACCTGTCAATCTTATCTCTTTGAAAATACTTGCCTTTGATGCGATTTTTGGAAACGATTGGTTAACTACTCATCATGCTTTTCGTAAGGTTGTTAGCTTTCATACTCCTAACCAACCTGTTATGCGAATTCAAAGTAACCAAACCACTAAAGTCAATCATTGTCATATCAAGCCATAAGTAAAGAGCCGCGATTCTTTCGTTGTTGACTTCCTTGTGTGGGATGCACCGAAGCCAGACTTTCCGTAGGAGACGTTGTGAATGATGATGGCAAGTTGATAGGTATCAATGTCACGTGTTATCCAAGTCTTGGATGAGAGTCACAGTTTTGATAGATATTTCTATTATTAATAAATTTCTTGATGTAGTTTTGAAGACTTCCTGGTCTACTCTAGAGCGTGAAATCGAATTTTGTATTGACCCCAGTACAAAACCCATTTCTTAAACCCTTAAATATTTCTTCAACTAAAGCAAACGTAACATACGCCAAAGACGCTGGCTCGAGCTGTTGAAGATTACGATCGTACCATTCAATATCATCGTGGAAGTGCGAACGTGGTAGCTGACGCATTGAGTAGAAGATCGTATGCGAGTGCGATGTTGTTAACACAAAGACCCATTTCGTATAACTTATAAATGATGAAGATAGAGTTAAAGACTCTAGGGACCCACGTGAAGATAACGAATATACGAGTAAAATTGACTTTAATCGATAACGTTAAAGCCGTTCAAGCTACACACGCAGAGCATATGAATTTGAGGAAAAAGGTTCAAGAGGGCGTTATTCTAGAAGCAAGAATCGACGAAGAGAGGAAATCTCAACCCTCGATTTAATTGGCCCATTTGAAATCCTCGATGAAGTAGAAACTGTGGCCTATAGACTCGTTTTACCGCCAAGTATGTTGCGTATTCATAACGTTTTTAACGTATCGATGTTACATAAATATGTGGACGACCCGGACCACATTATTAATTTAGAACCGGACGAGATAGCAAAAGATTTAACGTATGAGGAGATACATGTTAAAATCTTAGATAAGAAGGATCGTATTCAACACTCAAAGGTTATACCTCAAGAATTAGAAATGAAATGAAGTCAGAGAGATCTTCTCTCTTGATTACCAGTACGTACGTAAATTTTGAGGGCGGAATTTCATAAGGAGGGGAGATTGTGAGACCCCAGATTTTATGAATAAAGATTTTATTTTCTCGAAATATTTTTTTTGGAATATTATGGTGTGGATTTGATATAATGTTATAGTTGTGGGTAGTATTTATAAATTTTGCAAAGTATGCAAGTTTTCATATTATATTCGATTGGTCGGAGAATATTTGTTTTATCAGGGAATATTCGTGCAACGGCACAATCATTGGTAGATCCCACAACGGAATTATTGTCGGAATGAGAAAACGAAAAAAAATATTTTTATGAAAATAACGGCGGAAGTTTTACCTTTAATGTGACGCCCCCAAAATTAGGTATACGTCACCCATCTTGGGTCGCCACTTACATGGTACATAAATTCAAATCGACTTACTAATATAAGCGTAGGTATACAATCGACATAAAGCGTGAGTTTGAATACAAATATTGTCTACTAGATATTATACAAACTCAAAAAGAGTCCTCATTACAACTATTATCACACTATTTCACGAATAGTGAGGACTACTAATGCTATCCTCACGGACCATTACTTAATTCCCCAGGCTCGTCCCGGCTATGTTCTCATTTCACGAAGAGAACGGTGAAAGAAAAGGTCACTCAACTAGCCCGAAGAAGAAATATTATGACTAAGATAATGCGAGAATAAATTATCATTAGCCTTCAACGATGTTAAAGCGATAAAATACAATAGACAACCGGTTTAAGCTGCGGTGGAATAAGCAATCCATTAAAAGAGTCAAGTAGAGAATAAAGTCTACTATCTTTTAGGTTTTAAAAGGTTTTCATCAATTTTTATCATTTGAGACTCGACAATAAATAAACCACCACATCTAATCATCCCTATACCACGGTCGAGGATTTTCATCAAATTATCAATGGGTGACTATCTAGAATCACCCTGGTCATAATCATACCAAAACTATCCATCATTTGCATTACGAGCCCTGGCGAGGACTTTTGTCACATCATTTATATCAAGTCGTGATTATAGAATGATCCTGGTCATAATCATACTAAGTTCATCTATGCACGTAAGCGAAGATAACATAATATAACATGAGGATGATGACAATGACATAATAATTCAATAAAACAAGTTCAAGAATTATTTAATCCATGAATTATTAACGTCCTTATTATCAACATGATCTTTGTTTACGTGAGAGTAAAATTCAAGAATGATCGGAAGAATATTTCCATGAAAGATCTTTGGATGAAGCGCAAATATCAAGGATATTCTACTAATTTCATGGAGTATAGAAGTCAAAGTTTTAACATTTGGGTATAATAAAGAATGGAATAACAAAAGAAATCACCATGCATGCGGTGCCCGCATAGGCGAGTTATTCAGCAGAATAATAATAACGGAACGGTCGGGTGAAATTACATGCAAGCGTGAGGATGTTCCAATGAGAATAATAAAGATGGAACCGGATCCGGTGTAAAACACACGATAGGATATTCAGCGAGAATGATAAAGGCGGAACCCGGTCAGGGGTAAAACACCTGCAGACGAGGATGTTCCAGCAGAATAATAAAAAAGCGGAACCGGTCGGTGTAAAAACACTGAGACAGGATGTTCAGCGAGAATAATAGAAGAATGTCACCAAGTATAGGGTAAAATCAGCGTATCTGAGTTATTCCAACAGAATAAATATGAATGGAATAACATAAGATTTCACCAAGTATAGGGTATCTGCATATCTGAGTTATGTATAGGGTATACCACTTTTACGAGTTATTCAGCGAGAATAATATTGAATGGAATAATGAAGTTCTATTCAAGAAGAAAGAATAACACCCCTACTAGTAAAAAAAGCTGAATATAGAAGTAGTGAAGTAGCGAGAATACTCTTCTTTCTTTCTATAATTTTCTCTCTATAGCTTCTCTCTATAATTTCTCTCTCTAGAGTTTCAATGAATTAAGTAAGAAAATAATGAAGGAATGAGCTTATTTATAGGAAAATGGAATGCATAGTAACTAATCCATGAGCGGTCCAGATTGATTTACTTTAATCGACGGTCCATATTTAAAGAAAAATCTTTTAAATAAAATATAATATATTCTATTTATATAAAAATATTTTACTATGCAAAACTTTATGCAATACTTATGCAAAACACTATGCAAAAAACCTTTATGCAACACTATGCATAATAAAATATAATATATTCTATTTATAGAATAACTTTAATAAAGTATTCTATTTTATATAAAAAAATGTTTACATTTTATTACGTTAATAATCTGAATAAAACAAAAGCGTCATTATCGCTTTAATAATTCATATTATTAATCGTGATAATGGAATCAATGAGTGACTTCTCACATAAACATCGATAATCAATCTGGTGTGCTCTTATGCAACCACACGTATTCTTTGTACTTTTACTACTGAAGAGTAGTTCAAGCGGTAACCACGAGTAAAACTTTCATAGTTATTTCAATAAAATATTTTTTGTCGTTTTCTCAATCAAACAATAATTACATTATTAGGGTCCACCAATGATTGAGCCGTTATGCGAATATTCCTGCTAATAGAATATTCCCGACCAATCGAATATAATATAACCACTTGCATACTTTGTAAAATTTATAAATACTACCCACAACTATAATATTATCTCAAATTCACACCATAATATTAAAAATTATTTTGACAAAATTTAAATCTTTATTGATAAAATCACGGGGTCTCTGATCTCCCTCCTTATGGAATTTAGCCCTCGAAATTAGAATGCGATACACGATATGATAAAGAGATGAGGATACCTTGAATACCTTTATCGTTTAAAAATATTAAATTCATCTTTGCAATCCATAAAGATATTCATTAACAATTCATCTTTGCACTTCTGAGCCAAAATATATATAGCTGTAAAATCAATAATCTTTGAGACTCGACTTAATAGTATCACAACCATGAATTATCCATGCACTTCTTGGCTAAGGATATTCGTGTTTTCAATTCTGATCATGATTATCTTAGAATAATCCGTGGTCATAATTATACCAAGTCTATCAATGCACTACTGACCAAAGATGACTTTTACCACATCCATGAATTAATATTTCATTCTTTGAGACTCATTTCGATAATTAATCCATATCATCGAATCATCCACGCACTACTGAGGCCGAGGATATTCATTAGTATCATGACCACGAATTATCCATGCACTCGACTGACCGAAGATAATCGTGTATTCATTAGTATCCGACCACAAATTATCCATGCACTACGACCAAAGATAATCGTGTATTCATTAGTATTACGACCACAAATTATCCATGCACTCTGACCGAAGATAATCGTGTATTCATTAGTATCCGACCACAAATTATCCATGCACTACGACGAAGATAATCGTGTATTCATTAGTATCACGACCACAAATTATCCATGCACTACTGGCTAAAGATAATTGTGTTTTCAATTCTGATTATGATTATACCGCATGATCCTGGTGGCATAATCATACCAAGTCCATCTATACTGCGTAAGCCACGAGATGACTTTGAACACATCCATGAATTAATATTTCATTCTTTGAGACTCATTTCGATAATTAATCCACATCGTCGAATCATCCACTTTTCTGGTGCTAAGGATATTCATTAGTATCACGACCACAAATTATCCATGCACTACGACCAAAGATAATTGTGTTTTCAATTACGGTTATAATTATACCGAATGATCCCTGGTCATAATCATACCAAGTCCATCTATGCACGTAAGCCACAGATGACTTTGAACACATCCATGAATTAATATTTCATTGTTGAGACTCATTTCAATAATTAATCCACATCGTCGAATCATCCACACACTACAACTTTAAGGATATTCATTAGTATCACGACCACAAATTATCCATACACTACGGCCCGAAGATAATTGTGTTTTCAATTCTGATTATGATTATAAGAATGATCACTGGTCATAATCATACCAAGTCCATCTATGCACGTAAAGCCGCGAGATGACTTTGAACACATCCATGAATTAATATTTCATTCTTTGAGACTCGACTCGATAATTAATCCACATCGTCGAATCATCCACCTTTACAATTTAAGGATATTCATTAGTATCACGACCACAAATTATCCATGCACTACGACCGAAGATAATTGTGTTTTCAATTCTGGTTATGATTATACTTAAGAACAATCACTGGTCATAATCATACCAAGTCCATCTATGCTCTACGAGCCCGAGATGACTTTAAAAAAAATATAAACATGAGGATAATGATATAAAGAATCAATCAAATAAGATAAAGGATAAATATTAAACATTTATAATATAATTTATCCGAGATTCAAGAATATCCCCATGTTATCAATCACTTAATAATCTCATAATCTAATATCATTAATATTATACCAATATTTTAATCACTTCTTAAATTTATAAACAATTTATCTCAATTGTTTTACTTTTTTACCATATAATGCATTTAATCATTCAAAATGCCATACTCATAAGATATCAATACCAATTATCAAATCCCAAAAAAATATGCATATACTCTATATAGGATTCTCTAGCCATAAAATCCTATTTTCAACTTTGTTACTTCACATAACATATTTAACTCATATGTTCAGTAACTAAACTATTTTCATGAAAATACCAAATCAGTCCCAAAAATATTTCTTTTCTGGGATTTAGCATAATATAGTCCCATGATGAAAATATATTTTTCTCGGAATTGTTAAAATTCATTTACTATTTTTCAAAAATCAATTTCTAATTAATTCTTAAGAAATTAGCTACCTCAAGTTTAACTCAAAAATTCCCAAATTTTGGCAGGACCTTACACATGTTAACGTGAGCTTCTAGTTTAAATTTCATGGTCATCGGAGTTATAGAACTCGGTTATAGCGTTTTTAAATCGGAAAAACCTAAATATTGAAAGAGTCATAACTTGCTCATTTTAAGTCGAGAATGAGCTCATTTTTTGGACAGGAGATACTTTATACCATATACCTTCATGTCCCAAAAGGCCAGAATTTTCTCCTAATTTAAGTGGCCGAAACAGCCCTTAAAGTTTCTGGGCAGTAGCATTTTGAAATTTACAGCTTTGGCCTCCTTTGCTAAAATCAGTCCACACAAAAATCTACAACACCTTTTCCAGTAATTCCACTTGGATTAGTTAGGTGACTCATAGATCTAACTCTAGGATTTGACCACATTCAAAATTCAAAATATAATAGGAGATATGGTCAATTGAATTTCATGTTATCGTTTTTCACTAAAATCGATTTTCAACTCTTTGTGATTTCTAAGAAACTTTCATGTTTTTACATACTAACCAACATAACTCATCATAAAACTTACTAATACCACGAATACCCATGATTTTCATTATTCCAATGCTTTTATTATGACTTTCATCATAAACCACGTAAAGCTATTCATTTTAGTTGAAGAAATATTTGAGGTTTAAGAAATGGGTTTTTGTCTTTGGGGTCAATACAAAATTCGATTTCACGCTCTAAGTAGGCTAAGAAGTCTTCAAGAATCGCCAGAAATTTATTAATAATAGAAATATCATTCAATCTTGTGACTCTTATCCAAGACTTGGATAGTCGTCACATTGATACCAATTGTGACTTCTATCCCTTAACCTTGATAGTACCTCACAATGATACCTATAAACTTGCCATCTTCATTCACGATGTCGCCTCTGAGAGAAAGTGCGGCGGTGCATTCCACACAAGGAAGTCAACAACGAAAGGATCGGGCTCTTTACTTATGGCTTGATATAACGGTGATTAACTTTAGGATTTGGTTACTTTGAATTAAGTATAACGGGTTGGTTAGGAATATGAAAGCTAACAACCTTACAAAAGAATATTGAGTAGTTAATCAATCGTTTTCAAAAATTACCTCAAAGGCAAGTATTTTCAAAGAGATAAGATAGGCGAAGTAGCGTGAAAGTGTTTATTTGAAACAACAAGATTAATAAGCGATTGGAGGTAACGAAGGTTTCTCTCAACGAAGTTTCGATAGATAAATCAAAGTCTAATTTCTCGAGTCAAATTTAAATGTTGAGCATAACAAGAGAGATAAAAGAAAGGGTAGAAGCAGGTATCTAATAAGGTATAGACTTAGCAAGAATTTATAATTAACTAACCGTGCTAACCGTTCGGGTTACCCACTTTTGAGAAGTCACGAAAAACGCTCTTCACGAAACCACCGAGCTTTGTTTTGTCGTATCCGCCTTTGGTGCCACTATCGGTGGACTTGACTTCACTATCTGAAAAAAATCGAGCTAAATGACCTTCTCTTCTTGAAATTTCCACTTCTATTATCTTTGCCATGATTACCACCGAAGTGGTTACCATTCTTAGCATGATAATTTCCCACGATGGTTATCATTGTTACGATAGCCGTTGCCACCGATATGATTATTATCGTGTTGTTGGTCGTTACCTTTTGTTTGGTGAATCAACACTCTCATGTGCTTCATTGCTTATCTCGGCATTTTAGGATGTCATTCTCAAACAACTTGTCACAAAACAAGGGTTAATTGACATTTAATAAATTATCCTATATTACGTGAGCCAATCAAATACCAAATAAACTTAGGTAGGTCATACTAGTGAAGGAATTCCCGTCTCTCCCCTCCTAGTTCTTATCTCGCATCTTAGCGGGGATCATATCCTAAGCTACGATACCAATTGTGGCGCCCCAAAATTAGGTATCGTCACCCATCTTGGGTCGCCACTTACATGGTACATAAATTCAAATCGACTTACTAATATAGCGTAGGTGTACAATCGACATAAAGCGTGAGTTTGAATACAAATATTGTCTACTAGATATTATACAAACTCAAAAGGAGTCCTCATTACAACTATTATCACACTATTTCACGAGAATAGTGAGGACTACTAATGCTATCCTACGGACCATTACTTCGTTCCCAGGCTTCGTCCCGGCTATGTTCTCATTTCTGAAGAAACGGTGAAAGAAAGGGTGAGCTCAACTAGCCGATAAGAAATATTATGACTAAGATAATGCGAATAAATTATCATTAGCCTTCAACGATGTTAAGCGATAAAATACAATAGACAACCGGTTTAAGCTGCGGTGAATAAGCAATCCATTAAAAGAGTCAGTAGAGAGAATAAAGTCTACTATCTTTTAGGTTTTAAAAGGTTTTCATCAATTTTTATCATTTGAGACTCGACAATAAATAAACCACCACATCTAATCATCCACTGTACCACGGTCGAGGATTTTCATCAAATTATCAATGGTCATGACTATCTAAGAATCACCCACTGGTCATAATCATACCAAAAACTATCCATCATTTGCATTACTGAAGCCCTTTGAGGACTTTTGTCACATCATTTATATCAAGTCGTGATTATCTTAGAATGATCACTGGTCATAATCATACTAAGTTCATCTATGCTTGCGTAAGCGAAGATAACATAATATAACATGAGGATGATGACAATGACATAATAATTCAATAAAACAAGTTCAAGAATTATTTAATCCATGAATTATTAACGTCCTTATTGTCGACATAATCTTTGTTTACGTAGAGTAAAATTCAAGAATGATCGGAAGAATATTTCCATGAAAGATCTTTGGATGAAGCATGAAATATCAAGGATATTCTACTAATTTCATGGAGTATAGAAGTCAAAGTTTTAACCATTTGGGTATAATAAAGAATGGAATAACAAAATAAATCACCGTGCATGCGGTGCCGCGCATAGGCGAGTTATTCAACGAATAATAATAATAACGGAACGGTCGGGGTGAAATTCACGCAAGCGGGATGTTCAACAGAATAATAAAGATGGAACCGATCGATTGACGAGATAGGATATTCCGGAATGATAAAAGGCGGAACCCGGTCGGTGTAAAACACAGATAGGATATTCCAAGCAGAATGATAAAAAGCGGAACCCGAGTCAAAGGTGTAAAACACACAGACGAGGATGTTCCAAATGCAGAATAATAGAAGAATGTCACCAAGTATAGGGTAAGCTTGGCGTATCTGAGTTATTCAGCAGAATAAATATGAATGGAATAACATAAGGATTTCACCAAGTATAGGGTATGCAGCATATCTGAGTTATGTATAGGGTATACCACTTTTACGAGTTATTCAAGCGAGAATAATATTGAATGGAATAATGAAGTTCTCTTGAAGAAGAAAGAATAACACCCCTTCTTAGTAAAAAAATGAATATAGAAGTAGTGAAGTAGCGAGAATACTCTTCTTCTTTCTATAATTTTCTCTCTATAGCTTCTCTCTATAATTTCTCTCTCTAGAGTTTGATGAATTAAGTAAGAAAATAATGAAGGAATGAGCTTCTATTTATAGGAAAATGGAATGCATAGTAACTAATCCATGAAGCGGTCCAGATTGATTTACTTTAATCGACGGTCCATATTTAAAGAAAAATCTTTTAAATAAAATATAATATATTCTATTTATATAAAAACATTTTACTATGCAAACCTTTATGCAATCTTATACAAAACTTATGCAAAAACACTATGCAACACTATGCATAATAAAATATAATATATTCTATTTATAGAATAACTTTAATAAAGTATTCTATTTTATATAAAAAATGTTTACATTTTATTACGTTAATAATACGAATAAAACAAAAGCGTCATTATCGCTTTAATAATTCATATTATTAATAAATGATAATGGAATCAATGAGTGACTTCTCACATAAACATCGATAATCAATCTGGTGTGCTACTATGCGACCACACGTATTCTTTGTACTTTTACTACAGGAGTAGTTCAACGGTAACCACGGTAAAACTTTCGCCGTTATTTGATAAAAAATATTTTTGTCGTTTTCTCGATCAAAGCAATAATTACATTAATAGGGTCCACTGATGATTGGTAGTTATACGAATATTCCTGCTTAGCAAGAATATTCCTGAGCCAATCGAATATAATATAACCACTTGCATACTTTTGCAAAATTTATAAATACTACCCACAACTATAATATTATCTCAAATTCACACCATAATATTAAAAAATTATTTTGACAAAATTTAAATCTTTATTGATAAAATCTGGGGTCTCACATTTAATATTGTTGAACTACTCGGTAGTAAAAGTACAGTAATACGCGTGGTTGCATAGTAGCACACGGTATTGATTATTGATGTTTACGTGATAAGTCACTCAGTTTTGTTATTGATATTATTAATGTAATAAAACAGAATACTTTTATAAAGTTATTCTATAAATAGAATATATTATATTCTATTATGCACAGTGTTGCATAGTGTCTGCATAGTATTTTGCATAGTAAAATCTTTTTATATAAAACAGAATACTTTTATAATGTTATTCTATAAATAGAATATATTATATTTTATTATGCATAGTGTTTGCATAGTGTTTTGCATAGTAAAATATTTTTATATAAAATAAAATACTTTTATAAAGTTATTTGTTTTATTAGACAATAATTAGAATATATTATATTTTATTATGCATAGTGTTTGCATAGTGCTCATATAGTGTTTGCATAGTAAAATCTTTTATAAAGTTATTCATTTTATTAGATTATAAATAGAATATATTATATTTTATTTAAAAGATTTTGCTTTAAAATATTGGAATAGTCGATTAAAGTAAATCAATCTGGACCGTTCATGAGTTAGTTACTTCTATGCGGTCCATTTTTCTATAAATAAGCTCATTCATTCATTATTTTTTACTTAATTCATCAAACTCTGAGAGATAAACTATAGAGAGAAATAAGAAAATATCTCGCTACTTCACTACTTATATATCCAGTACTCATCTTCTTAAGGTAGGGAATATTATTTGTTGTACTCGTAAGGGGTACTCTTTCTTTCTTATTTTTGAAGAGAACTTCTGCTATTCAATTCTTTATTATTCTGTTGGAATAACTCGTATATCTGCAGCTACCCTATACTTGGTGAAATTCTTACATTATTCCATTCTTTATTATTATGTTGGAATAACTTGTCTATGCAAAATCTTTGCATACATGGTGAAATTCTTCTAATATTCTATTCTTTATTATTACATTAGAATATCACATGCATGCGTTTTCTGTGGGACACGGTTCCGTTATTTATTATTACATTGGAATATCGTTGCCGGTGCGCTTTTCATGGACCTAGTTCCATTCTTTATTATTCTATTAGAATATCGTATGCATGCGTTTTTCTGTGGGACACTGGTTCCGATTATTTATTATTCTATTGGAATAACCTGCATGTGCGGTCTATCGCATGCATGGTGATTTCTTTTATTATTCCATTCTTTATTATACTCAGTTGGTTAAAACTTTGACTTCTATACTTCATGAAATTATTGGAATATCCTTGATATTTGCGCTTCATCCAGTATCTTTTCATGGAAATATTCTTCTGAGCATTCTTGAATTTTACTTTACAAAGCAGTATAATGTTGACAATTTGGACGTTATCAGTTCCTAGATAAATTAATTCTTGAACTTTTTTTTATTGAATTCTTATATCATTGTCATCTACGGCCTGTAGTGCATAAATGGACTTGGTATGATTATGACCAGGGATTATTCGGTATAATCATAACCGTAATGTTACAAATGATGTGGAAAAAGTCTTCATTGGCCCGTAGTGCATTGATGGACAATTTTTGGTATGATTATGACAATGGATTCTCTTTGGCCGTAGTACAAAGATGAATTGTTTTATGGCATGATCAAGACCGTTGATGAAAACATGATTATCTTTAGCCGTAGTGCATGGATAATTCGTGGTCGTGATACTAAAGAATATCCTTAGCCGTAGTGCAGGGGTGATTCGATGATGTGGATTATTTATTAAGCAGAGTCCCAGTGATAAAAGTGATGAAAAACCTTTTAAATTATAGAAGATAGTAGATTTTATTCCCTACTTGACTCTTCTAATGGATTGCTTGTTCCGCTGTAGTTAAACTTGATGTCTATTATATTTTATCAGTTTAACATTGTTGGAGACTAATGATAATTTTTTCTGCATTATCTTAGTCATAATATTTCTTACTGGGCTAGTTGAGCTCACCCTTTCTTTCACTGTTCTCTTTAGGAAATGAGAATATAGCTGGGACAAGTCGGGCAACGGAGTGATGGTCCAGAGAATAGCATTAGTAGTCCTCACTATTCTGTGAAATAGTGTGATAATAATTGTAATGAGGACTCCTTTTGAGTTTGTATAATCTCTAGTAGATAATATTTATATTCAAACTCACATGATTTATGTTTTATCGTATTGTATACCGATAGTTGTATTAGTAAGTTGTGTTAGAATTTCGCACCATGTATCCGCCACCCAAGATGGGTGATGTATACCTAATTTTGGGGGCGTCACAGTTGGTATCAAAGCTTAGGGATATGATCCCTGGCTAAAATGTGAGACTAGAACTAGGAGGGGAGAGACGGGGAATTCCTTCGCTAGTATGACCTACCTATGTTTATTCGGTATTTAATTGGTCGGTCAGAATATAGGGATAATATGTTACATGTCAATTAACCTTTGTTTTGTGACTTTGTTTGAAAATGGCATATGAAAATGCTGAGATAAGCAATGAAGCACATGAGACCTTTGAGTCAGCTCAACCAAATCACAGTGATCTAAGGGTTCCAGGTACTAGAACAGATGTAGTACTTGAAAGTAGTATGCACACAAGCCAATCATGTTTGATGATAAAGCATATACTTTGTAACAATCTTATTCATTTATTAATAAAAAGTATTAATTTATTAAAGGCTTTTAATTATCTACATGATGCTGTTTTATAATATGTGATAAACCCATAGTTTTAAGCAATGCTTTTAGAATAATGATGATGATCATTCTAATGAGATCTAAATTCTTTGAAAGCTTAAAACTAAAATAGTTCCCAATCGTTGGATTACTAAATTGGCGATTAGTGAATCCGGATAGATTGGTACATACGTTACTTGCCCATTGGATTAGGATGATTGATCTCATGATCATTTGTGTGGAGACACTAAAGCAAGTATGTAGGTGCTTATTAGAGAATAAGTTCATTTGAGCATTGGCTCGCTAAGGAATACCTAATGGAGTTTTAATTGCCTGTCAATAGGAATTCCTGTAGTGATAGTAGTACAAGTGATCCTTGGACTTGAGATCATCATAGTATCTTGTGTATGATGAGTTATACTTTGACTTATTCCTTAAGACCCTTAGGATATATCAAAGGGTATGCTTGGGTATAATAAGTTGTACATGGAGATAATGTATGATCAATAAAGAATCTACCACTTCTATTAAAAGAAGAGAAATGTCCTCGTGATTCGATAAATGACAACTCGGTAGTCCTTGGCTAAAGGCGAATGAAATTAGAAAGGAGTTTCTAATTTGCATTATTTGAGTTGTGCATTTAAGGATCGAAATACATATAATTAAATAAAATAAGACTTGAAAGTAATTCCATGTCTTATATTTAATTGGGACATTGTATGGTGGAAGGATTGAATTATCTGAGTAACTATTTACTCAAAGGTTCTTTTATGATTAATGTTGAAATCTATATTATCCGGAAAGTCGTTGATCGCTAGGGAGGCTTATCCCTATTGTAGAATAAATATTATTTATTTAAATAAATTAATTGTTTAATTTATTTATTTAAATAAGATTAGAATTGTTCTAATTGATTTATTCACAATAGGTTTAATATGGAGAACCTAAAGGTCACACCATAAAAGGAAGAATAATTATTTAAGAAGTTAATGGCATAATCGTAATAATATGTTATGTATATTTAATTTAATCTATGGTGATAGAATAAATTAAATGACTTAATATTTATTATTTAATATTTTAGAAATATTAAATATAAATTAATAAGAGAGTCTTATTAATATTATTACAATTATTATTATTTTAATTTCTAAAAGAGTTTAGGAATTAATTTAATATAAGTACTCTCATTTATTCCTAATTGGATTAGGAAGGAAAATTAGTT
Organism: Panax quinquefolius; assembly: GCA_020205615.1. Lineage (NCBI taxonomy): Eukaryota > Viridiplantae > Streptophyta > Magnoliopsida > Apiales > Araliaceae > Panax > Panax quinquefolius. The sequence continues at coordinate 51,961,724 of CM035171.1, read as the reverse complement.
AAAAGAGTTTAATTAATTATCCCTAATAAGATTAGAGAGCTTAATTAATTAAAAGAATTTAATTAATTAAATAAAACCAAATTCCTTAATTGTTAAGGTGGGTTGCCCACATCTATAAATAAGAGGAGTCTTATTATGGGTGGGGGTTGTTGACTTTTACAACGACATAATTCCAATTTGTTGGAGAGTACCCTTTTCTATAGAGATAGAAAACTAGGGTTTGAGCCAAATACACCTTCTTCTTGAATCTTTATTTTTCCTTGGTGGATCACCTCTAGAGGCCAAACATATGGGTGGCTAACGTTGATCAAAGGAAGGAACCAAACCCGGTGGATTCAAGTTGAACGCGAAAAGGATTGGAGGTTAACTTGTACCTGAGGAAGCTCGGATCTTCAAGGGTATGTTTTTATTCATCCTTTTCGTTTAATTAATAATTGTGCATAAAGGGTGATCCGGGTATATGGTTTGTATAATTATAAAACTCTGATTTTTTAAACGCTTCCGTATTATTTATGCAATTTGATTGCGCACATAAATATTACAAACCTAACAGTACTATAGATCTATTACAAAACATCAGCAAAATAACAACAGAATAGCATGATCTTGTCCGGAATTAAAACATATGCGAGGTTATATTTGATGAACTTTACGGGTTACCAGTAAAGCTCATCCGTGAACCGTCTGCTTGGTTTGACCATACCCCAAATCTCATATGTTTGTGATAAAAGCTATCTAAGAGCATTACCCTGTAGTATAACTACCATACTATAACTTTAATGCAACAAAAGACATAAATCAACAACAGTTTACAAGATCAGAGGCGTCAAACTTCTAGTTAGACCATTTCTGGGCAGTTTCTGGGTTACCCAGAAACACCCAGTCATGGTTGGTCAACGACTTTTGACCTCGACTATCTTGCAATCTGTTTATGGTATGAACTTGATTCTTGATCTAGATCAAAGAGCTCATAGCATACTACAAGAATAAAGCTTTAAACAACCAAAATACAAAATAGACTGACATCTACAAGGTCTAACATTCATTGTCAAACAACAAAAATTTATTTTTCTAGATTTTTGAAATCATCAAATTCGAGCCTCTAGATGTTATGTATATAACATCTAGCAACCCAGATCATCATTATACACTATATATAACATGTTTAACACAAAAAAAATTAACATCTAACAACAGATCAATGGTCAGATTTTCAAGTAGGGTTTATACCTTTACTTTGATCAATCTTGATCTTAGGGTTCTGATTTGATATACATGTTAGTGGGGCTTGAATATGGGACAGATTTGTCTTATGATTTCGTTGGTTTAAGAGAGAGAGGGAGTCTAGGTTGAGTACTTATGCCAAATGAGGTAACAAATGAATTTTTCTCTCTCTTTAATCTATATATAGAGCAAGGTGTAATGTAATGGCTGATAATTGAATTATGTGCTGAGATTTTGGTCAATAAGGAAGTCAAGGTTAGTTCACCAACTCCATATATGGCAATATACACAAGCTATCTTAAATAATGCTAGAGGGGAATTTTAGTCTTTTCTCTTGAAAATTTAATGGCATTTTGGGCAATTGGCAAACCCTTAGAGTTTAACCCTAAGGTTTTCCAACAATTTGCTTTTTGGAATTACATTTTAGGGTTTAAAATAAAAATAAAAATTAGTTTCTAAAAAAATAGAAAATTAGGGTTTGTTAATTAGATTAGGTTTCTAATTACATTATATAGGAACATTAGGGTTTAATTATTTACTAATTATAATTAACCTTGCTAATTTAGCAATTAGGGTTCACAATTAGTAATTAGGGTTACCAAATCATAATTAGGGTTTCTAATTACTAAATTAGGGTTTCTATTAAATTATTATTTCTAAATGTTAATTAAGGTTTAACTAATTAATAAAAAAAATCATATAATTAACACAGTTATATAATAATCTTAAACTCACAATTGATTTTCAAATTAGGGTTTTCCCACAGTAAAACTAGGGTTTGACATAATACAGCATAATTGACCAACCATTGCCAGTCCTCATACATACAGTACATATTTATAGCACTGAAAAATCAAAATATAATATTATTATATTATTATTCTCATTCCTTGATAAAAATCCAAAATTAAGGTTTGGATTCCATATCTGATTTATTCTTCATATATAACATTATTAATTAAGTTAAAAATAATTAACTTAATTTATCTAACATAAATTCATATAATAAAATAAATTGTTATTATAATAATTCTAAAAATCATTTCATATATTATTTAAATAATATATAATTATATTTTCATGGAAAATAATTAATAAAAACATTTCAACTTTAAAATTTATTATTATAAGAATATAATTTATAATAATCAATAATTCTAAAATAAAATTATTTATAAATATTCATGTAATAAATATATTTTTATTTATCACATAAATACATATACACATTATCTTGTACAAATCCTCATCTTTAAAATAAAAAAAAATTATATGCAAAATTTCTGACTTATTTATATAGAAAATATCGTGTTGTAACATTCACCCTCCCTTATAAAGATTCTGTCCCCGGAATCACCGTTTTAAAAACCTATACATACAAGGGTACACAACATACATAATCATTGCAAGTAGATCTCAATCAACTTTGATCGAACTGATCTTTAACTATTCGCATAAAGCTTGTCTATCTGATTTACCGAAAAATTTGATTTCTAAAAGAACTCAAATTCCTCCTTCAAAATTTCTTTATAAAATAATTTACTATATATAGGAAACTCATATATAATAAAATAAAAGTTATACGAATAATACTTGGAGTTCCATTGCCAGCTGTCGTCGTATCATGGATCGTCATGTTGTAGATCATTGCTGTTAATTTTGTTAGCTTGTTTGACGAAGTCAGTCCTGTTATTGCTAAAGTCCCGCTGCCAGTGCTAGTATTCACACTTCCTGCCTCCGTCCTCCTCTTTGGACAATCCTTCACCTTGTGCTCAGTTGACCCGCATAGAAAACATCCATTGTTCACCCTAGGATTGGGGCAGTTGGGAGAGATATGGCCCTTCTGCCTGCACTTATAGCAAACAAATTTTCCCTTCAGACATTCCCCACAGTGGTTCTTTCCACAATTCTTACACGATACAGTTTGTTTCTTCACACCATCTTGCTTCACCTGCACACTTCCAAAATTGCTCCCCTTTCTCTTGCTACTACCACTTCTATTTTCACTATTAATTTCCGTCTTCCCAGCTCCTTCGAACTTACCTTTGTTCTTCCTCTCCTTGTTGTAGAGGCTCATGGCCTCACTCCCCTCCTCAACAATAATAGCTTCCTCCATGAGTGTTGCAAATGTAGGAATCTGCAACATCGCCACCTTATTATAGAGCCAGGGTTTTAATCCCAGCTCAAACCTTCTCGCTTTCCTAGCCTCCGTATCAACTTGATGCGGAGCGAACCTAGCTAACTTATTAAATTTTGCGGCATATTCTGACACCGTCATATTCTCCTGCTTCGACTCTAAAAATATAACCTCCATCCTAGCCTACATACTAGATGAAAAATAGTTTTCGAAAAACAGTGTTTTGAACCTATCCCGTGTAACTACACCTTCTCTATCCCTCGCCTAATTTGCTTCTCACCAAAAGTTTGCCCCCCCCCTTCATCATGTAAGTGGCAAATGCTGTCTTTTGACCTTCAAATACCCTAGCTATCATGAATGCTTTTTCAATCTCTTTAACCCAAGTTTGGTCTTCAACAAGGTCAGTTGTAACTTTGAATTCTGGCGGTCCTACAGCCTTAAAATCCTTGAAATTCGCTAAACGATTGTCTGGCGGGTTCCTCATTTGGTATTCCCTCTTGCATAGCTTTGAGCTACCATGTTAAGTAAAATCTTTGATCGGTTCGGTTGTTGTTGTCCCTCAACGTTATTGACAGACTCTTCTGCCCTTTGGTTTCGAGTTTGACGTCTTGGCGACATTATCTGATTAAATAAAATCATAAATTTAACTTACATTCTAAACCTTATCATATAAGTTTAATATATTAAACTTGTTTCATTAACTAAACATAGATTTATATTCATTTAACGAATACTTTAAATAACATAGCAAATAATGCTTTAAACATCAGCTATCCCTTTGTGACCACAAAAGTCAGGATTTACAGTATTGACTAATACAAAAGTTAAAAACATTACATTACACAGACATACTTATCATATATATTACATTAAACACACCTACACAACCAAACCTATACTACCTATTTGCTACACCTTTTTCTTGGACAACCTTTCGCCTGATGAAGTTCTATCTCACAAATAAAACATGTTCCTAGTTTGTAGTCGGGACAATACAGAGTGGTATGTCCCTCATAGCCGCAAAGGTAACATATCTTTTTCCATTTCTTCTTATCGGATTTTCCTAAGTCGTGGTCTTTTATCTTTATTTTCCCCTTATGGCTCGGAGCTGCACATGATGTGTTGCTTGAGGCTCCCATTTGATCAATTTGGATTTTAAGCTTATCTTGTTCTTCCATTGTTTCTAGTAAGACTTTTTGTAATTGACTATTTAACAGCTTTTCTATTTCCCACAGCTTTTCCAGAGAAGAAACCTTGTTCCTCAGATCCTGCACCTCCGTTGATGCTTTTTCAGCTTCAACTTTAGTGTCTGAATCACTATCTGTCAGCTCAACCATCTCCGGATCTGGTACTACGTTTTCCACAATAACCACCTCGTCCGAGTTATTTTCATTGTGAGCTTCTATTTAAGATATTGGCTTCGATATTAGCTCGGGTGTATGGATTTGATCCTTCTTCATGCTATATGCATATAACAAGCCTTTTCCCCCAGACATCTACACACATAAATTATCCTGATTAGCATATAGTATATACACATAACAAATAATATTTTTATATAAGTTATCTTTTATTTTGTTTTACGATGAATTTATTCAATTCATCTCTTTTTAAACTCTATATAAGTTATTTATATTTTTAACGTTTCCCTCTGTTCTAAGGTTATAGCCTAAGGTCTAGCCCACCTAAGGTTTTTAACCCTAAGCTCTGATACCAACTTGTAAAGCCCCCAAATTCAGGTACTTGAAATCCGAACTCGGTGCTTCACGATATAATTTCTATGAGCGGAATAATACTAATAATAATAAAAATAATATAAATGTGACACCCCCAAATCCTGGTACTTCATTTCCTCAAGATTTGGTGTTCACTTAATCAAAACATTCATTTCTAACTACCCAATTATTAAAAAATTGAATAATAAAAAACCTACCCATACAGGATTAAACTTAAATAAAAATCTCCCAGGTTATCTAACATTTAATTACAAACATTCAAATGCAGAAAATTCAATAAACTTCATTACAATCTTTTGATCAAAGTATGATAATAAACTATCAAACTATTACAAGTCTTCATCACTTGTATATTTTTCCCTTCCCTTTGCTAGTAGTAGGTTCATTGACCTTCTAAACCTTAGCTGCAATAAGTATTTAATATGCAAGAGTGAGCAAACAAGGCCCACTTGAAATAAGAATGAATAACTTTATAACATTACAACATTTGCCAAAAATAGGATCAATAGAACTGAATGATAGGTTCTATTAACATTTTAAAATATACTACTGAGGGTCATATGACCACGAATCATGTCCACAATTATAAGTAATATTTCAACTTTAACTTTAACAGTCATAAGACTATAAGGACTCCACGTACTTAGGGGGATCAACCCTTCGTACAATGTATTGTGGACAACCATTTTAACGCTAAGCGTAAACCTCTAATAAAAGAGTTGTTCATCTCAGTATTTAGAATAGAAGTCCGTACCAAAGTAAGTTTGGTTTGGATACATTTCAGGGTAATTTAGAATTCAACGGTAATCAACTAAGGATTAGTTGATTACAAAAGAAATAACTGTATGCTATGGAATAATCATAACTGAATTGATATTTGTAAATTAACATCATGCTTTAGGAATAATCTAATAGCATAAGCATGGAATAATCATAACATTCAAGGTATTTTAGAATTGGGTACTAAACATGCATAATGAATAGTAATTTGAATGATAGAGTTGTTCAATACTAGAATATTAAAATAGAACAACTCGCGTGCTAAATCACATGTTACATATTAAAGAAACTTGCTCAATAATAAAATATAAGATTTGGAATGCTTGTATCCTCATGAACCAATAGATACAAGAGCTTTATCAATAATAAATAATCTAACTCTACGAAAGTGTAAAGTTAGCAACTTGTGTAATTGAAATTGAATTCAAAACAATAATGTACTCAACAAAATCAAACTCGCATAATAAAGTTTTAGAGTTAGAGAACTTGCCTTTAGCACAAGCTAAACCTTACAACTTGAATCAATACCCTATACATATGTCATCATGACATAATTAGTCATTTCAAACATTTTATATCTATATAAACAATACATACATCATGTAGGTCGAATTACCCATTCACATAATCAAACTATGTTAATACTAGTTAACACTTGATAACATGCTCATTCATAGTTTAATACTACTGAAATCATCACTTAACATTCCTATTATTAGCACATAACATTTATTTTCCAAATTTGTATACTTAAACAAAACTATCAGAACCTTCTGCTAACTCGCGCTACGGCGCCATAGTTTTACATGTGGTTGTATCTATACTGAGTTAGTACTATGACATTGAGTTGGAGCTGCTACCGAGTCATGAGCCATCGATTTGGCGATGCGGCGTGGCTCCGTATTATGCACATGGCACGAGCTTCTTTGGTAGCGTAGCGCGCGCGAATCGAACTTCGGCGACCAAGCTCGACAACAACATGAAAAAAGCCAAATTAGCCTACAAGCTCCAATCTAATAGGCTAATTAACATGTAATTTACATATAGACTTCATGTAAACATATTATGAAGACTTCTAACATGTTTCTACCCATAAAATAACATAAACATCAAATCTACAACACTCAATTTCAATGTTTTTGGTAAAAACTCAATTTTTGACATTTTTAATGGAAATCAACACTATGATTTTGTTTTTCAATCAAAACAGTAATTTCAAAACACCATAGTTATGATTATACATACTCTATCAAATTCAATAATCAATTTTTTAGTTTAACAACTAATTAAACCTTAATTTCTACTTTAAACTAAGCCATATTCATATATATTTTCATATGAATTCACTGTAATATATTTTCTTCCACAAAACCCATACATACATGAACTAGTTTTTCTATAATCATATATAAACTCATGAAATCATCTTATAATTAATAATTTATCATATAACTATAAACACCACCAATTTATCTTTTATAAAAATTTCACAGAGAACATTATTTTTTGGAGAAGAAGTCTAAACTTTTAAAGAAGAGATTAAACTCCTACATTTGATTAGGAAGATGATAGCTATTCTTTTCCCCAATTCCTTTCTCAAAAATCTATTAGAAAACACTCACCTTCTCTCAAAAGTTTTCTCAATTTTCTCTATATTCTTCTTCTTCTTCTTCACTGAGTTCATTCTTCCTAACTCTAACTACGTACTAATAATATAACGTATAATAATAATATTGGTATTAAATATATAATATAATTCTAACTTTAACTGACATCAGTTATAAAAATTTGAAAATCAAAAGCCATAAGGCTTGTTTGGCTAGGCTTAATAAAATAACTCTTTAATCCTTACACCTTGTTTGGTAAACTTAATTAAAACAAATGGATTAATCATTATACCTTGTTTGATAAAACATCATTAGATTAAAGACTTAATATGCAATAAGACATGTTTGGCAAAACTAAATTAAACTCTTTTAATTTATTTTACTAACTCCTTTATAAGCAAGGTTATTTGTCACACTTCTACTTAATTAAATAATCAATTTAATCAATTCAAATATTAATCTATTAAATTACTTTAACACATAATTCAATACCACAAAACTATAACTTTCTTTATAATTATAATTTTATTTAATCAATTAACACCTTATTTTAATTACAAAATCTAATTAAAATATTATAATTCATTTAAACATTATTAGCTCTCTAACTTAATTATTAAATTAAATTAGTATATAATCTCATAGCAATCAATTTTCTTAGTTCCTTAATTATTTATTCAACAAATAATTAATTAAACCATATCAACTCAAATTGAACAATTATTTATTCAACAATAAATATATCCACTAAATATTTATATAAATCAATAAATATTTAATATTTAATATTTAATTATTTAATCAACAAATAATTAACTAAACCACATCAACTCAAATTGAACAATTATTTATTCAACAATAAACCCATCCATTAAATACTTATATAAATCAATAAATATTTAATATTATAATTTAAAATTCTGGAATGTTACATCATTCCCTCCTTACAAGGATTTTGTCCTCAGAATCACAACTCAAACAAATCATTCGTTACATTCTTCCCTACTTACAAAGATTCTGTCCCCAGAATCGAAGACACAGATTAAACAAATAACTCAAGGTACTCTTTCAACATTTTCTCTTCGAGTTCCCACGTAGCTTCTTGAGCACTTTATTCCTGAGCACTTGTGGTTCCTCCATATCACCTTCACAGAAGGTATCACTTTATTCCTGAGCACATGTTCTTTCCTGTCGACTATCTGGATAGGAACCTCTTCATAAGACAAATCTTTCTCGAACTGCAACGGTTCGTACTCGATCACATGTTTGTAGTCGGGTTTATATGGTCGTAACACCGAAATATGAAAAACATTATGAATGTTTTCCAACTCTGGAGGTAGAGCTACCTCGTAAGCCACTTCTCCCACTCTTCGTAGCACTTCAAAGGGTCCAATAAACCTCGGGCTTAGCTTTCCCTTTTTATCGAAATGAATTTTCCCCTTCTAAGGAGATACTTTTAGGAATACAAAAGTTCCTACATCGAATGCACGATCTTGTCTGTGTTGATAAACATACTTTTTCTGTCTGTCTTGAGCTGCTACCAATCTTGTCCCGATGAGTTTGACAACGTCGCTAGGTTTGTTTCACTAGTTAGGTCCTAGCGAGTTGGCGTTCATCGACTTCATCCCAAAGACAAAGATTGGAGTTCGCACTTTTCGCCGCATAATGCCTCGTAAGGTGGCATGCCGATGCTCGCATGGTAATTATTATTGTAAGCAAATTCCACCAACGGTAAATATTCTTCCTAGCTTCCTTTAAAGTCCATGAAACATGCTCTTAGCATATCTTCCAATGTCAGAATTATTCGTTCGCTTTGGCCATCTGTTTGTGGATGATAAGCCGTACTCATTCGTAACTGTGTCCCCAAGCATTCTTGTAGTCTGTTCCAGAAATTTGACGTGAATCGCGGATCTCTATTGGACACAATTGATACTGGCACTCCGTGCCTCGAAACAATCTCTTTAATGTACAATCTTGCCAACTGATCAAGATTGAATCTAATCTTTATTGGTAGAAAGTGCGTTGATTTCGTCAGTCTGTCCACTATCACCTAAATTGAATCGCATCCTCTCTGAGTAATTGGAAGACCCACCACAAAATCCATCGTGATGTGTTCCCACTTCCATTCCGGTATTTCCAACAGTTGAAATAATCCACTGGGTCTTTGATGTTTGGCTTTTGCTCGTTGACATGTCAAGCATTTCGCTACGCATTCTGCAATGTCCCTTTTCATATTCGGCCACCAAAAATGTCGGCGCAAATCTTGATACATTTTCTTGCTTCCTGGATAAATTGAATATTTTGAGCTATGAGCTTCGGTCAAAATTTCTTCTTTCAGCTCTGGTGTTGCTGGAACCTAGATTCTTCCCTCAAACCGTAGTAGTCCTTTCGGTATCGATCTTGTATTTTACATCACTACTCTCAATCAGATTCTCTTTGATTTTCCCACACTCTTCATCTTGTAGTTGAGCATTCTTCACTTTGTCCACTAAAGTTGGACCCGCTTCTATCTGGAATAGTTGTTCGTCAGATTCTTTTGGAAATTTGATTTCCAACTCCAATTTTGTCATTACTGAAATGAGCTCCCCCTGAGTTGTTATCAGCATCAACTTCTCCCGAACTTTCCTGCTTAAAGCATCTGCCACCATATTCGCTTTGTCTGGATGATAAAAGATTTCACAATCGTAATCTTTTATCAATTCCATCCACCTTCTCTGATGCATGTTCAGATCCTTGTGAGTGAAAATATACTTCAGACTTTTGTGGTCTGTGTAGATTTCACATTTCTCTCCATAAAGACAGTGTCTCCATATCTTCAGAGCAAATACAACTGCAGCCAATTCCAAAGCATGAGTCGGATAACCTTTCTCATAATCCTTCAGTTGTCTTGACGCATACGCAATTACTTTGTCATTTTTCATAAGAACACAACACAATCCTTTGTGTGAGGCATCACTATACACCACAAAGTTTCCTATATTATCTGGTAATGCCAACACAGGTGCCATACTTAGCTTTTTCTTCAAATCTTGAAAACTTTCTTCACAGTTTTCCGTCCAAACAAATTTTACGGCTTTCCTTGTCAAATTTGTTAGCGGAGTGGCTATCTTAGAAAAATCTTGAATAAATCTTCTATAATAATCGGCGAATCCCAAGAAACTCCTTACTTCTTGTGGTGTTCTTGGTTGTTCCCAATTGATTACAGCTTCCACTTTTGATGGATCCACTGAAATCCCATCTTTGTCAATCACATGACCCAAAAATTATACACGATTGAGCCAGAATTTGCACGTAGAGAATTTCGCATACAACTTTTCCTTTCTTAGTGTTTCCAATGTCAAACGTAAGTGTTCCATGTGTTCTTCTTGAGTCTTGGAATACACTAGAATGTCGTCAATAAATACCACTACAAACTTGTCTAAGAATGGCTTAAACACCCTGCTCATCAAATCCATGAACGCAGCAGGGGCATTTGTTAAACCTAAAGACATCACCAGAAACTCGTAATGTCTGTACCAAGTTCTGAATGTCGTTCTAGGTATATCCTCCTTTCTTACCTTCAATTGGTGATACCCACTTCTCAAATCTATTTTCGAGAAAAATTTAGCACCCTTCAGCTGATCAAACAAGCCATCTATTCTAGGCAATGGAAACCTATTCTTAATAGTGACTTTGTTTAACTCTCTATAATCAATGCAAAGACGCATTGATCCATCCTTCTTCTTATTGAATAAAACTGGCGCTCCCCACGGCGATACGCTTGGTTGAATATATTTCCTGTCCAGCAGTTCTTGCAACTGTACCATCAGTTCCTTCATTTCTACCAGAGCCATTCTATACAGGGCCTTCAATATCGGTGTTATTCCCGGTGCTAAGTCGATCATAAACTCAATTTCTCTGTCAGGCGGAAGTCCTGGAAAATCCTCTGGAAACACGTCTTCGAATTCCCTCACTACTGGTATTTCTTCTAGTTTCACACCCTTCTTCTGAGTATCGACTATGTAAGCTAAATAGCCCACACAACCTTGACTCAACAATTTCTTGGCCTGCATAGTCCTCAGACATTTCATTTGTCTAGGTGACTTGCTACCATGAAATACTACCTTTGACGGAGTCATAAGGTTTACACACTTTTTTTGGCACTCAATTACCGCTCCGTATTTGAACAGCCAATCCATTCCCAAAATTACATCAAATTCCCCGAGTCTAATCGGAATCAAATCAACCAACAAGATAATCTTCTTAATGTTCACCCTACAGTTCTTGTATACAAATCTTACAGGGATTACTTCCTTATTCGCAATTTCTATGTTCAAAGGAAAATTCAGTTCTTCTCTAGGCAATTCTAACCTCTTAACAAATTCATCAGATATAAACGAGCAAGTAGCACCCGAATCAAATAATACATATGCATTAATATCATTGATTGGGATAATACCTGACACCACATCTTTTGATTGCATAGCATCTTGCACAGTCATGTTGAAGGTTCTGGCTGTGGGTTTATTTGATGCTGCAGGTCCTGCAATGGCCCATGTACCTCCATTGTTACCTCCATTGTTTCTGGTTATCAATCCATCCTTCTTTATAGGGCACTCAAGAGCAAAGTGATCCTTGGATCCGCACGTGAAGCATACATTCTTCTTCGGTTGAGTGCAATTTGGGGCGATGTGACCCTCCTGGCCACAATTGAAGCATACTCGCTTCCCCATCAAGCACGTACCCTTGTGAAATTTCCCGCATGTCACACATGCTTCAAGCTTTTTGTTTTGCTGGTTGCCCTGCTGGTTTCCAGCACCCATGTTCGCATTCCACTTCCTTTTCAAGCTGTTGTTGTTGTTGTTGTTGTTGTTGTTTCCACAGCTACCACCTCCATTCTTAATCTCATTCTCATTGTTCTTCTTCTTTTGTTCCTGATTGAACTTTGTCACTGCCTCGCCTCCACCTTCAGTAATAGTAACGCTTTTCTCCATCATCATTTGCAAACGTCTTCAATCGAACAGGAAACCTACTTGTCTGACTAGGGCTTCAGTCCCTGTTCAAATCTCTTCGCCTTACGTTCATCTGTACTGACCTGATATGGCGCAAACCTCGCCAATTCATTGAACTTTGCGGTATACTTAGATACCGTCATCGTTCCCTGCTTTAATTCCTGAAACTGCACTTCTAGCTGACTCTTCGAACTCTCCGGAAAATAGGTCTCGAAGAACAACTCCTTGAACCTATCCCAGGTCATCTCTCCTGGCCCTTCATGAGTTTTATTGGCCTGCCACCAATAACTAGCTTCTGCTTTCAACATGAATGTTGCGAAAGCAGTCTTCTAGTCATCCCCCGTAATAACCCGATATTTTGCATATCAATAAATAAGAAATTTTGCATATAATTTTTTTTTATTTTAATGATGAGAATATGTGTCAAGTAATGTATGATAAATGCAAATATATTTATTACCTATAAATAATTTTAGAATTATTAATCACCACAAATTATATTCCTATAGTAATTAATTTTTGTAAGCGTAAATGTTTTTATTAATTATTTTCCATGAAAAGCAGATTTTATATTATTTAAATAATATATGAAATGATTATTAGAAGTATAATAATAAATATTTTATTATATGAATTTGTTCGTAATATTTAAGCTAATAATTTTAGCTTAATTATTGATGTTGTATATGAAGAATAAATCAGATATGGAATCCAAACCCTAATTTTGGATTTTGAGCAATGAATGAGAATAGTAATATAATATTAATTATATTTTGATTTTTCAGTGCTATGAATATGTACTGTATATCTGTAGACTGATAATTGTAGACCAAATATGGTAAATTAGGTAATAACCCTCATGTCATATTATTAAACCCTAATTGTTAAACTCGGTTATGAGTTTAAGACTGAGCAGTAATTGTGTTATATGAATTTTACTGTGTATTATATAATTTCTGTAATTAGGAGAAACCCTAATTATTTATTTGAAAACCCTAATTGCAAATTTTATAAACGATAATTATTATTTTTGTGAATTATAATGATAATTAGGAAACCCTAATTGTTAATTTGGGAACCCTAATGGTATTAAAGAACCCTAATTTAAAAACCCTAATTTCTATTAAAAACCCTAATTAGTTAGTATGTTTTAAATTAAAATTTTATTTCACTTTAATTTTTAATTGTCCAAACCCTAGTAATTATTTGGAAAACTTTAAGATGTAAAATCTAGTGAATAAATACAAGATTCAAGCACCTTGGACAAGAATACCATTGAGATTAAAATAAAATTACAATTTTGCCCTTTTGTCCCATATGTTGAATTATTGGTTAGACAAGATCTAGCAAAATTTGGACAGCCACCCTAGACCTACCTATGAGCCTACAATCTATAACACATCACATGATCAGCCATCCCATACATGCATACATGATTTGCTAGATTTAAGAAAGAGAAAGTGCTCATTTTTGGCCTAAACTATTCACAAGCACTTTGCCATTCTCTCTCAAGCTCAAACCCACGAAATTCTGGTGTTAGATCAGTCCCCAATCAATCCCCACGAACACCAATATCAGATCAGAAGAACAGAATCAAAACCAAAGCTTAGAAAATGTACAAAAACCATAATTTAAAAATCATGTGATTTGATGTTAGATGTTAGATTTTTTTTTTGTTAAACATGTTAGATATAGTGTCTAAGGATGATCTGGGTTGCTAGATGTTAGATCCATAACATCTAGAGGCTCAGATTTGAAGATTTACAAAATCTGGAAAATTTATGTTTTGGTTTCTGACAACGAATGTCAGGCCTTGTATCTCTGTGATCTTTAATGATTTTTGTGTTTTGAAAGTTTATAGTTGTAGTTTGCTATGCGATCTGTGCCCTGGATCAAGAGGCAAGCCTAGATAAGTTTTAGATTGCACGTTATTCGTGGTCAAACCATGTTGACCGTCATTGACTGGTGGAAATCTGGTGACCGTGAACTTGCCTGTAAAGCTCGGCATGCAAAGTTCATGGGCCCATATCTTCTTTCATTGTTAGTTGTTTGGTTTATTTTGTTGTAATAAGTTTGTTGTTTGTTGTTTATGCTATATATTTAAGCTTATATAACATCTAAATGAATAACATAATTCATGTAGTGTACGGTCAAACCATGTAAGAAGATCACGATTTCCGTTTTCTGGGTAACCCAGAAAACGTATGATCGTGATTTCTGACATAAGTTGACCGATTAATATTTGACTCGTTAATTGTTGTTATGGTGATTATATGTGATCTATTTCTTCATGTACATATTGGCTACCTACTGCAAAGATTAAATCACAGAAACAATACCGGGATCATAAGTTATGGGAGACCAAAAGTGAAGCGATTGATCGTTTCTTCATTTCGGGTAACCTGTAAATGAAGAACAACTCGACGACTTGTTCATGAGCCTAGATCTTGAAATTCAGTTATGTTATGAACCTGTTGGTGGCTGGATCCTGTAGTCTTGCACGAGGACTACACGATCTAACCAAGATCATGCCCAGAATCATCACGGTTTACAAACTATTGTTGGTCAAACTAGCTACCTCGTCAACTAACATTGGTTTCGGGTTTGGCGAACAAACATTTCAAGAACAACACCTATAACGACAGTTTGCCGCTATAGGGCCCTTTAATGATGCATGTGATTTATTATTTTCCGAAAATTAATTATTTTAATTAAATAAATAGAAAAAATAGTGTTTAATTATAAAAATACCAAATAAATTATTAAAATTATTTTAAATTCTAAAAATTAGTTTTAATTATTTTAAGTATATTTCATAAATATTTAATATTTTTAAAATATTATTAGTATTTAATTTATTTAATTATAATATTAAATAAATTAGATAAAAATGATTTTAATATTTGAAAAATCATTTAAAATTATGTTATGATATAAGAAAATATTTTAAGTTATTTTTAATGACTTTTAATATTTTGTGATAAATTTCATTAATAAATTAATATTAATGATAATTAAGTTATTTACTAAATGAATTAAAAAATTAATTAAAAATGATTTTATTATATTAAAATGATTTTATTATATTAAAATTATTTTAAATAATAATATGGTATTTAAAATATTTGAAGTTATATAATATAACTTTCAATATTTAAAGGTAAATTTCATTAATGAATTATTATTAATGATATTAAAGTTATTTATTAATTATATTAAATAATTTAGTTTAAAAATGATTTTATATTATAATAATCATTTTAAAAGAAAATAAAGTGTTTAAAGATATTTGAAGTTATAAAATATAACTTTTAATATTTAAAGAATAATTTCATTAATAATTTAATATTAATAATTATTAATTTATTATTAATGATATTAAATTTATTTAATAATAAATAGTTTAACAATGGTTTTATTAATTTCAAAATCATTTAAAAGGAAATAAATGAATTAAAAATATTTTAAGTTATAAATAATGACTTTTAATATTTTTATAAATAGTACATTAATATTTAAATAATAATGGTAATTATTTAAAATGATTTTAAATGTTTTAAAAATCATTTAAGGGTAATATTAATACTTTAAAAGTATTTTAAGTTATTATAAATAACTTTAATATTTTGGAAATGAGTTCATTAATAGTTTAATATTAATTAAATATTAATGATAATAGGATTGTTTAATACTTAAATCATTTAATAATGATTCCGATGTTTGAAAATTAATGATAAATTATAATAAAATGTTTTAAAATTATTATAGGTCATTTAAAAATAATATGATTGATACTAAGTTACAAGACAGAGTCTTAGACTCGATAATTACCCAATAAAGTTGTCGGTACACCGACTTGTTTTAGAAATTGATCTGGACTTAGATAATGTAATTAGATATGTGATTATTTGTGATTCAATGGTTGTTAAACATAGGTAACAAGGTGATTAGGTTATGTGCTGACTGCAATAGACAATATTCTGTGTTACCATATATTATTCTAATCGAACGAATGATCTTATTACTGATAGGTTGCTGTATAAAAGATTAATCTAAGTTGCATTATTGTAAGTAGCAGCTCAGACAAGTATCCTACTTTTGCATTTACTTTATGCAATGGACATGAGTAAGAAAGTTTCAGAATTATATTATTATTGTGCTAGATTATTAACTCTATTATTATTGATTATGTATCCAATCTTTGTATTCATACAAGTTCTTACATTATCCGATCATTGTATTATTGTATAATTCAAATATTTATTCATTTGTTAATTCAGTATATAGGGTTGACAAGTGTCCCCACTTGGATAACCATTGTATTAATCATATGTTGATACATACTTATTGATTTCAAGTATGTATCGTTGACTTTAAAAGCCGTCTAAGCTATTTGATTCAAATTTAGACATAAAAATATTGTTGAACAAGATAGAACGTTATTATATCCAACCAGATTGTTTTGGTTTGGATTCCCGACAAAGTATGAACATCCCGAATATGGGAAAACTTTTGTGCACCTAAGGTGGATAGAGTGAACGATAATATCGTTCTTACATGTAGTATTGATCAATACAGGGCATAACGGGTTGATCACCCCCCCCCCCTCCCCGTGCCCGTAAGTTATGACGGTTTACAGATGAAGTTCTGTTTAACCTTTTCGAAAAAAGAAAACAATGTTCATAGTATGTTAAATGATCTCCAGTTATAGTCTATACGTAGTTTCAAAGATTACATATGGAAGTGATATGTTGTTATTATTGGTTCAAACTTACTTCTTTGTTGATTCGTTGTAGAAGTGTCTTTCAAAGAAAACATTTAATTCTTTCAGCTAATATATATTGTTGTTATTACTTGCTGGGCAATCCAATGCTCATTCTTGCTTTAAATTTAAATGTTTTCAGTTAAGTATGATCAACCAAAAGGTTTAGGCAAGAACAAGGGGGAAGGAAAGCTGTACGAATGAGATTTATAATATGTTGTGTAATAGTAATAGTTTATTAAGATAGTGATACTTATTATCTATGATGTAATGAATGTTTAAAGGTCTCGTACCTGGGAGTAAACTTTGATGCATATGTAAATTAAGTTTGAATTTTATATTATTGTTATTATTATTAGTTTTATTCAGCTTATAGAAATGGTATCGTGAAGCACCGAGTTCGGGTTTCAAGTACCCAGATTTGGGGGCGTCACAGGTTGGTATCAAAGCTTTAGGGTTAGAAATCTTAGGTGGGATCGACCTTAGGCTATAACCTTAGAATAGAGGGAAACGTTGAAAATACAAATAACTCATATAGAGTTTAAAAGGACATGAATTAAATAAATTCATCGTTGAGCAAAATAAAAGATAACTCTTATAAAACTATTGTTTGCTGTGTGTATATACTATTTACTAATCAAGATAAGTTGTGTGTAGATGTCAGGTGGAAAAGAATTAGGATACTCTCTGATCGTAAAGAAGGAGCCGATATCAAAGCCAAAAGCTGAAATAAAGGCTCATATTGCAGACAACCTTGATGAGGTGGTGGTATTGGAAAATGTAGTACCAGATCCAAAAATGGTGGAACTGACAGATAGTGATTCAGACACTAAAGTTAGAGCTGATCAAGCATCAACGGAAGTACAAAATCTGAAGAACAAGGTTTCTTCTCTAGAAAAGCTGTGGGAAATAGAAAAGCTACTAAATAACCAATTGTGAAAGGCGTTAATAGAAACTATGGAAGAACAAGATAAGCTTAAAATCCAAATTGATTAAATGGGAGCCGGAATCAACAAATCGTGTGCAGCTCCGAGCAAGAAAGGGAAAAGAAAGAGAAAAGACCATGACTTAGGAAATTAGTAGGATTAATAGTTGATTATGTATGTTTGATAATATACGGGTGTAATGAAATATTCTCAAACTTTTGTATAAGTTATTGCCATAATTCCTGACTTTAGTGGTCACAAGGGGATAACAGTATGTGTTACGTTATGTAAAATACTTTGAATTAATCTATATTTGATTAATGGAATAAGTTTTAGATAAAACTTTGTGTTAATTGTTAAACTTATACAATAAGGCTTAGAATGTAAGTTAAATTTATGATTTTATGTAATCAGATAATGTCGCCAAGACGCCAAACATGAAATCAAAGGGCAGAGGAATCTGTCAACAACGCTGAGGGACAACAGCAAGACCCAATGCAAAACTTTGCAAACATGGTAGTTTCAGCTATGCAAACAGAAATACCAAAGAAGACGAGGAACCCCACTGCACAATCGCTTGACAAACTTCAAAGACTTCAAGGAAGTAGGACCACCAGAATTCAGGGGAACAACTGACCCTATAGAAGCCCAGGCATGGGTTAATGAGATAGAAAAGGCGTTCGTAGTTGCTAGGGTAGATGAGGGGCAAAAGACCTCTTTTACCACCTATATGATGAAAGGGGAGGCAAACTTTTGGTGGGAAGCAAATCAAGTGAGGGCAGGAGAGGGAGTAGTTACTTGGGCTAGGTTTAAGACTTTGTTTTTCGAAAACTATCTCTCATTTAGCATGCAGACTAGGATGGAGGTAAAATTTCTAGAGTTAAAGAAGGAGAACATGACTGTTGCGGAATATGCCACAAAGTTTAATGAGTTGGCTAGGTTTGCTCCACATCAAGTTGATACGGAGGCTAGGAAGACAAGAAGGTTCGAGCTGGGATTAAAACCCTGGCTCTAAAACAAGGTGGCAGTGTTGTAAATCAATACTTTTGCAGCACTCATGGAAAAGACTATCATAGTTGAGGAGGGGAGTGAGGTCATAAGCCTCTATAACAAGGAGAAGAGGAACATTTGTCAGTTATTCTTCACGATCCTGGATCTCGCCGTCTTTTTGTGTCATTGCAATCTGTTGTTCAACTACTATCTCCTGCAACTCCTCAACTGCATCCTGAAGTTCCACGTTACGGTCATGCACCTCATCGTATATACGACCTGTTATCGAGTTAAGTGGAATCCTTTCCTCCTCATCCTCGCCATCCTCATCCTCCGGTGGTAACTCAACGGGATCCTCCTCATCTGTCTCCACATCATCATCCTCATCTTCAACTCATCGTGACTAATCTGGCCGACTCCGTGGCGTGAGTTGTTCCTAAACCACTCGAATGTCGCGAGGCTCCTCCTCTATAGGCACTTGAGATCCCTCCTCCCTAACTTCCGTTGGATTCTCAGGCATTAGTCATCCCGACAACAAATTTTAAAGTTTTAATTATTAATCATTACTACTCGACACTCACGAGTACATAAATTAAAATCACATAAGCACATAAGTGTTTTATTACTTCTTTCCTAAAACTCGATAAGAGTTATCTCCACTATCTTTGCAAAGGTTATTTCCTAAGGCTTTTCCCCCCACCTAAGGTTCCTAACCTAAAGCTTTGATACCAACCTGTGACACCCCCAAATCCTGATACTTCATTTCCTCAAGATTTGGTGTTCACTTAATCAAAACATTCATTTCTAACTACCCAATTATAAAAAAATTGAATAATAAAAACCTGCCCATACAGGATTAAACTTAAATAAAAATCTCCCAGGTTATCTAACCTTTAATTACAAACATTCAAATGTGGAAAATTAAATAAACTTCATTACAATCTTTTGATCAAAGTATGATAATAAACTATCAAACTATTACAAGTCTTCATCACTTGTACATTATTTCCTTCCCTTTGCTAGTAGTAGGTTCATTGACCTTCTCAACCTTAGCTGCAATAAGTATTTAATATGCAAGAGTGAGCAACCAAGGCCCACTTGAAATAAGAATGAATAACTTTATAACATTACAACATTTTCTAGAAATAGGATCAATAGAACTGAATGATAGGTTCTATTAACATTTTAAAACATACTACTGAGGGTCATATGACCACGAATTATGTCCATAGTTATAATTAATCTTTCAACTTTAACTTTAACAGTCATAAGACTATAAGGACTCCACGTACTTAGGGGGATCAACCCTTCGTACAATGTATTGTGCATAACCATTTTAACGCTAAGCGTAAACCTCTAATAAAAGAGTTGTTCATCTCAGTATTTAGAATACAAGTCCGCACCAAAGTAAGTTTGGTTTGGATACATTTCAGGGCAATTTAAAATTCAACGGTAATCAACTAAGGATTAGTTGATTACAAAAGAAATAACTGTATGCTATGGAATAATCATAACTGAATTGATATTTGTTAATTAACATCATGCTTTAGGAATAATCTAATAGCATAAGCATGGAATAATCATAACATTCAAGGTTATTGAGAATTGGGTACTAAACATGCATAATGAATAGTAATTTGAACGATAGAGTTGTTCAATATTAGAATATTAAAATAGAATAACTCGCATGCTAAATCACAAGTTACATATTAAAGAAACTTGCTCAATAATAAAATATAAGATTTTGAATGCTTGTATCCTCATGAACCAATAGATACAAGAGCTTTATCAATAATAAACAATATAACTCTACGAAAGTGTAAAGTTAGCAATTTATGTAATTGAAATTGAATTCAAAACAATAATGTACTCAACAAAATGAAACTCGCATAATGAAGTTTTAGAGTTAGAGAACTTGCCTTTAGCACAAGCTAAACCTTATAACTTGAATCAATACCCTATACATATGGCATCATGACATAATTAGTTATTACCAATATTTTATATCTATATAAACAATACATACATCATGTAGGTTGAATTACCCATTCACATAATCAAACTATGTTAATACTAGTTAACACTTGATAACATGTTCATTCATAGTTTAATACTGCTGAAATCATCATTTAACATTCCTATTATTAGCACATAATATTTATTTTCCAAATTTGTATACTTAAACAAAACTATCTCAGAATACGCTAACTCACATTTACGCTTCATAGTTTATAATGTGGTCACAACACATGAATGTGAAGTATTCTTGTTGTCACATGAAGTCACAAAGCCATCGATTTGGTATACATACGGTATGGTAGCCGTATTATGACAAAAACTTACCTTTGCTAAGTAATATTGCTGCACTGAGTCCGAACTCGACAACCAAGCTCGGCAACAGCATGAACAAAAGCTAAATTGGCCTACAAGCTCCAATCTAATAGACTAATTAACATGTAATTTACACATAGACTTCATGTAAACATATTGTGAAGACTTCTAACATGTTTCTACTCATAAAATAACATAAACATCAAATCTACAACACCCAATTTCAATGTTTTTGGTAAAAACTCAATTTTTGACATTTTTAATGGAAATCAACACTGTGATTTTGTTTTTCAATCAAAACAGTAATTTCAAAACACCACAGTTATGATTATACATACTCTATCAAATTCAATAATCAATTTATTAGTTTAACAACTAATTAAACCTTAATTTCTACTTTAAACTAAGCTTTATATTCATATATATTTTCATATGAATTCAACTTTGTAATATATTTTCTTCCACAAAACCCATACATACATGAACTAGTTTTTCTATAATCATATATAAACTCATGAAATCATCTTATAATTAATAATTTATCATATAACTATAAACACCACCAATTTATCTTTTATAAAAATTTCACAGAGAACTTTGTTTTTTGGAGAAGAAGTCTAAACTTTTAAAGAAGAGATTAAACTCCTACCTTTGATTAGGAAGATGATAGCTATTCTTTTCCCCAATTCCTTTCTCAAAAATCTGTTAGAAAACACTCACCTTCTCTCAAAAGTTTTCTCAATTTTCTCCGTATTCTTCTTCTTCTTCACTGAGTTCATTCTTCCTAACTCTAACTACGTACTAATAATATAATGTATAATAATAATATAGGTATTAAATATATAATATAATTCTAACTTTAACTGACATCAGTTATAAAAATTTGAAAATCAAAAGCCATAAGGCTTGTTTGGCTAGGCTTAATAAAATAACTCTTTAATCCTTACATCTTGTTTGGTAAACTTAATTAAAACAAATGGATTAATCCTTATACCTTGTTTGATAAAACATCATTAGATTAAAGACTTAATATGCAATAAGACATGTTTGACAAAACTAAATTAAACTCTTTTAATTTATTTTACTAACTCTTTTATAGCAAGGTTATTTGTCACACTTCTACTTAATTAAATAATCAATTTAATCAATTCAAATATTAATCTATTAAATTACTTTAACACATAATTCAATACCACAAAACTATAACTTTCTTTATAATTATAATTTTATTTAATCAACTAACACCTTATTTTAATTACAAAAATCTAATTAAAATATTATAATTCATTTAAACATTATTAGCTCTCTAACTTAATTATTAAATTAAATTAGTATATAATCTCATAGCAATCAATTTTCTTAGCTCTTTAATTATTTATTCAATAAATAATTAATTAAACCATATCAACTCAAGTTGAACAATTATTTATTCAACACTAAATATATCCACTAAATATTTATATAAATCAATAAATATTTAATATTTAATATTTAATTATTTAATCAACAAATAATTAACTAAACCACATCAACTCAAATTGAACAATTATTTATTCAACAATAAACTCATCAATTAAATATTTATATAAATCAATAAATATTTAATATTATAATTTAAAATTCTGGAATGTTACAATAAATATTAAACTTTATTTACATAATTATTAGAGTCTAGCTCCCAAGTACGTAACCTTTAATACATTCCTTACATAACATAATAGATAATATATATCATACTTGTCTTAATAAAATTAACTATTACATAAAATAGCATTGTTTTCATTCAGCAACCTTTCCTTTTCCTTTGTTCTTGGCAGAGCCTTATGGTTGTTCACACTTAGCTGAAAACATTTAAATTAAGCAAGAATGAGCATTTGAGTGCCCAACAAGTAATAACAATTATAAATATTAGCTGAAAGGATTAAATGTTTTCTTTGTACTACCCTTCTACAACAAATCAATAGTTGTGAAGTAATCTAGACAGATAATACTAACATAACAACTCTCTATCAAATTTTTGAAACTACGTACTTACTATAAATAGGGTTAAGGTGAAATGCTATGAACATTGTTTTCAATTTTCGAATAGGTTAAACAGAAATTCATTTGAAAACCGTCATAACTTACGGGCACGGGGGGTGATCAGCCCGTTATGCCCTGTATTGATCAACACTACATGCAAGAACGATATGATCATTCACTCTGTTCGCCTTGAGCGGATAAACGTTTTTCCATGTTCGGGATATTCATATTTAGTCGTGAATCCGAACCAAAACAATTCAGTTGGATACAAAAAGGTTTTATCTTGTTCAACAATAACTTATAATTCAATATATATATATATATATATATATATATATATATATATATATATACACACACACACACTGAAAATGTGTATCAACATGTGATTAAATACAATGATTATCCAAGTGGGGACACTTGAATAACCATATTTAGAAATTAACGAACAAAATATACATCAAAATTACAATATACTACCATGTTGATAATCAATGATCGTTTATAATACATATAACAATAGGGTTAACAATCTGGTATAATAATAACATAATTATGAAATATTCTTACTTCTGTCCATTGCATAAAGGAAATGCAAAGGTAGGATACTTGCCTGATACGCTGCTTACAGCTCGCAACTTAGTTTTATCTTTTATATAACCATATATCAGTAATAAGATCATTTTAATGATTAGAATAACATATTATACAGCATATAACCTAATCACATTGTCACTTAGGTTTAACAACCATTGAATCACAAATAAACACTTATCAAGTCAACCTATCTAAGTCCGGATCAATTTCTGAAACATGTCGGTGTACCAACGGCTTTATCGGGTAATTATCGAGTCTAAGACTCTATCTTGTAACTTAGTATCAGTCATATTATTTTTAAATGACTTATAATAGTTTTTAAACATTTATTATAATTTATCATGAATTTTCAAACACCGGAATCATTATTAAATGATTTAAATATTAAATAATTCAATAATCATTAATATTTATTTAATATTAAACTATTAATGAAACCAATATCAAAATATTAAAGTTATTTATAATAACTTAAAATATTTTTAAAGTATTAATATTACTCTTAAATGATTTTTAAAACATTTAAAATCATTTTTAGATAATTACCATTAATATTAAAGTATTAATGTATCATTTATCAAAATATTAAAAGTCATTAATTATAACTTAAAATATTTTTAATTCATTTATAACTTTTAAATGATTTTTAAATTAATAAAACCATTTTTAAACTATTTATTTAATATAATTATTAAATAAATAATATATCATTAATACTAAATTAATAATCATTAATATTAAATTATTAATGAAATTATCCTTTAAATATTAAAAGTTATATTTTATAACTTAAAATATCTTTAAACACTTTATTTTTATTTAAAATGATTTTTATAATATTAAAATCATTTTTAAACTAATTTATTTAATATAATTATTAAATAACTTTAATATCATTAATAATAATTAATTAATGAAATTTACCTTTAAATATTAAAAGTTATATTTTTAAACTATTTATTTTCATTTAAAATGATTGTTATAATATTAAAATCTTTTTAATTAATTAATTTAATTTAATTGTTAATTAAATCTAATATAATTTATATTAAATAATTAATGAAATTTGCTTTAAAATATTAAAAGTTATATTTTATAACTTAAAATATTTTTAAATAACTTATTATCATTTAAAATGATTTTTAATATAATAAAATCATTTTTAATTAATTTATTTAATGTATTTAATAAATAAATTAATTTCAATAATATTTAAATAGATACTAATATTTATGAAAAATATTTCATATTATTAAAAGTTAATTTTGATAACTTAAAAATAATTTTTAAAATAATTTTTGGAAATTAATTACTATTTTTAAATGATTTTTCGAAAATAAATTAAATAAAATTAAAATATCTATCGTTATAGCCTTTAGCGACAGAAAGTGCCGCCTTAGGTGTTCTTAAGCCCTCAAGAACATTCATAGCAGTGTACGAGATACCTTGTTTGACCAATAATCGTGAACTGTGTAATGTGTTTCTAGGTATGTTATTGGTCAGATCTTGTAGTACTAATGCAATACTACAAGATCAAACAATAAACATATTCATAACATGCATAAAATAAAAGATCTAAAGGCCTAAAGTGTCTGTTAGAGCTGTGCCTCATTTCTGGGTTACCCAGAAATGAAGAACAGTTCGTGCAACCTACTTTGGGCATCCACAACTTTCTGTTCATGTAATGTTTAAGTGATCTAAGGGTTCCAGGTTCTAGAACACATGTAGTACTATAGATCTATTACAAAACATCAGCAAAATAACAACAGAATAACAAGATCTTGTCAGGTTAAAACATGTAAGAGGCCACGCTGATGAACTTTCTGGGTTACCTAGAAAGCTCATCCGTGAACCTTCTGCTTGGTTTGACCATACCCCAAATCTCATATGTTTATGATAAAAGCTATCTAAGAGCATTAACCTGTAGTATAACTACCATACTATAACTTTAATGAAACAACAGACACAAATCAACAACAGTTTACAAGATCGAGGCGTCTAAACTTCTTGTGTTATACCATTTTCAGGCGTTTACGGGTTAACCGTAAACGCTACCACGCATTCAATCAGCGACTTTTGACCTCGATTATCTTGCAATCTGTTTATGATATGAACTTGATTCTTGATCTAGATCAAAGAGCTCATAGCATACTACCAGAATAAAGATTTAAACAACAAAAATACAAAACAGACTGACATCTACAAGGTCTGACAATCATTGTCAGACAACAAAAATTTATTTTTCCAGATTTTTGAAATCTTCAAATCCGAGCCTCTAGATGTTATGGATATAACATCTAGCAACCCAGATCATCATTATACACCATATATAACATGTTTAACACACAAAAAATTAACATCTAACAACAGATCAATGGTCAGATTTTCAAGTAGGGTTTATACCTTTACTTTGATCAATCTTGATCTTAGGGTTCTGATTTGATATAGCTGTTAGTGGGGCTTGAATATGGGACTGATTTTTCTTATGATTTCGTTGGTTTAAGAGAGAGAGAGAGTCTAGGTTGAGTACTTGTGCCAAATGAGGTAACAAATGAATTTTTCTCTCTCTTTAATCTATATATAGAGCAAGGTTTAATGTAATGGCTGATAATTGAATTATGTGCTGAGATTTTGGTCAATAAGGAAGTCAAGGTTAGTTCACCAACTCCATATATGGCAATATACACAAGCTATCTTAAATAATGCTAGACGGGCATTTTAGTCTTTTTGCTTGAAAATTTAATGGCATTTTGGGCAATTGGCAAACCCTTATGGTTTAACCCTTGGGGTTTAACCCTAAGGTTTTCTAATAATTTTCTTTCTAGAATTATATTTTAGGGTTTAAAATAAAAATAAAAATTAGTTTCTAAAAAAATAGAAAATTAGGGTTTGTTAATTAGATTAGGTTTCTAATTACATTATACAGGAACATTAGGATTTAATTATTTACTAATTATAATTAACCTTGCTAATTTAGCAATTAGGGTTCACAATTAGTAATTAGGGTTACCAAATCATAATTAGGGTTTTTAATTACTAAATTAGGGTTTCAAAAAAGTATTATTTCTAAATGTTAATTAGGGTTTAACTAATTAATAATAAAAAAATCATATAACACAGTTATATAATAATCTTAAACTCACAATTGATTTTCAAATTAGGGTTTTCCCACAGGAAAACTAGGGTTTGACATAATACACTATAATTGACCAACCATTGTTAGTCCACATACATTCAGTACATATTTATAGCACTAAAAAATTAAAATATAATATTATTATATTATTATTCTCATTCCTTGATAAAAATCCAAAATTAGGGTTTTGATTCCATATCTGATTTATTCTTCATATATAACATTATTAATTAAGTTAAAAATAATTAACTTAATTAATCTAACTTAAATTCATATAATAAAATAAATAGTGTGGGCAAGGAAATCGCGCCTTGCTTGTTTAGGGTTTCGTGTTGGCTGAGGAGGAGAGAAATCCATAAAGAGCACGAAAATGATTGATTGATTGTAGAGGGGAGAACGACATGTGGGCGATTACTCCAACGATGCGTGGCAGAACCCCTAGAATCCAGAAACCGTGTTAGGGTTATTGGGATTCCAAGAGCCTTCTTCAGTTCTTCGAGTTGAGAGATTGTTCAAATCTTTTTAGTGCTTTTAGGTGGAATATCCAAGCCTTAAGCTACCAAAAGAGTCCCTTTGATCTTCCAAGAGTCCAAGTCTTGAGTCTGAAGAGAAGTCCCCTTCCTAATGAAATGGAAGGGGTATTTATAGGGTTTTCTGGAAAGTAGTCATGTGCGAGGCACATGCTTTCAGGGAAATTCCAGAAATGCCCTTTAGTAATTAGAATAATGCCCATATTTCCCTGTCCTTCTAGCCACCAATCCAATCCCTCAGTCAATTTCCAAAACGAGCTGCCTCCACGAGTCTTCTGCCTCGGGACACGTGGAGGCTTCTCCCGGGTCTAACACATTTATATCTGACTTTTCCATCTTCATTCCATTAGGTTATACGAACCCTAATTTGCACATATAATGATGTCGTGGAACCCTAATTGTGCATTTAATTTAATTAGGTCATGTGAACCCTAATTTTGCACATGGGCCCACATTTACCCCTGCGTGAGAGTCGCATTTCCAAATAGACGATCGTGCAAGAATACTTCAAGCTTTTGAACAATTTAGCGTGACTTCACTTTACGGGTCTTGAAGACCATGGTCCTAGTAAAGGGAACTCCTAGGGAGCCAAACCCATAGGGTTAAACCCAAGATTAGTTTCTTTATTTTTCTTGGAAATTGAAAACAAGAAAAATAATCAAATAGCATTAAATAAATAACAATAAAAAGAAATCTTTATTTTGGGTATACAAAATCTTGTTTTTTCATCAAACCAAATAAAATCATAATTTTATTTTAGAAATAAAATCGAATCATAATTTTATTTTGGAAATAAAATTGAATCATAATTTTATTTTGGAAATAAAATCAAATCTTTCTTTAATTTGAAAATAAAATCAAATATTTCTTTATTTTGGAAATAAAATCCAATCTTTCTTTATTTTGGAAATAAAATCCAAATCTTTATTTATTTTGGAAATAAACCAAATCTTTATTTATTAGATATATATATATATATATATATATATATATATATATATATGCATATAAATAAGCCATTTTCAAAATTTACCCTTTCTTGGGAATAAAATCAAATTTTAATTTTATTCTTTTTTGAAAAATAAACTTTTACTTATCTTTATTTTGGAGAAGTAAGGAGTCCATATTCATAACCCCTTGTTGCATGCCTTGCTTCTGATTAAGTAGGTTCTACTTGTGTGCATATGTCCAATAATTGAGATTTTAAACTTCAATTAGGATTGTCTCATAATTGCTAGGAGCCACAAACACACGTGTATTCATCGCAATTGCAGCCACATTAGCAAGTCTCACCATCAGGGACATCCTTACGGTATCCAACACCATGTAATTGTAGACTTTCTTCTATTTTCTGAGCCCCATCACCTTGATCATATCTTGGTATTTTCCCTCGGAACTCCTCAGAAAAAGCTATAATTTTCGTGGTGAAGGAGCATTCGTCCCAAGTAGTGGATTTGTAGAGCAACAGGACCTCAAAGGTATGAAGGAATAGCGCCTAAGTGTTCGAGCCCTATAGGGGCCGAACCCTATAATTTAATATAATTTTTTTTTTGGTAAAAGATACAGCCCCTAGGAGGTGGCCGGTTCTATAGGAGCCGAAACTTAGGGGGGCGAACTTTTTTTTTTTTTTGAAGGAAACAGCCCCTAGGCGGTGGCCGAACCCTATAGGAGCCGAACCCTATAGGGGGCCGAACCTTGGCAATTTTTTTTTTGAAGGAAATAGCCCCTAGGTGGTGGCCGAACCCTATAGGGCGCCGAACCCTAGGGGGTCGAACCTTTGCTTCTTTTTTTTTTCTTTTTTTTGACCCTCCAAACTTTCTTTTGTCTTTTGAGCCCCATTACCTTGATTACATCTTGGTTTTTTCCCTCGGATAATAAAGAAAGATTTGACATTTTTCGACGAAAACACGAAAGGAGAAAAAATGATCTGATTGCATGCGGCGAAACCACTCTAGATGGCCAAACCCCTAGGGGGCAAACCCTAGGAGGCGAACCCTAGGAGGTTGAACCTTAGGCAGAAATCCATGTTTTGGGCAAAAAAATAAAGTTCGGGACGAGAAGTTACTATTTGGAGCGTAACTTTTGATCCGTTTGGTGTTTTGGGGCCCGTAATTTATCAAAATGACCATATCGACAAGCCCTACAAAAGTCATCGCTATGCCATGACATATGCCGTTATAAGTCCAAAAAAGGCTCCGAAGGATGCCTTTTGGATGTCCAAAGTATATTTTAAAATTTTTGGGAATTTTTTCTTGCATAAATGTACTCCCTAACTCTTTCTGACATTATTTCTTCTTCTTTTCAGGTGTTTTGAAGCTTGACTCTCGGACATTCCTCTTTACCATGGTGAGTATTTCAAGCTCAAATCCTTCCTTTGCTTTATTTAGAATTGTTATGATGATATTCCCCTTGCTTGTAGGCCCTTTCACCTGAATGCTCTGCAGAACCAAGAACTACCAAGGAGTCCCCATTCATCACCGATTGGGGAAGAGATCCCTTCTTTGGTCCTTCTAACATCTTTTGGGATAGAGTTAGAGACTATGACCGTACAACTTTTCCTCCACCAGAGAAAGAAGTCTTGTTTCTGTATGCCCCAGCTTCTGGAGGTTGGGATGACTTCCCTCATGCCGATTGCATTCCCCGCCTATGCATAGAAAAGCAAGAGTACCCCTTCAGTCCCCTTTGCTTCCTGTCAGATTCATCTGGTCGCATTCAAGGATGACAGGATTGGACCGACAAGATCCTTGGAAACACTGAATACGTGGAAATACTCAAGAATGCAAGTATCTTTCGACGTGTTCAACTGTGTAGAGACCTACAAATTCACCAGGACCATAACACTCTTACTGTGTTGATCTCACGATGGTGTTCCTCTACTTGCACATTCATCACTTCATGGGGGGAATTCACCCATACTCTAGAGGATGTCTATGCCCTCTATCAGTAAGTTCTCTTCTTTTATTCCTTTCGTTCATTCTCATGTTTCTGAAATATGTATATTTATCCTAAATTACATCTTGTAGCCTTCCTATTGTTTCTTCAAACTCTTGTGGTCCTTCTAGCATGTCCACTAGGGATGATGACTGTGTTGCCTACTTGACGGAGGCCTTTAAGCAATCTTCCCACTTCATCTCCCGCTTCAAAGGTGATACGCTCCTTCCGGACTTCGAGACCTCAAGTCGGTAGAAGAATTCTTGGTTATCCTGGATGCGCTACTTCTTCCGTAATTACAAGACCAACCAGTGGGATAGCTCTGTTCACGACTAGTATGTTCTTGCCTTCCATGAAGAAACTTGTCCCTTTCCTCTGGCAGCTTATCTGGTTATGTGGCTGTCCCATTTCATCTTCCCTGGGTCTCTCATAGACGGTCCTTTTGCCCGTATATTCAGCTTGGCAGCGTTGTTATCCTGGGGCTCGGATATTCCCCTTGCTTCTCTCTTCCTAGGGACTTTATATCATCGCCTAGACGAAATAACCCTTGCAATGAAAGAATCCGTTGGGAGGTAATCACCTTCATATTTTATATTTAATTAGCTTTCAAACTGCGCTTCTTTTCCTTTAACACTTTCTATAATTTTTTTTTATTTACTCAAGTATGATGTCAATTGCTTTATTCCATGCTCCTTCCTTCAGATCTTTCTTTTTGAGCACTTTCCGGGCTATTCCGATCTTGAGCATCTTTTTAAGAAGAAGAAGAAGTCTCCTTCTCTCCCACCACGCAACATCATTCCTCGCATGTTACGTTGGATTGATCACCGCTCTAGTCCTGACAGTACGAATTTGCAACATTTCCTTGATGATTATTCATGCTTCACTGCTCATCCCTATACCATTGTTTCAGGGGGTTGCGGTTATCTACCTCATTTCTACAAGCACAAATTTCATACCTACTCCAACCTTAACAGAAATAGCTTGAGTGGTTCCGCACTGTCTTGGTTTGTTTTCCTTCGGTCTACAGAGCTTCCTTATTTCCTTGAGAATAATAGTTTTGGCACTGTACTGTATTCTCCTCACAGGGTCATGAGACAATTCAGATATGACCAGGAACGCCCTTTCGGTCACACCTGCAGGGGGAATTATGAGGATGTTCTTCTTAATTTCGTCTCTACCTCCTCCTCTTTTACATGGTCATTTCCGAGGCTAGTAAGTGATCCTTATAGATCCCTTCCTTTTGTCATACCAAATGACTCCTGGAGCGGGCGATATGCTACTGGCGAATGTAATTACTAGCAGGTCAATCTTAAAAGATGGTAGGATGATACCTTGATCTGTTCATTGCCCGTTTCCATTCCAAAACATCTCCAATGGGGCCGGATGCTGTGTTCTCCTAAGACCCATGTCCGCTCAACACTTTGGCCATCCAGTAGCCGGTTGATTGAGCGTGAGGCTTTGATGCCTAAGTCTTCTATTCCTCATTTAGTAGACATTCCTCTTCGAGATAATCCTAATACCTTTCCCGCACATGCTCCCAAGGCTTCGAGGAGTCTTTCACCACAGGCCCCATTTCAGGTGTCTTCTCTAGCTCCTCCCCAGGGCTCCTCTGATGCCGAGGAGATGAGAGTTACTCATTCTAAAACTAGAGCAGCTACTACATCTGATTCTAGGGTAGCTCCTCCTATTGCTTCGGTCGTGGTTCCAACCTGTCGTCCACCTATCAGGCTTATCATAAAACTATTAACAAAACGCCCCTTGATAATGCTTATCCTAGTATCCCGACAGCCGAGGATCCGATCAAGAAGCACCGTAGAAATTTGGTAATTTTGTCGTATATTTCTCGTTTTCCTTTCATCCCTTGTATTACTGCTTTCACATATCATTGAGTAATTGTTTCCTTTATCTTTTCTTTCTGGTTACTGCAATCGATGAAGATGATGATGACGTTCCTCTTGGGTTTATGTATGGTACTTCAAATAAGGCTTCCACGGCGGCTTCCACTAACCGTGAGCCTCTCCAACCTATCCTTCATGTTGATATTGAGTCATCTACTCCTCGCGATGATTGTGTTAGCCTGGATGATAAGGATACCTTATCCGATGTGAGCTCGAGTCCTGCTGTGGGTGATACAGCCATTTCATCACACCTTCCTATGCCTGCTCCTCATGATGAGTCTGAAAATGTTGATGATACCCTTACTTCCCCGAGGGGGAATCATTCTAAAACTATTGGTGATGTTCATCCTCCCCAGAAGGATTCTATCGAGTTGGTGATTGCTCGGGAGGGCATTGTTGATAATACTTTGGGTTGGTTGAATGACATTCCCCTTTCTGTGTTATCTCCCAACTCCTTTTCCATTAACTATATTCTGAGTATCCTTCTTTAGTCAATATATGATTTGTCTTGAATTTCCCCTTTTTTTTTATTAATATATTATGCTTTGACATTTTGTTTTCCAGAGCGAGTAGATGAAGGATTTGCCTTTGCCTGTTGAGGAACTTGCTTTATTTGATGCTCTCTATCCGAATGTTGCCCACTCGCCATATAGCGACCTTGGTTATCCTCCAGGTGACCAAGGCTTCAAGGACTCATCAACCATACCACATCTTTCTGCTCCTCCATCCCTAGTCTCGATAGATTCTATGGTGGCTTCTAAAGTTGCTCCTGCTAGAGCTTCCTTCAATCCAAGCGGGGATTTTGTTTCATGGAGGGGTTTCCAGATATCAGCTTCTAGTCGGGAAAGTCTGGAGGGTCTCCTAGCTCGATTCCCGCGGATGCTTGACCGACTGATTGTTAAGGCGGCTTCCTCCCAGACCTTCTTCCTAGATCAGCTCGCAGGCATTGTTCTTGGGTTGCATACTCTTTCCTTATATTCGTTGAGAGTTGAGGACCTGAAGTAGTTTAGTGATGATGTAGATGACCTTGCATCTGTGGGTGTTGACATGTCTCCTTTTCGTACCAGGCTGGATCTTCTCAAGTCAAGTTTTAATCTTGTTGCGCTACGTTCGGAGGTTGTTGTACGTAAGTGTGAAGATGAATCCTTTTCAGTGAAGCTTTCTAACCTTGATGAAGCCACGAACAAATTGAAGATTCAGTATCACGATTTGGGGAACCAACTTTGAGATGTAGAGTGCCAGCGGCGGGACTTAGAGTAAACTACCCAACAAGTAAGGGAGTTTGAAAGCTGCAAATCTGAAGATTCGAGACGCTGCCATTGCTGACTTGGAGGCTTTAGCTATGCCTCCACTTCAGTTTGATATGTCTTGGCCTTTAAATCATGACTTATTGTAGTAGTTTTTTTTTCAGTTTCCTGTTTCAGAAACTCATTTACACATATTTCATTTATCAGAACGTGGTTTCTTTAGCCTTGTTGATTGCCTTTAATTTGAATGATTCCTTAAAACTCAATATTTATCATTGAATCTCAAGTTATTCAAATTAATATTCCAAGACAACAATAGGTATTATAAGAAAACATGGATTTTGTCAAAAACATATATATTTTTCACAAACCAACACTTGAATTTATACTCTTTTTATTTAAGAAAATTAAAACATTCAAGTATAATTGAAAGTTTGTCAATTTATTGATAATAAAAATTGCTTTTAACGAAAAGCATAATGTTTCATATACTAAATCTTGCTTTTATCGAAGAAAGCATAATGTTTGCCACTTTTAGAGATAAAGTGTAACTTTCTTGCTTTTCTCGAATAAAGCATAACGTTCTCCACTTTTAAAGATAAAGTGTAACTTTCGGGTTTGAGGGCTTATACTCAGGTGCCTCAGTCACTTTTGAAGTTGAAAGTGTAACTTTCGAGGTCTGTTAGTCAGGTGCCTTGTTCAGTTTTGAAGTTAAAAGTGTAACTTCTGAGGGCTGTTAGTCAAGTACCTCGATCACTTTTAAAGTTGAAAGTGTATTTTTCGAGGGCTGTGAGTCAGGTGCCTCGATTACTTTTGAAGTTGAAAGTATAACTTTTTGTGATGCTCTTCTCATGTATAATATTTCTTTACCCATTTCAAGTTTAATGGGCCTGAGACAGCATCTGATCCCACACGAGATATCTTACAATACCCGCCAGAGATCTCTCTCGTACCTATCTGCCTTCCCATTTGGGGTAAAATTTGGTGGTTGGGGTCCCCCTCATAACATGAGTTGCCGTTTTGAGAACCAGGTCTACCACCAGAATTTGTCGTGGTACCACTGCGGTATTGTATTATCGTCGCAGTCTTTTGGGGAACCGTTCAAGCTTTTCTTTAGCCTTGTCTCGGAAGTCAGCTAAGGCCTCCAAGGCGGCTGGTCGGCTTTCTTCCTCGACTAAGCTTCGAAGTCTCATTCTAGCTGAAGGTATTTTTATTTCGGCGGGCAAGATATCTTCTTCACCATAAACCAAGGCGTATGGGGTTTCGCCTGTAGGTCTTCTTTTTGAAGTTCGATATGCCCATAACGCTATTGGTAGTTGTTCTGCCCATTTCTTCGGATGATCGTCTAGGGTTTTTTGATAAGATTTTTATCAAAGTTTTGTTTGTAGCCTCTGCTTGTCCGTTGCTTTTCGGGTAGTAGGGTGATGATTTGTAATGTTTCACCCTGTATCTTTCCATCAGATTTTTGATGCCCCTATTGATGAAAGGAGTTCCATTATCCGACAAAATGATCTTCGGAATCCCAAAACGGCAAATGACGTGCTCTTTGATAAAATTTTCCACTGCTGGTCTTGTGGCCTTCTTCAAGGGTACTGCTTCCACCCATTTTGTGTACATCTCGGTGGCAGTTAAAATCCATATATTGCCCTTAGAATTAGGGTGAACAGGACCTATAAGATCCATTCCTCATTATGAAAGGGCCATAGTGTTCCCAAGGTGCGCAAATCCACGGCGGGAGCATGTATCAAGTTTCCATGTATTTGACTAATGTGGCACTTTTTAACAAATTCTAGACAATCTCCTTCCATCTTTGGCCAATAGTAACCATGATTGATAAGTTGTTTGTACAACTTGGCTCCCCTTGATGTTCATCTTTGTGAATTTGGTAAACCAAATCTTTGGCTTTGCCTAGTTCCAAACACCGTAGGGCTTGCTATTGAAACCACTTCTGAATAATTCTCCATTTTGTAAGAAGAATCATTGTGACTTCCTCTTTATTATAATTACGTCCTTCTTTTCGGTCGAAAGAGTCCCGCTTTGTAAGGGATTCGTCAATCCGCTACGTCATTAATGAAGGCGCATTTATCCTCCCCAGGGTATTCTTGGCATGAAATATAGTGGCGTTGTAGGGCATCTGCTTCCTTCTTCATTTCAGGCCAATAATACCCTTTGTGTTGCAGCCTACAATACAGACCTATGTCTGCAAACCCGCAGTTCTCTTCATGCACCTGATGCAAGACTCTACTTGCTTCTCGTCTCCCCAAACATC
This sequence comes from Panax quinquefolius, assembly GCA_020205615.1. NCBI lineage: Eukaryota > Viridiplantae > Streptophyta > Magnoliopsida > Apiales > Araliaceae > Panax > Panax quinquefolius. The sequence goes on along the minus strand of CM035171.1, from coordinate 51,925,610 downwards.
GTGTCAATACACCATCTGCTTCTTTGTGATACAAGACACCTTTGATGATGTTGTACTTCTGTAGCTCCACGATTGGTATTGTTCCTTCCTTTGTTTGTAATTGATGGGAGATGTCATCTCTCCAATCGTCTATCATGTTTTTGGGGAACAAGTCTAGCACCGTGGTTGGGAGGGTTCTCCTCATTACCTTCACATCCAAGTCTTCTCCTTGGACATAGACTCGAGATGCTACTGTTGCTAGTGCATCAAGTTATTTATTTTGTCCTCTTGGCACATATTCAATCACCACCTTCTTGAAATCTTCTATCACCTTTTGTGCTACAGTTCGATATGGTGCCAAGATAGGTTCCTTCACTCTGAAATGACCTCTTATTTGCTGTACTATGACGTTTGAATCTCCCTTTACTTTAAAGTATTTGGCTCCAAATTCTTGAGCCGCCAACAATCCTAGTATGAACGCCTCATATTCTGCTTCATTGTTTGTGTAAGGGAAATCCAATTTGTATGACAAGGCCACTTCATTACCTTCTTTGGTGGTCAACACCACCCCTACTCCGCCTTTACCTTCTGCAGATGATCCATCAAAAGCAAAACTCCACCATTTCTGGGTCCTCATGCATCAAGTCAATTGATTCTACTTCTCCACCCGAAAGATCCTCAGAAGGGGGTTCATATTCTTCATTTGGAAATTAAGCTAGCAGGTCTGCCAAGGCTTGACATCGGATTGCCTTCAATGTTACACACTTGATGTCGTATTCTGAAAGAATCATCATCCATCTGGCAGGTCTTCCTACTAATGCTGGCCTAGTCAATAGATATCTGATCTGATCAGTTTTTGTTGCAATCGTTACTTCATGCGCTAGAAAATAATGCCTCATTTTATGTGCAATGAACACCAATGCTACGCAATGCCTCTCTACCCGTGAATACCTAATTTCTGGTCCTCTGATTATCCGACTAATGTAATACACTGGTTTCTCTTCTCCATCCACCTCCTATGTGATCAATCCACCTATAGACTTCTTGGTAGATGTGATGTACAACTGCAACGACATTCCTCTTTGTGTCACTACCATTGTTTGTGCTGAAGCCAAGATTCTTTTCACTTTCTCAAAGGCTTGTTGTTGGTCTTGCCCCTAGTCCCATCGTGCATTTCCTTTTAGCAATTTTTCGAAAGGTTCTGTGACTTCGGCTAATGCTAGCATGAATCTTCTCATGTACGAGACCTTCCCTAGAAAGCTCTTCAATTGCTTTTGCGTCTTTGGTGGGGGCATCTCTGTAACTGCTTTCGCCTTTCTTGGATCAACCTCTAAACCTCTGTTGTGCACCAAGAAGCCCAAGAATTTTCCAGCCGTCATTCCAAAGGCTCACTTCTTCAGATTCATCCTCAACTTATACCTTCGGCATCGCTCAAACACTTTCCTCAAGTCCTCCACATAAGTTGTCGCCTTCTTGGATTTCACCACTATGTCGTCCACATAGTCCTCCACTATATCATGAATCATGTTATGAAATATAGCATGCATCGCCCTTTGATAAGTTGCCCCCGCATTCTTCAATCTGAATGGCATTACTACATAGTAGAAATTCCCAAATGGGGTACGAAAGGCCGTTAACTCTGCATCTTCTATGGACATCTTTATCTGATTGTAACCCACAAACCCGTCCATAAATGACATCATCTCATGATTAGCCGTTGCATCTACCAAAGTGTCTATGTTGGGTAATGGGTACATGTCCTTCGGGCATGCCTTGTTCAAGTCTCTCAAATCACACATATTAGAGTGGCCCATTTGATTTCTTTATTTGATACGATCTTTGGAAAGCCATGTTGGATTTTGGATCTATTGATGAACCCTACTTCCAAAGAACTTTTGATTTCTTCTTTTATTTGGGTTTCGACTTCGGGTGCATAGTTGCGAGGTGCTTGCTTCACTGGCTTCATTCCTGGGTTTATGTTTAGATTGTGCTCCACAAGATCTTTGTCAATTCTGGGTATCTCGTCGTAATTCTAAGCAAAGACGTCCCTATACTCTCGCAATAATTGTATGAGCTCCTCTTTCTAGTTAGCATCAAGCTGTTTGTTGACATAAGTCGGTATTGGCGTTCCTCTTTCTGTTGCCAAATCAACTTCCTCCAATTCATTTTGTTGAGGTTTAGGCCTATCTTCGAAGCATTCTGGAGCTGGTTCTACCTTCTCCTGTACAACTTCTCCTTCTTCATTATTGCTAGAGTGGGGGACACCTCCTGATGCGTTGGGTTTGCACGCTTCTTTGGGCTCTTCCCCCTTTCACCGTCACAATCAAAACACCACCTTTCCGTCGGGTTTAACAATCCTCTCCCATTTTACCTTTTGGCCATCTTCAGATTGTGATATCCGTTTGGCATTTATTATATTTCTGGCATCTTCAGGATCTGCTGGCCTTTTCTTCTCTTCTCTTCCTTCCTTCTTCAAGTCTATTACTACTGGCTTCATATTTTTGGAACATTCTCCAAGTTCTGAGGTCTTCTTCTTCACATTCTCTGCAGGTACAAACTTATCTTCGTGCACTTCCTCCTAGCTTGCTAGTCTGAGGGAATCAGGCCTCGCGATCTTGTTCTCTCTCTCTTTAGGGACATCATCGAAGAAAGTTTCTTCTGTGATGTGTGCCTCCTCTGGTCCAAAGGGATTTCAAGTTGCTGGTACCTTCACTACTCTCCCTTTCCAGATAGCCTTCAGGCACTGATGAAAGACTGACGGTACCACCCCGTAGTCATTTTGCCAAGCCCTTCCTAGCAAGATATGATATGTTGCGTCCACCTCGGCAACATGGAACATTACATGCCCTCGAATCTTCCCAACTTGCATGTCCACCTTGATGTGCCCCAAGGTTCTTGTGCTCTGGTTGGCAAATCCTGTAATGTTTGTTTGTTCCTTCACAATCTTCTTCTCTGGAAAGCCTAACCGTTTAAACACGGTGTATGGCATAATATTTACAGACGCTCAATTGTCAATAAATGCCCTCCGCACCTCGATGCCATTGATTAATGCTGTCACATACAGCGGCATGTTGTTCGGGTATCTTATCTCTCTATCAGCTTTAGAGAAAGATATCTTATTTTCTTTTTCCTCCATCTTCTTCACAAATCCTTTGCTTATGGCCATGTAAGTCTCTTGCGTCTCGGCAGCCTTGATAATTGCCTTAGTTGCCTCAATCCTTGCTTCCTTGGCCAATCCTATCTGATTGAAAAAATTTCTGAACTTCGCCCCATTCATCAACGCCGTCACCTGCAGGCCTGGGTCACACTACTCTTTTTCTTCCATTATCATCTCCACTTCTGGGATTATGTTGTGAATAACAGTGTTGCACGTTTCCTTCCCTTTTTGGTTTGGCAGTGGCTTGTCATGAACGCTACTTTCCTTTCCAAGTTCAATTTCCCCATTTGCCAGCTTCTCGTGGAATATCCTACACAGGCTATAACAATCCATAGTTGAGTGTCCCACGTATTGGTGGAATACACAGAAGTATGGCCTTCTCTTCATCTCTTCCGTCACTACAAATCTAGGCCTTGGGGGTTTCACCACCCCATGTTCAACCCATTGTTCATACAGACCCCTGAATGCTTTCTCACTGCATATGATGGCTTCTGGGACTGGCTTTCTTGCATATTTGTCTCCAGGCCTTCCTTTGCTATGATCAAAATTTTTCTCATGCCCCTCCATGTAACCGTCGCATGGCTAGTGGGCAGTGTCATGATTCCTCCCAAGTCTTGTGCAAGAGATGAGAGGGTCACGAAGGAATCACAAGCCTTGGTAACGAGGTGGGGCTTGAAGGAATCTAATGCATCATTGTTGCAAATGCTGACCAGGTTCTTTTCTTCAATCGGTTCTGCACACTTCTGTGCCTGGGCCCTGAACCTATTAACGTAATCTGATAGCTCCTCATTCAACTTCTGTTTGAACTGCATGAGTTCTACAACGGTTACCTATTTCTGCACATAGAAAAATTTCTTAAAAAATTATAATTTTAGGTCATCCCAATCATGGACTGACCCCTTCTCCAAATTATAGTACCAACTGAAGGCACTATCCGTCAAAGTTTTGTTGAATTCCCGCATCAACAAGTTGTGGTTGTTCACTTCATCATATCCCAGCCACAGAGACATCGACTCTACAAACCTGGAAATATGTTCCCTGGCGTTTTCTTTTCTCCCCATTGTATTTTGGAAACTGCGGGGGATGCTCAATATACCCTATCGGGTAAGGTTGCCCTCGAATGTGTGCCAGATAAGGCAGAGTAAATTCTAACTCTGAGGGTCGGGATGTCTGCCTACGAAGTTGATTGATCACATCGATCATATCATCCTTCATCACATACTGGCTCGTGGCGTGAACTCTCTAGGGTTTTATGATATACTGATGTATCGGTGGTGTGTATGCTAGAGAATTTGGTTGATGCACGCTTGCATCGTGCAAAGGTGGCGCTTGTGGCAGCTGCTGGCTCACTCGCTGGACATGACTTGGAATGGTTGGCATTTGCACTTGTGAAAATGCTGGAAGAGCAGTTAGGATGATGTGTGTCTGAGGTTGGCTTGCTTCCAACCTGGGCTGTGGCACGTCGCCACTGTTCTGGGGCTCCAAGTTGATGATTGGAATCGACTGATTCTCCGTCGATGGAGGTCCAATCTGGTTCTCTTTGTTGTTGTTGCCATTGTTGTTGTCTTCCACTCCTACTTGTTCCACCTGCAAACTTTCGGGGAACATGGCCTTGAAAGTGGGAATCTGCATCAACTGCTGGCGGAAATTCCCCATCTCCTCTTGCTTCCTCTACATTTCCAACATCATGGCCATCATCATCCCTTGCCCTTCTCGTGCTTCCTTCAATGCCTTGAGCATCTCCAGTTGCACAACATTCGTCTGGTCTCCACCTGCATCCTCACTTTGCCTTCCTGCGTTGGTTTGTTGTTGATTAGCCATATGTGGTGATGTCAAACTCCTTTATGAAGCTTCTTCAACAAGTGGTTGGTCAAAATCCAGGTTTGCGCCTTGTAATGCTTGAGTTACCTGCCTTGGAACTGGATCCGGTGAGGTAATGCTATTTGTTGGTGAAGCAGCTCTTCCTGTAGTTCTCCCACTTCGAGTTGTGGGCATACCCTTCACGAATTCTACACCTCCCCAGTAGAGTCGCCAATTAAATGTGGGAAATGAAATCGCGCCTTGCTTGTTTAGGGTTTCGTGTTGGCTTAGGAGGAGAGAAATCCACAAAGAGCACGGAATTGATTGATTGATTGTAGAGGGGAGAACGACAGGTGGGCGATTACTCCAACGACGCGTGGCAGAACCCTTAGAATCCGGAAACCGTGTTAGGGTTATTGGGATTTCAAGAGCTTTCTTCAGTTCTTCGAGTTGAGAGATTGTTCAAATCTTTTTAGTGCTTTTAAGTGGAATATCCAAGCCTTAAGCTACCAAAAGAGTCCCTTTGATCTTCCAAGAGTCCAAGTCTTGAGTCCGAAGAGAAGTCCCCTTCCCAATGGAATGGAAGGGGGTATTTATAGGGTTTTCCGGAAAGTAGTCATGTGCGAGGCACATGCTTTCAGGAAAATTCCAGAAATGCCCTTTAGTCATTAGAATAATGCCCATATTGCCCTGTCCTTCTAGCCACCAATCCAATCCTTCAATCAATTCCCAAAATGAGCTGCCTCCACGAGTCTTCTGCCTCGGGACACGTGGAGGCTTCTCCCAGGTCTACCACATTTATTTCTGACTTTTCCATCTTCATTCCATTAGGTTATGTGAACCCTTATTTGCACATTTAATGAGGTCCTGGAACCCTAATTGTGCATTTAATTTAATTAGGTCATGTGAACCCTAATTTTGCACATGGGCCCACAAATAGTTATTATAATAATTCTAAAAATCATTTCATATATTATTTAAATAATATATAATTATATTTTCATGGAAAATAATTAATAAAAACATTTCTACTTTAAAATTTATTATTATAAGAATATAATTTATAATAATCAATAATTCTACAATAAAATTATTTGTAAATATTCATGTAATAAATATATTTTTATTTATCACATAAATACATATACACATTATCTTGTACAAATCCTCATCTTTAAAATACAAAAAAATTATATGCAAAATTTCTGATTTATTTATATAGAAAATATCGGGTTGTTACACGTGCAGTTCTCAAATCATTAATGTCTACATCAGGTGAGTTGAAGTCAAATACCTCATCGATACTTACTTCATGTATGTTGGAGTTCAGTTTGTCCTTTGCATGTTTGGCCATTAGGAACATATTAGCTATTTGAGGATCTTCATCACCTCCAGATTCAGGAGTTGAGTCATTGTCTGAATCACTCCACGATCCTCCAGCTACAAGGCCTTTGTCTCTCTTCTGAGGCCTTTTGTTGCCTTTGTATTCTTTCTTTGCATGTGATTTCTTATTTAGTTCTTCTTTGAGAGGTTTGTTGCAGTTGGCAATGAAATGGCCTGCATTCTTGTAGTTGTAGCATCGATCATTCATTTGCTCCTGGCTGCTATAGTTGCTGACCTTCTTTGGCTTGCTGGTTTTGCCTTGAAACATGAACCTTCTTAGTCTTTTTACCAGCATTGCAAAGTCCTCATCATCGTCTTCATCATAGCCAGAGTCAATTTCAGTGTTGACCTTTGAGGTACTTTCAGTTGCTTTGAGAGCAACACCCTTATCCTTCTTTCTTCCTTCTGATATAGTTTCTGCTCGTTGAGTCAACTCCAATTCGTATGTCAGAAGGTTGCGATATAATTGTTGGACATTCATCTCATGGAGATTCTTTGACTCTCTGATAGTAGTGGTTTTGGCATCCCATCTGCTTGGTAAGGCTCTCATGAACTTTATGATTAGATCTTTGTTTGGATAAATCTTTCTATATGCTCGTAGAGAGTTGAGTAGAACATTGAATCTCTCGTAGGTGGTAGTGACGTTCTCTCCTTGAACGTGTGCGAACATTTCATATTGTTGTGTTAGGAGAGATTGTTTGTTTTCTATTACTTCTTCCGTTCCTTCATGCATGATGAGTAGTGCTTCCCAAACCTCCTTTGATGTTTTCCTGTTGACCACATTTTCGAATAGATCATCTTCCAATGATTGAAACAAAATGTTCTTAGCCTTCTTGTCGAGTTGGACAGCTCTCTTCTCGTTTTCTATCCACTCCTCTTTGACAGTGGTGAAAACTTGTTACTTTTACTAGATGATGTATTTATGGTTAAGACTTGAGTTAATGATGTTGTTTAAGACTTATTTGTTTATGATTCCGCACAGATGTTTAAGGTTAGTTTACTGTGGGATTGTATTATTATTATTCGGATGTTGTAACCCTTAAGGGAAAGATTTTTATTCAATCTATTGCATGGTTTGCATTTTTTATGGGTAGATAGATAGATGATATTTGTACAGTGAACACTAAATCCCGTGGAATTGAAGTACCGGATTTGGGGTGTCACAAGTTGGTATCAAAGTCATGAGGTTATGAACCTTAGGTGGGGGAACAACCTTATGTAGTAGCCTTATAGAAGAAGATAGTAATGGAAAACTCTTATCGAGTTCTAAGAAATGAATTTTTGTAATTCATTGAAGATAATAAAATACATTATGTGTTTATGTGTTAAAGTATGCGTTAGATGATACGACTTAGTAACTAAAACTTAAAATTTTGTTGTCGGGATGTCGAATGTTGGAGAAGCTAGTCAAGTCGGGAGGAAGAACCCGTGTACCTATAGTACCCTCTTGAGGAGGAACCCCATGTACCTATATAGTGCACCGACAGGAGGAGGAGCCAAGAGACATTCATGTCATTAGGGAGCAACTGGTGCAGAGGGAATCATCTCCATTAATCACCGTTGTTGGTTAGGAGCATGAACCTGAGACTGATCCTGAGGAGGAATTTGTTGAGGAAGAGGAAGATGAAGAGGAAAAAGAGGAGTTACCATGGTACACCGTTGATGCTGAGATGTATGACACGTTATACGACCGTAACGTAGAGTTACGAGACGAGGTCCAGGATTTAACTTAGCGAGCGGTTATTCAGCGTATTACTCTAGAGCAGAAGGAGAGGGAGATTTCGACTCTTCACTCACGACTGGGAAATGTAGAATGGGATTTGGTCCATGAGAAGGGTCAAACCGAAGATAAGATCGAGGAGATAGAGAAACTAAAGAAGGAACAGAAGGAAACCTCTGAAAGACTAAAAATAGCAGAGGAAGGCTGGGTAAGAGAATCACGTCGAGCTGATCGTGTAGAAGATTGGGGAGACATATTCTACACTTAACAAGGCAATGAATGAGACCCAAGATCGAGTTTTGAGGTACCCAATCCAGTTCGAAGGACTACCATTGTATATGACGGATCGCAGGACGACGTATCGTATCTTAGAAGAGGAGCGTAGGAAGGCTAATCAGTACCTTGACAGACAGTGATATGATTTGCTTAATTATGTAAAAGACTTAGTTAATTTTATATGTAATTCTGATATGTTTATGAACGAAGGAATATTTTAATGTTTAAATCCTGTGAATTCTTTATTCCAGGATAGTTGATGTAAATAGCAGTGATGCTATAGTTTAATGTTAAAACTTTTGATTTGAATGTAAATATATCAAGTTGTTTGAGATGATATGTTAAATGAGTATGTTAAATTGTGAAGTAATGCCTTAACTATTTAGAGAAATAAATAAAGTTCTAATAACCGTTTATTTAACAGAAAAATACCGCCAAGAAGAGGACAACCACGTCAACCGGCTCAGGAAGAGTCAACCAATAAAAACAATAATACCAATGTTAATCCCATGCAGCAGTTAGTTAACTTACTGACTGGAGCAATGAACAATCAACCTCAAGCTCCACCAAACACAACGTTTAAAGATTTCAAGGCGGTGGGACCGCCAGAGTTCAAAGGTTCCATGAACCCAATCGAGGCTCAAACGTGGGTTATGGAGATGGAGAATGTTTTCGACATTGCTAGGGTTAGAGAAGACCAGAAGACCGCTTTTGCAATGTTTATGCTGAAGTCTGAGGCTAGCTACTAGTGGCAAGCAAACAAAGTGCGAGGAGGTGAAGGTGTAATTACGTGGGAGAGATTTAAAGAGATGTTTTTCAAAATATATTTCCCAACTAGTTCACAAAACCAGATGGAGGTTCAATTTCTGGAGTTGACGCAGGGAAATATGAGTGTACCTAAATATGCGGCTAAATTCAACGAGTTGGCAAGGTTCGCCCCGTATCAAGTACACACTGACGAAAGAAAAGCCAGAAGATTCGAACAACGACTAAAGCCTTGGGTGTACAGCAAGGTATCAATGTTTCAAACTAAACACGCTTCTTTGGAGTAATGAAAAAAAAGGCCATCCTCATTTGAAGGTGGGAGCGATGCGGTGACCAAGTACAATCAAGATCAGAAGAAGAAGAAGAGTGAAGGTGAAATTAATAACAAGGCCAGTGGAAGTGGCACAGGAAGTGGAAATTTCAATCAGAAGAAAAAGTGGAAAGACAGCTCCTCATCGGGGAATCAACAAGGTAATCAGAAGAAAATAATCGAAGCATGCCCGACTTGCGGGAAAGCCCATCTGGGAGTTTGTATGAAAGTTAAAAAAGTGTGCTACAATTATAGTCAGGAAGGCCACATAGCACCAAACTTCCTAAACCCAAAGAAGGGTGCTTATTTTACTTGTGGTTCGAAGGACCATCTAGCAAGAGACTGTCCCAAGAAGGGATCAGGAGGGTCAAGATCAGGAGGAAACTGGGGAAATAACTGTGGAAATTCCTTAACCATCACCGGACCAACCGCTACAAACAGACCGACCGCCCGGACATTCAACATGACGGTGTAAGATGCAGTTCATTCTCGTGATGTGGTGTCAGGTATCATTCCGATCAATAAAATTAATGCTTATGTTTTATTTGATTCGGGTGCTACTTGTTCCTTTATATCCAATGACTTTGCCAAGAATTTAGATTTGCCTAAGGATGAATTGGATTACCCCATGAACATAGAAATTGCGAATAGAGAAATAATCCCTGTTAAGTACGTACATAAGAACTGTAGAGTGGATATTAAGGGTAATATCATGAACGTAGATCTTATCCCTATTCAACTTGGGGAATTTGACGTTATATTGGGAATGGATTGGTTATTCATTTACGGGGCTGTAATTGATTGCCAAAAGAAGCGTATTAACCTTATGACTCCGTTAAAGGTTGTGTTTTATGGTAGCAAGATGCCTAGACAAGCGAGTTGTCTGATGATGATGCAGGACAGGAAGTAGTTAAGACAAAGCTGTGTAGGATACTTAGCTTACATAGTCGATAGTCAAAAAGAGAATCCGAAGGTAGAAGAAATACCGATTGTAAGGGACTTCGTCGACGTATTTGCAGACGATTTGTCAGGACTTCCACCAGATAGAGAGGCAGATTTCTTGATCGATTTGGCTCCCGGAACTGCTCCAATATCGAAGGCACCATACCGAATGGCACCAGTAGAGATGAAAGAACTAATGGTACAACTACAAGAATTATTGGACAAGAAGTACATTCAACCGAGCGTATCGCCGTGGGGAGGCTGGTGTTGTTCGTGAAAAAGAAGGATGGATCGATGCGGCTCTGCATTGACTACAGAGAACTAAATAAGGTCACGATTAAGAAGATATATCCATTACCAAGGATCGACAACCTGTTTGATCAATTGAAAGGAGCAAGATACTTTTCCAAGATAGACTTGAGAAGCGGTTATCATCAGCGTAAGGTGAGGCGGAGGATGTCTTGAAGATGCGTTCGTAATGCGATACGGTCACTACGAATTTTTAGTAATGTCGTTCGGTCTTACGAATGCTCCTGCAGCATTTAAGGGACTAATGAATGGTGTGTTCAAGCCGTTTTTGGACAAGTTCGTAGTGGTATTTATAGATGATATTTTGGTCTATTCGAAAACCAAGGAAGAACACGAAGAGCATTTGAGATTAACATTGGAAGTATTGAGAAGGGAAAAGTTGTACGCTAAATTTTTGAAATGCAAATTTTGGATCGAGCAAGTACAATTTCTTGGTCACGTGATCGATAAAAATGGAATTTTGATAGATCCATCTAAAGTCAAAGCCGTAATTAACTGGGATCAACCGAGAACGCCGTCGGAAGTAAGAAGTTTTCTTGGATTAGCGGGATATTATAGAAGGTTCATACAAGACTTTTCCAAGATCGCAACTCCGTTAACAAATTTAACTCGAAAAGCTGTGAAATTTATTTGGATGGATAAGTGTGAGGAAAGTTTTCAAGAATTAAAGAAGAGGTTGAGTACGACACCTGTGTTATCTCTTCAGGACGATACAGGAAATTTTTTTGTTTATAGTGATGTGTCGGATAAAGGACTTGGCTGTGTGCTGATGCAAAACGATAAAGTCATTGCGTATGCATCACGACAATTGAAAGATTACAAGAAGGGATATCCGACCCACGACTTGGAGTTAGCTGCAGTTGTTTTTGTTTTGAAAATTTGGAGGCACTATCTCTATGGGGAGAACTGTGAAATATATATGGACCATAAGAGTCTAAAATATATTTTTACACAAAAGGATTTGAATATGCGTCAAAGAAGATGGTTGGAATTAATTAAGGATTACGATTGTGAGATTTTATACCATCCAGGTAAAGTAAATATGGTTGCCAACGCCTTAAGTAGAAAGGGTCGTGAGAAATTGATGATGTTGACTACTCAGGAAGAGCTAATTGTAGAAATGGAGAAACTAGAGTTGGAAGTGAAGTATCCTTTGGAGATTGATGGGAAGCTATTTCAGATGCAATCTGGTACAACTCTACTAGATAAAGTAAGGGAGGCTCAGCTTCAGGATGAAGAATGTAAAATGGCGACAAAGAAGATATCTGAAGGAACTGAACCAAGATTCAAGCAGGATAAGGAAGGAATACTGAGATTCGAGAGTAGAATTTGGGTACCACCAGTCACAGAGATTAAGGAAGACATTTTGAGCGAGGCTCAATGTTCACGTTATTCGATTCACCCTGGTAGTACCAAGATGTATCAAGATCTTCGACAATATTTCTGGTGGCCGAATTTAAAACGTGATGTTACAGAATGTGTTGCCAAGTGTCGACCGATCCACCGAAAGTGAAGGCGAGAACATCGAGAGCAAAGTGGATTGCTACAACCATTAGAGATCCCAGAATGGAAATGGGAACATATTACAATGGACTTCGTGGTTGGCCTTCCGACGACTCAGAAACGCTACGACGTAGTATGGGTTATCGTTAACCGGTTGACGAAATCCGCAAACTTCCTTCCCATCAAAATCAGATTCAACTTAGATCAGTTGGCGAGGTTATACGTAAAAGAGATTGTTTCGAGACACGGAGTTCTGGTGTCAATTTTTTCTGATAGAGATCCGCGCTTCACATCAAATTTATGGAAACGTCTTCAGGAATGCGTTGGTACGCAATTGCGAATGAGTACAACTTACCACCCTCAAACAGACGGACAGAGCGAAAGAACGATTCAGACATTAGAAGATATGCTAAGAGCATGTGTGATGGACTTTAAAGGAAATTGGGATGATCACCTACCGTTAATAGAGTTCTGCTACAATAACAGTTACAACGCTAGTATTGGCATGCTGCCTTATGAAGCGTTATACCGCAAAAAGTGTAGAACTCTGCTTTACTTGGATGAAGTTGGTGAAAGACAATTGCTAGGGCCAGAATTGGTACAGCAGACGACAAAAATAGTCAAAGTGATCCGAGCACGATTGGTAGCGGCTCAAGATCGACAGAAGAAATACGCTGATCCACATCGTAAAAATATTGAGTTTGAATCAAGTAGTTATGTTTTCTTGAAGGTCTCTCCTTGGAAGGGAAAGATCAGGTTTGGAAATAAAGGGAAATTTAGCCCAAGATTCATTGGACCATTTGAAAATCGAGAAGAATCGGAGAGACAGACGAGGTAGCCTTACCTCCAGCACTCGAGAATGTCCCCAACGTCTTCCATGTTTCTGTGTTACGACCCTACAAAGCCGATTATAAGCATGTAATTGAATACGAACCCCTCCATTTTGAGAAAGACTTATCTTACGAAGAAATTCCTGTCCAAATTGTTGATCGAAAAGAACAAGTTCTCAGAAATAAAGGTATACCTTCTTTTAAGGTAATTTGGAGGAACCACAACGATGAAGAAGCTACGTGGGAACTCGAAGAGAATATGATGAAGAATTTGTTAGGTTTGTAATATTCATGAGCGCAATCAAATTGCATAAAAAGTGCGGAAGCGTGTAAAATCAGAGTTTAAAAATTTACAAACCATATACCCGGATCACCCTTTATGCACAATTATTAATTAAACGAAAAGATAAAGAATAAAATCATACCCTTGAAGATCGAGCTTCCTCAGGTACAAGTTCACCTCCAAATCCTTTCGCGTTCAATCTTGAATCCACCGGGTTTGGTTCCTTCCTTTGATCAACGTTAGCTACCCAAATGTTTGGCCTCTAGAGGTGATCCACCAAGGAAGAAGAAAATTCAAGAAGAAGGGTGGTTGGCTAAACCCTAGTTTTTCTATCTCTATAGAAAAGGTTTACTCTCCCAACAATTGGAATTTTATCGTATGTTGAAAAAGTCAACAACTCTTTTCACCCATAATAAGACTCCTCTTATTAATAGATGTGGGCAACCCACCTTAACAATTAAGGAATTGGGTTTTATTTAATTAATTAAATTCTTTTAATTAATTAAGCTCCCTAATCTTATTAGGGATAATTAATTAAACTCTTTTAACTAATTTTCCTTCCTAATCCAATTAGGAATAAATGAGAGTACTTATATTAAATTAATTCCTAAACTCTTTTAGAAATTAAAATAATAATAATTGTAACAATATTAATAAGACTCCTCTTATTAATTTATATTTAATATTTCTAAAATATTAAATAATAAATATTAAGCTATTTAATTTATTCTATCACCATAGATTAAATTAAATATACTTAACTTATATATTATTACGATTATGCCATTAACTTCTTAAATAATTATTCTTCCTTTTATGGTGTGACCCTTTAGGTTCTCCATATTAAAATAGGTTGTGAATAAATCAATTAGAACAATTCTAATCTTATTTAAATAAATAAATTAAACAATTAATTTATTTAAATAAATAATATTTATTCTCTGATAGGGATAAGCCTCCCTAACGATCAAGCGACTTTCCGGATAATATAGATTTCAACATTAATCATTAAAGAACCTTTGAGTAAATAGTTACCGTGCAATTCAATCCTTCCACCATACTGATGTCCCAATTAAATATAAGACATTAAATTCTTTGTCAAGTCTTATTTTATTTAATTATATGTATTTCGATCCTTAAATGCCACAACTCAAATAATGCAAATTAGAAACTCCTTTCTAATTTCATTACGCCCGCCAAGGACTCTTTGGGTTGTCATTTATCGAATCACATAGGACATTCTCTTCTTTTATTAGAAGTGGTAGATTCTTTATTGATCATACATTATCTCCATGTATAACTTATTATACCCAAGCATACCCTTTGATATACCCTAAGGGTCTTAAGGAATAAGTCAAAGTATAACTCATCATACATAAGATACTATGATGATCTCAAGTCCAAGGATTACTTGTACTACTATCACTCTGAGAATTCCTATTAGTGAGCAAATAAAACTCCATTAGGTATTCCTTAGCGAGCCATGTTCGGTGAACTTATTCTCTAATAAGCACCTACATACTTGCTTTAGTGTCTCCACACAAATGATCATGAGATCAATCATCCTCATCCAATGAGCAAGCAACGTATGTACCAATCTATCCGGATTCACTAATCCCCAATTTAGTAATCCAATGATTGGGAACTATTTTAGTTTTAAGCTTTCAAAGAATTTAGATCTCATTAGAATGATCATCATCATTATTCTAAAAGCATTGCTTAAAACTATGGGTTTATCACATATTATAAAAAGCGACATCATGTAGATAATTAAAAGCCTTTAATAAATTAATACTTTTATTAATAAATGAATAAGATTGTTACAAAGTATATGCTTTATCATCAAACATGATTGGCTTGTGTGCATACTACTTTCAATCTCCCACTTGCACTAAAGCCAATCGTCATGGTATCTTATACTCTTCTTCTCTAAGTGACGATTATCCTGCTGTTGGATAAGCTTTAGTTAATGGATATGTAATGTTGTTCATGAGAGTCCACTATCTCTATAGTGATTTCCCATCTTTTAATGATTCTAATAATCAAATGAAAGTGCCACAACACATGTTTAGATCCAAGATGAGACTTGGGAACTATTCCTAGTTCTGTAATGAACTTTTAATCCAAACAATCAACTTTCAGCTTCATTTATAGCTATATACTTTGTCTTTATCACTAAACCAGCAACTCTTTCTTTGTTTGGAACCTTTCAATTCTTTGCACCCTTTATTCAAGGTAACACTTTACCTTAAAGTGGATTTTCGATAAATCTTAGTGCGTCTTCGAAAAACTTGAGTGCGTAAAGCCCTCTAGTTTTAATTCGGACCCACCATGTATGCTCACATCCTTAATGTCGGTTAAGAACTTTAAGATGTTTTTTCAACATCTTACTGGTGATCTTCTCCGAATATGACCGATCAACATCGGTCTCGTATATTTCATTGCATACATGATTGTCACTCATGCGATCTCTCTCCTTTGGAGTCTATGGGGACTATAAAGAAATACACTCCATAGCTCATCGACATGAAACATCTCTTGGAGTTTGCCATGCTAAGCGACTTTAGCATCAAATGAATATCGTTCCTTGGGTTAAGTCGAGCATCCTCTTAAATCTATCTATATAGATTTATATCCCCAATTAAGATACTCTTCCCAAATCATTCATGGAGGAATGTTTAGACAACTTTATCTTTTCTTGATTGTAGCATTGGTATGTCATTCCTTTCCGTAGTATATCAACATATAATATTAGGAATGTCACGGCGCTCCCTTGACCTTTTTTTATACACACTAGAACTCTTACCTCATCGTATGTAACTCTGGATCATCATCTTCTATGATGCGTACCTCATCATCATCATCCATGATGAATCCATACCTCCTAGGTATCTTTGGTACTATTCGGACTTACAATTCGGTTTGTGGTACAATAGAGGTCTATCTCTGAGGTTCCTCTTATTTGACTTATAGTGTTTTGTGGTTCTTGAACTTTTCAAGATCTATTATCCTCCCACTAGCCCCTTCAATGATAAACGCCTTTATCTTAGAAGGCAGCGTGTTTCATAACAAACACCTTTTGCTAAGTAGGATTATAGAGCATATACCCTAAACTTACTTTAGGATGTCCCATAAATCTCTGAGTTGTCAAATCTTGTCCCAAGCTTATCTTTTGAAACCTTTTCACATAAGTTGGACAACCCCTTATCTTAACATACTTAAGATTAGGAATCCTCCCATCCATAACTTTTATGGAGTCTTGAAATTTGGATTTTGAGGTTACCTTTTCCGTAGATATCGACCATTTCTATGACATGACATGACCTAGAAGGATCTTTGGAATGTCGGTAAAATCATTATGGACCGCACCATGTCCAATAAAGGTACGATTTTCATTCGGATACATCAATCAATTATTGCGTATCGGGATGTGTCCATTATGAGAAAACCATTTGAGATGATCTAGAAACTTATTGCACAAGTATTTATTCCTTGATCTAATCAAAGAATCCTAATACT
This sequence comes from Panax quinquefolius, assembly GCA_020205615.1. Classification (NCBI taxonomy): domain Eukaryota; kingdom Viridiplantae; phylum Streptophyta; class Magnoliopsida; order Apiales; family Araliaceae; genus Panax; species Panax quinquefolius. Next base: position 51,908,834 of record CM035171.1, on the reverse strand, counting down.
TTGCCAATTTGTTTCATTTTGAATTCTTTGAACCTTTCAAATAATTCACACTTGTATTCAAACAAATACACACATTCAACTCTTTGAATGATCATCTCCTTTTCTTATACTAGTTTGTTCAATTTGCAAAATATATTTTTCACATAAGTCAGTATACAAAATCCATTAAGTAATATTCGATTCTATACAAAACATTATTATTATAAATAGAACAACAATTGTTCTTAATTATAATACCAAAGATTTCATTGTCCAACAATAAAATGGAAATAATGTTTTTAACGAGAACTAAAATACAATAACAACTTATTGACTTAATAGATTTGTTCGTAGGCGGGTGCTAAACTATAAGTTTCTATGGCTAATGTTGCAACCTTTGCTTCATTTCCCACACATAGGATTACTTATACTTGTTTAGCATTCTACTTACATTTGGTCCTTTCATAAATCTATATTTATGATAACCAAAGTCGGTATCCAATACCCAAGTAGAACCTTGACTTAAAGAAAAATTTATTTAAATCATGAACAAAAATTGTATTATACTAGAAACTTCACTAAGCTTCTTTGGTTAGCCTCTCGCAAGATGCTTCTCGCATTTTCTTTCGGTGTCCGGGCTTATTGCGGTGGAAGCAAACTCCTTTGCTATCCATATCGGTTTTGTTCTTATTATCCTTTGTTTACGCCTTTCTATTTACCTTCTTTGAATCGTTCTTTTTTTGAGGAAGATCCTTTTGGCCCCTACCAAGAAGACATGGTCTTTCTTGGTTGAAAAGTGACTCTCATGATTTTTCAACATGTTAAGCAAATCAACGAAGGCGATATCTTTCTTATTCATATGAAAATTCACAACAATTGTGAAAGAGTCAAGGGAGTGAGTGCAAGATCAAATCTTGGCTCAACTCTCCATCCATGACAAAACCAGTTGTCCTAATTGATCAATCAAATTGATTATGTTAAGAACTTTTATCTGCATCTTATAGTGCTATTATTCATTCTAGATCGGAAGAGCTCCTTAGATATCTGATATCTACCAGTCCTACTTTCCTCACCATCAACTACTTGATGTGCTTAGGAATATGGTAGGAGCATCCATAGTTTCATCTTGTGTTGAAGCTCGTTACTCATGGATGTGAGCATGATGCATTGAGCCAAGTTGTGCATCATCTTGCCACTTTCTAAAAGTAGCAATCTCTTCCTCGGAGGCATTATGCGCAACCATTGCGAGGATAGGCGTATTAAGGGCATAAGATAGCTTTTTGACTATGAGAACTATTCTCAAATTCCTTAATCAATCCGTTTAATTGATGCAGTTAATTTAGCATCTAATATGCTTTGATGATAGTAATTTTAGACATTATAAAATTACGTAAATGAATTTGTAATTAACAACATTTTAACATACATTCTTTTATTAATTACCAAAATAATTTAGGTCTTGTTTTAAATTGGTATCTCTCACTATTTTCTTCAAACTATATTACCCTCACTTATATAGTTCGGCAAAATCTAATTAAAGATTTGCTAGTGAGAATAAGGATCCCATTTCAAATGTATATAGCCTTGTGGTGACACAACAAACTATATATAAATAAATAGGTAGACAACTTTTGTCAATTACATCAACTATGCAACTCCTTTTATTTTGCCTCTTAGATTATTTTGATCAAGTGGTGGCACATCTAGAATCAAAATTATCCAAGTTAAGTCCAACCTAGCACTCCATATATTCAAAAAGAAAAATATCATCCTTGTGGTGACACAACAAAACAATATTGTTCAATTTTCTTTATAAGCATCAAATGTGATAAATTAACATCTTAAATACTTAATACTTGCCTTGTGATGACACAACAAACTCATATTAAATATTTAATACTCTATTAATTTTATCATGCTAGAAGGCGACGTTCGATATTCCAAATATCTTTGAACGCTTAGGACTTAATATAAAAAATTTGAGGGATTTATTATTAAATTTGTCTCATCTTGTTTTAGCGCATGCATATATATATATAAAATACGCAATATATTAATTAACATGCGAAGCATGTTTGCATAATATATAATATATATATAGTATAAGCATGCACATATAGAATACTATATTCTACCCGGATTGATTATGGACTTTTATTCTAGCTTGGTTCACTAGAGCCACCAAGTGAACCAAAAGGTCAAACCCTAGGGGTGCAAGAAATAATATTTAAATATAACTATTACATTTAAACCCGGGCTCCATTACAAACGGGTCTTCACGCGCTCCTTGCTCCTTGATCTCCAATTTTTCAAAATTAATTCTAACTATTCCTATTACAAAACTATTTAAAATAAATAGAAACCTTGATCGTGATCGAGGGAAGTACATAGGAGGAGATAGAATTTACATTAAGAAAAATTAGAGAAGACGCAATACTGCAGACCCCATTTAATAAAACCCATACATTCATGCATCCAACTAAAATAAAATCCAATCGCATTGGTCAATAGTCCATAATCAATCCCATTTATTATCATACACATCACCATATGCATCAATAAATAACATTCATCTTATGAATAATAAACATTTAATATATATATATATATATTGATATCATTTAATGGGCAAATTTAGTTAGTATAAAATCTATTTTTGAATCAAAATAAACTCCTTTATTTTAATCCAAATTTAAATCAAAATAAAACTATTTTATTTTAATTTATCCAATTTTGAATAAAATAAACAATTTTATTTTAATCAAAATCTTTAATCAAAATAAACTCCTTTATTTTAATTAATTATGGAATCCAATTCCATATATAAAAAAATCTTTAATTAAAATAAACTCTTTTATTTTAATTAATTATGGAATCAATTCCATATAAAAAAAATCTTTTATTAAAGGAAACACGGATATTCTTTCCTATTCACAAATAAACTCCTTTATTTTGAATAATATGAAATCTTATTCCATATTTAAATAAACTCCTTTATTTAAGGAAACATGGATTTTCTTTCCTATTCACAAATAAACTCTTTTATTTTGAATAATATGAAATCTATTTCATATCTAAATAAACTCCTTTATTTAAGGAAACATGAAATCCAATTTCAACTCCAATTAGTTATTATGGAATCCAATTCCAACTCTAATTAGTTAGCATGAAATTCTAATTTTAAAATTAAAATAAACTCTTTTATTTTAATATTTAAAATAATTCTTTTATTTTAAAATTAAAATAAATATTATTTTAATTATAAAATTATTAAGAATAATATTATATATATATAATATATATAATATATTATAAAATAATAAAATAACCGAATATATATATATATATAAAACCGTACGGTTTTAATATATAATATATATATATTATATCCGTGCTTCTCAAAAAAAAAAAAAAAAAAAATGTGCACATGTTAAGCCTGGTATGCTGCAGGATTTCCGTGCGGTCGTTGATTTCCTTGCATAATATGTTGCTCCTTTTTTTTTAAAGCATTCATGTAACTCCTGCCTTTTTCAATCTTCTTGCTGCTAATCACGTGGGCCACAAAAAAAATGCTCTTTTTTTTTTTTTTTTTTATGTTGCACGGAAATGACATGATCCGTGGACTGCTGATTTTCATATATCACGTGAGAAGTACCACGGATGCAACCCAAAAAAAAAATTCGCAACGGATACCAGTTTTTTTTCTTATTTTTTATTATTCCTAGCGGTATATATATATATATATATATATATATATATATATATATATATATATATATTAATAGATTTTATACAATAAAATTATGCCCAATTAAATTGTTCTAAACACATATCAACATACATATTAAATCAAACAATTAATAATTCGCATAAAGGTTTGGCTCGATGCCTTTATTAGGTTTGTAATATTCATGGCGCAATCAAATTGCATAAAAAGTGCGGAGCGTGTAAAATCGAGTTTAAAATTTACAAACCATATACCGGATCACCCTTTATGCACAATTATTAATTAAGCGAAAAGATAAAGAATAAAATCATACCCTTGAAGATCGAGCTTCCTCGTATTGCAAGTTCACCTCCAAATCCTTTCGCGTTCAATCTTGAATCCACGGGTTTGGTTCCTTCCTTTGATCAACGTTAGCCACCTAAATGTTTGGCCTCTAGAGGTGATCCACGAGGAAGAAGAAAATTCAAGAAGAAGGGTGGTTGGCTAAACCCTAGTTTTTCTATCTCTATAGAAAAGGTGTACTCTCCCAACAATTGGAATTTTGTCGTATGTTGAAAAAGTCAACAACTCTTTTCACCCATAATAAGACTCCTCTTATTAATAGATGTGGGCAACCCACCTTAACAATTAAGGAATTGGGTTTTATTTAATTAATTAAATTCTTTTAATTAATTAAGCTCCCTAATCTTATTAGGGATAATTAATTAAACTCTTTTAACTAATTTTCTTTCTTAATCCAATTAGGAATAAATGAGAGTACTTATATTAAATTAATTCCTAAACTCTTTTAGAAATTAAAATAATAATAATTGTAACAATATTAATAAGACTCCTCTTTTTAATTTATATTTAATATTTCTAAAATATTAAATAATAAATATTAAGCTATTTAATTTATTCTATCACCATAGATTAAATTAAATATACTTAACATATTATTACGATTATGCCATTAACTTCTTAAATAATTATTCTTCCTTTTATGGTGTGACCCTTTAGGTTCTCCATATTAAACCCAGGTTGTGAATAAATCAATTAGAACAATTCTAATCTTATTTAAATAAATAAATTAAACAATTAATTTATTTAAATAAATAATATTTATTCTACAATAGGGATAAGCCTCCCCTAGCGATCAACGACTTTCCGGATAATATAGATTTCAACATTAATCATTAAAGAACCTTTGAGTAAATAGTTATCGTATAATTCAATCCTTCCACCATCTGATGTCCCAATTAAATATAAGACATTAAATTCTTTGTCAAGTCTTATTTTATTTAATTATATGTATTTCGATCCTTAAATGCACAACTCAAATAATGCAAATTAGAAACTCCTTTCTAATTTCATTACGCTTTGGCCAAGGACTACTGGGTTGTCATTTATCGAATCACATAGGACATTTCTCTTCTTTTATTAGAAGTGGTAGATTCTTTATTGATCATACATTATCTCTATATATAACTTATTATACCCAAGCATACCCTTTGATATACCCTAAGGGTCTTAAGGAATAAGTCAAAGTATAACTCATCATACATAAGATACTATGATGATCTCAAGTCCAAGGATTACTTGTACTACTATCACTACAAGAATTTCTATTGACAGGCAAATAAAACTCCATTAGGTATTCCTTAGCGAGCCACGTTCAGTGAACTTATTCTCTAATAAGCACCTATATACTTGCTTTAGTGTCTCCACACAAATGATCATGAGATCAATCATCCTCATCCAATGAGCAAGCAACGTATGTACCAATCTATCAGGATTCACTAATCCCCAATTTAGTAATCCAATGATTGGGAACTATTTTAGTTTTAAGATTTCAAAGAATTTAGATCTCATTAGAATGATCATCATCATTATTCTAAAAGCATTGCTTAAAACTATGGGTTTATCACATATTATAAAACAAAGATCATGTAGATAATTAAAAGCCTTTAATAAATTAATACTTTTATTAATAAATGAATAAGATTGTTACAAAATATATGCTTTATCATCAAACATGATTGGTTTGTGTGCATACTACTTTCAGAATTACCCTCATTTATTTACTTAATTATGTGTAAGCGATTCTGGGGATAGATTCTTTGTAAGGGGGGGAGAATGTAACGGGTCAAATTTATTGAGTCGTGATTCTGGGGACAGAATCCATTTAAGGAGGGAAAGATGTAACGAACGAGAATTTTGTAAATTAATTTTAATATTTATTGGATTAAATAAATATTTTCGATGATTTAATTACTAGATTAAATAATTAATTGATGAAATTATGGTAGATTAATTTAATTATATGTATTACATTTATTAAATTATGTGGAGAATTTTTTTTATCGAAGTATGTTATTATGTGAGCTTATTGTATTAACAGAAATATTTAATAAGCTTATTGGTATTTTAATTAATTTAATTATTAATTAGAGAGTTATTAATTTGACATTATTTATTTATGAGAAATTATTATATTTTATTTAAAGTAAATTAAATATAATATTGGATTTATTTTATAAGGAGTGTGACATTAATTAAACTATATGATAAAGCTTTATTAAATTAAATAGTTTTGAAATCTATTAAGCCTAGCCAAACATGGCACTAAGGGAGGTTGGGAGCAGTTACCCATGTTAGGTAACTGACCTCCATCATGCGCATCAGTTCACTTTATTTATTACAACGTCTTCTCTTTATTCCTTCATTATTACTAAGTCTAAGAAATATTCAGAGAGAGTTGAGAATTGTCAAAGAGAATAAAGATATTGTGAAAGAGATTGAAAGAGGAGAATTTAAGAAATCATCCGAGTCTTCTAATCTATACCTTACACTCAGGGTAATCTCCTCCTTCCCAAATTTTTAAAGTTATGTTGTTTAAATTTTATGAAAATGGCTTTCAAGTTTTCTGGAAACTCTTTGTATTTATAAAGGGTGTGGATTATGTGTTGTATATGTGTTAAATGTTACTATATTGTATTTAGTTATATATATTTCACAAACCATATCATATGTTCCATTAAAATACATTCCGTATATGTTTTTCAAAATTACAGAGTTTGGGTTTTGGCCATATGGCCTTATACGTGATATTTCATGTGTTGATCGTATATTATCCCTAAATTTTACATTCGTATGTTGTTATGCACGTTGATACGAAGAGACCAAAGTTTAAATAAATGGATTCGGTGTTATAACGAATCCGTAGTGACAATTTTCATGTTTTATTTTCAAAACCTTCAAGAACATCAAAGTCAGTGAAATTGCATGCTTAAACTCTGTGATTATATGTTTTAATGGGTTAAAATCACTTTATAAATGTTGGGTAATGATTATATACGAATTCTAACATGTGGGTATGATTAAATTCGTGTAGTGATAATTTAATTAGAATTTTTTTTGGCTATATTCTGCAATTTTCACGAATTGTAGAACAGTTTTCAGTTCGTAGTCTTGTAGCGCTAGTCCAATGCCTTATGCCTTAAAGGCAGCGCGCATGACATAAGTGTCCGATCACGGTATTATGTCCAATGGGCCTTCCAAACCTAAATATAAGCGATGAGCGTATTATTTCCACTCTGAAATGGTACAAAAATGTAATTTTTAAAGTGTTAAGTCTAGCAATATATTGTTAACTTAATGTAATGAACATAAAATTATGTTATAAATATAATGAGATGTTAAAATAGATACTTAGCATGTAAATAACATAATTACATGTGGATCGAATTATTGAATACATAATAAGTTTGTTATTCATGATGTGTAAATTATGTGACAAAGTGGTAATTTGACTAAGTATAGTCAATATTCGAATTAGACAAAAGAATGAGTTTATGATGATTAGTTAAGTTATAATTAACTGGTATTGTGAATGGTATGTATGATTAAATTCAAAGAACATGCTTAGTTAAAGTGTAATCTACGCACGAGACAAGTTTCCTAACCCTACTTGTCATTATTGTTCAAGTTTATTATTTACCTCAAGTAAATTATCAATTCTATTATTCAAGTTCAAATGTTATATTAAAGATTGATTACCTTTTCAAAACATGATTCAGTTATACAATAATTGTTCTATTGTATACTTCTTGATATTATTATTCAAATTGAATATCATTATTGTTGAACCTTATTAGACTAGTGAAATTTATTAATTCAACTAGTCCTTAGTTGATGAACGTTCTAAACTTCCTTTGGTGCAGACTCAAATGTCAAACTGAGATGAACAACCCTGCAAAGGGATTTACTTATGCGTTAGCGTTAAGATATTATGCGATGATGGTACTAAATTTGATTCCCCCAAGTCACAGTAGAAAGGTCCATAGTCTTATGGTATTAAAGGTTTCAAGTATAACCCTTGATAACCTAGGACATAGTTCAAGGTCTTATGACCCTCAGAATTCTTTTGATTCTTATTATTCATTCTTGATTCAAAAGTTGAGCTTTTATTCAGATGTCTTTGATTTACTCGCATGTTATTATACTGTTATTGCATTATTATACTTGTGGGCATTAGTGCTCACTCTTGCTTAATAATAACATTGCAGTTAAGAACGAAAGAACTGATGAACCTTCCACTAGTAAAGGCAAGGGCAAAGTTAGCAAGTGATGAAGACTTGTTATTTTTACTAGATGATGTATTTATGGTTAAGACTTGAGTTAATGATGTTGTTTAAGACTTATTTGTTTATGATTCCGCACATATGTTTAAGGTTAGTTTAACTTGGGATTGTATTATTATTATTCGGATGTTGTAACCCTTAAGGGAAAGATTTTTATTCTATCTATTGTATGGTTTGCATTTTTTATGGGTAGATATATAGATGATATTTGTACAATGAACACCAAATCCCGTGGAATTGAAGTACCCGGATTTGGGGGTGTCACAGTTTCCATTAGTAAGTCATCAAAATTTATCAAGCATGCAAGGTAAGTCCACATATTCTATGCCATGCTTTCATGCTTATGTTTATATGTAATTAGATTATGATATCATTGTAACGAATGATTTGTTCAATTTGAGTTGATGTGGTTTAGTTAATTATTTCTTGAATAAATAATTAAATATTAAATATTAAATATTTATTTGCAATATTAAATATTTATTGAATTATATAAGTATTTAATGGCAATTTGAGTTGATGTGATTTAGTTAATTATTTGTTGAATAAATAATTAAGGAGCTAAGAAAATTAATTGCTATGAGATTATATACTAATGTAATTTAATAAGTAAGTTAGAGAGCTAATAATGATTAAATGAATTATAATATTTTAATTGGAATTTGTGATTAAAATAAAGTGTTAGTTGGTTGAATAAAGTTATGATTATAAAGAAATTATAGTTTTGTGATAATGATTTATGTGTTAAAGTAATTCATTAGATTAGTATTTGAATTGATTAAATTGATTATTTAATTAAATAGAAGTGTGACAAATAACCTTGCTATAAAGGAGTTACTAAAATAAATTAAGGGAGTTTAATTCAGTTTTGCCAAACAAGGCCTAATGCCTATTAAGTCTTTTATCTAATTGTGTTTTAGCAAACAAGACATAAGGATTAATGGATTATTTTTAGTTAGTTAACCAAACAAGCCTTATGGCTTTTGATTTCAAAAAAAATTATAACTGATGTCAGTTAAGTTAGTATTATATTATATAATTAATATATATTATATCTTATATGTGTTATATTCTAAGACGTAAGAATAGAGGAGAGAGGTAAAAGAGAAAAAGAGAAAAACTCAGAGGAAGAAGAAGAAGAGAAGAAGAAAAGTGAGAGAATCCTAGAGAATTGGCAGTGAAGAGGAGAAAAGCTTGACAATCAAAGAGATAGTATCATCATCTTCTTCAAGGTATTATTCTATTCTTTTTAGTTTTAAAAGTTTAGTTTTCTCTTCCCAAATTCTCTGTAGAATCCTTGTGTAAGGATGAATGGTTGTTGTTATGTGGCTTTATACGATAAACTATTGATGTTAAAACTATTTTCATAAGTTATAATCAATGAATTGATGATATGTATGTAATTTGTGAAGAAAACCTTTTTACAGAGAGTTTTTGTGAATGAGTATGGGTTAATTTAAAGTAGAAATTGAGAGTTAATTAGTTGTTTAGTTGATAAATTGACCATCTAATTTGATAGAGTATGTATAATTATTGATAAAGATACTTTGAATTAATTGTTTTAGTTGAAAAACAAAATTTACCGTGTTGATTTTCATTGAAATATCAAAAAGTGAGTTTTTATCAAAAACAGTGAAATTGGATGTTTTAAATTCGTTGTTTATGTTGTTGTATGGGTAGAAACATGTTAGAAGTTCTTGAATTATGTTTACATGAAGTTTTTGTATGAATTGCATGTGAATTAGTTTGTTAGAAACGAGCTTGTAGGCCAAAATGGCTTTTTCTTGTCTCTGCCGATTGTGAAGGCATCGATTCGCAGCAAGATTTCGCACTTGCATGGCGTCAGTCGATGAGTAGGTTAGTGGCGCCGCACCGCCATCCCCTTGCCAAAATGCAACCCATAGTGTGAAATCGTAATAGCCGCTGGCGCTGAGTTAAAGAGAATGGTCTAACAGTGTACCTTTTGTACACGAAATTTTAAGAAATATTATGTGATGATAGTAGGACTGCAAAATATTTATTTAAGTATTTCTATACTATGAATAATTATGTTATTAAAGATTAACTTGTGTTATAACTTGATTATGTGATTAAACAATCAAACACTATGTCATGATGACATATGTATATAGGATATTTGTGATTCGAATTGTTCGGTTTATTCTACGAACAAGGCAAGTTTTCTAATCTATTATCTTGTTAATTCAATTACTGTTTTCAATTCGATTACAATATAATGATGTAAGTTATTCTGGAGCAAGTTATTCTTTTATTTAACTTGTTGTTTAGCAAGCACAACTATATATACTAATGTCAAACATTTCTATCGTTCAAATTGCTATTCATGCTTAGTATTCAATTCTAATTAACCTTGGCTTAGTATTGTTCAAGCAAGGTATGCTATAATTATTCAAATTGTATACTATTAGATTATTCCTAAAGCATGACTTTAGTTTACTATGATTGATTCAATCACGATTATTCTATAGTATAGTGTTATTGGTTTTATTAAACTACTCCTTAGTTGATGTTCATTGAATTCCAAATTACCTTGAAAGCTTATCCAAACCAAACTTCCTTTGGTGCGAACTTGTACTCTAAATACTGAGATGAACAACCCAATTGTTATGATTATGGGTTAACTTATGCATAGCGTTAAAATGTTTGTGCACAATACATTGTACGAAGGACTGATCCCCCTAAGTACGAGGTCCTTATAGTCTTATTACTGTTAAAGTTAGAGTTGAAAGATTACTTGCAACTGTGGACGTAGTTCATGGTCTTACGACCCTCAGTGATGTATATTTTCCATATTTTGGGATTTTAGTTTCTGATTATTATTGATAGAGTACTATTCACTTTTGATGAGCCCATTTCGACAGTTATTATTGTTATACTCCTGTTGATTCCATATTATATCCAGTGAGTAATTTTTTTGCTCACTCTTGCATATTTATAAACTCATTGCATCTAAAGAAGAGAAGGTAGGTGAACCTTCGACTAGCAAAGGAAAGGGAAAAATGTACAAGTGATGAAGACTTGTAATTTTTACTTCGATTAAGATGTTAGACTTTTATTATGTTGATCTTAGACTTTATTTTTTAAAGAAGTTATGTAATGTTTTCCGCATTTGAATGATGATTAAAGGTTAGATAACTCAGGAGATTTTTATTTAAGTTTAATCCTATATGGGCAGGTTTTTATTATTCAATTTTATTATAATTGGGTAGTTAGAAATGAATGTTTTGATTAAGTGAACACCGAATCCTGTGGGAATAAAGTACCTGGATTTGGGGGTGTCACAAGTTGGTATCAAAGCTTTAGGTTATGAACCTTAGGTGGGGGGGGAAAGCCTTAGGAGGTAACCTTTGAAAAGATAGTGGAGATAACTCTTATCGAGTTTTAAAGAAAGAAGTAATAAAATACTTATGTGCTTATGTGTTTATAATTTATGTACTCGTGAGTGTCGAGTGGTAATAATTAATAATTAAAACTTTAAAACTTTGTTGTCAGGATGACTAATGTCGGAGAATCCAGTCAGGCTAGGGAGGAGGGACCTCAAATGCCTATAGAGGAGGAGCATCACGACATTCAGGTAGTTTGGGAACAACTACTACCACGGGAGTCAGCCCCATTGGTCACAGTAGTTGAAGATGAGGATGATGATGTGGAGACAGACGAGGAGGATCCCGTTGAGTTACCATAGGAGGATGAGGATGACGAGGACGAGGAGGAAAGGATTCCACTTAACTCGATAGTTGGCCGTATATACGATGAGGTGCATGACCGTAACGTGGAACTTCAGGATACAGTTGAGGAGTTGCAAGAGATAGTAGCTAAACAACAGACTGCAATGACACAAAAAGACGGCGAGATCCAGGATCATGAAGAACGACTGACAAATGTCGAGGAGAAACTAGTACAGACTAAAGGAGAGAAAGAACAACTGGTCGAAGTGGTCGCTGAACTAAAGAACAAGCTGAGAGAAGAAGCTGCTAAGAGGGCAAGAGATGAAGCTGTTTACGAGGAAGCTTTTTAACGAACCAGATTAGCAGTAGGAGACACACAAGCAATGAGGATGAAGATGGAAGAGATGGATAAAGTATTTAAAACCCAATTAATCGAGCTCAAGATCGGGTCATGGGATATCCTATTCAGTTCAAGACGCTGCCATCATTTATGTTAGATCGCAGAACAATGTTTCGGGTCATGGAGGAAGAACGTGATAGGGCTAAGAAGTATCTTAATAGAACATCGTAGTTGTTGTACGATGAGTGAAAGGTTAAATAAATTATAAATCCAAAGTGTAATACAACCTATGGGATTTGACTATGATGTTTTTCTGAAACTTTTGTAGTTCAGGAAAGTAATGTAGATAGCAGAGATGCTATTATTTTATGTTTTCAAAAGGTTATGAATAAATAAAAGTTGTTACTTTATTCAAAGTGTTATGTGTTATGTGGTTAATTCTTTTTGGAGACAAGTTAAGTAGAAATTACTTAAAAGAATTGAATAATAATCTAATGAATGTACTTTTAACAGAAAATGCCTCCCAGACGTCAACCACCACGACAAAGAACCACTGAGGGAACCATTAACGACACTGTTGACGGTAAACCCGTTCAACAACTAGTGAAACTATTGACAAGAGCGTTGCAGAATCAACCACAAAACTATGGTGCAACGTTTAAGGATTTCGAGGTGGTTGGACCACATGAATTCCGTGGGTCCATGAATCCAGTCGAAGCACAAACCTGGATTATGGAGATAGAAAAGGTGTTCGATGTCGCTAGGGTAGGGGATGATCGAAGATCGCCGCAACTTTTCATGTTGAAAGCGAAGCTAGTTATTGGTGGCGAGCCAATAAAACTCGTGAAGGGCCGTGGAGTGATGACTGGGATAGGTTCAAGGAGTGGTTCTTCGAGACCTATTTTTCGGAGAGTTCGAAGAGTCAGCTAGAAGTGCAGTTTCTGGAACTAAAACAAGGAACGATGACAGTATCTGAGTATGCCACAAAATTCAATGAATTGGCGAGGTTTGTGCCATATCAAGTCAAAGCCTGCAGACAGCGTAAGGCGAAAGAGATTTGAGCAGGGGTGAAGCCACAGGCCGACGATGAGGGTTTCCTATTCTAGTTGAAGACATTACGTTTCTGGTGATGGAGAAAGCGAAGACTCGGCTGAAGGTGGAGGTGAGGCAGTGACAAAGTTCAATCAGGAACAGAAGAAGAAAAAGATTGAGAATGAGATTAAGAATGGAGGTGGTAGCGGTGGAAATAACAACAACAACAACAGCTTGAAGAGGAAGTGGAATGGGAACATGGGTGCTGGAAACCATCAGGGTAACCAGCAAAACAAAAAGTTTGAAGCATGTGCGACATGCGGGAAATTTCACAAGGGTGCGTGCTTGATAGGGAAATGATTTTGCTTCAATTGTGGCTAGGAGGGTCACATCGCCCCTAATTGCACTCAACCGAAGAAGAATATGTGCTTCACGTGCGGATCCAAGGGTCACTTTGCTCGTGAATGCCCTAAGAAGAAGGAGGGAGTGACAACCAGAAGCAATGGAGGTAACAATGGAGGTACATGGGCCATTGCAAGACCTGCATCATTAAACATACCCACAGCCAGAACCTTCAACATGACTGTGTAGGATGCTATGCAATCAAAAGATGTAGTGTCAGGTATTATCCCAATCAATTATATTAATGCATATGTATTATTTGATTCGGTCTTTACTTGCTTCGTTATATCTGATGAATTTGCTAAGAGGTTAGAATTGCCTAGAGAAGAACTGAATTTTCCTTTGAACATAGAAATTGCGAATAAGGAAGTAATCCTGTTAGATTCTGCATACAAGAAGCGTAGGGTGAACATTAAGGAGAATATCTTGTTAGTAGATTTGATTCCGATTATACTCGGGGAATTTGATGTAATTTTGGGAATGGATTGGTTGTTCAAATACGGAACGGTAATTGACTACCAAAAGAAATGAGTAAACCTTATGACTCCGTCAAAGGTAGTATTTCATGGTAGCAAGTCGCCTAGACAAATGAAATGTCTGACGACTATGCAGGCCAAGAAATTTGAGTCAAGGTTGTGTTGGCTATTTAGCTTATATAGTCGATACTCATAAGAAGGGTGTGAAACTAGAAGAAATACCAGTAGTGAGGGAATTCGAAGATGTGTTTCCAGAGGATTTGCCAGGACTTCCACCTGACAGAGAAATAGAGTTCGTGATCGACTTGGCGCCGGGAACAACACCAATATCGAAGGCCGCGTACAAAATGGCTCCGGTAGAAATGAAGGAACTGATGGTATAGTTGCAAGAACTGCTGGACAAGAAATATATTCAACCAAGCGTATCACCGTGGGGAGCGCCAGTTTTGTTCGTGAAGAAGAAGGACGGGTCAATGCATCTTTGCATTGATTATAGGGAATTAAATAAGGTCACTATTAATAATAGGTATCCGTTACCTAGAATAGATGACTTGTTCGATCAGTTGAAGAGTGCTAAATATTTTTCAAAAATAGATCTGAGAAGTGAGTATCACCAATTGAAGGTAAGAAAGGAGGATATACCTAGAACGGCACTCAGAACTCGGTACGGACATTACGAGTTTTTGGTGATGTCTTTTGGTTTAACAAATGCCCCTGCTGCGTTCATGGATTTGATGAACAGGGTGTTTAAACCATTCTTAGACAAGTTTATAGTGGTATTTATTGATGACATTCTGGTGTATTCCAAAACTCAAGAAGAACACGTGGAACATTTACGTTTGACAATGGAATCACTAAGGAATGAAAAGTTGTATGCAAAATTCTCTAAGTACGAATTTTGGCTCGACCGTGTACAATTTTTAGGGCATGTGATTGACAAAGATGGGATTTCAGTGGATCTGTCAAAAGTGGAAGCTGTGATCAATTGGGAACAACCAAGAACACCATCCAAAGTGAGGAGTATCTTGGGACTGACAGGTTATTATAGAAGATTAATTCAAGATTTTTCTAAGATAAGCACTCCGCTGACAAATTTGACAAGGAAAGTTGTAAAATTCGTTTGGATGGAGAAATGTGAAGAGAGTTTCCAAGATTTGAAGAAGAAGCTAAGTGTGGCACCTGTGTTGACATTACCAGATAATACATGAAATTTTGTGGTGTATAGTGATGCCTCACACAAAGGGTTGGGTTGTGTTCTTATGCAGAACGGAAAATTTATTGCGTATGCATCAAGACAACTGACGAATTATGAGAAAGGGTATCCGACTCATGATTTGGAATTGGTCATTATATTATTTGCTCGAAGATATGGAGGCACTATCTTCATGGAGAGAAATGTGAGATCTACACAGACCACAAAAGTCTGAAGTATATTTTCACTCAGAAAGATTTGAACATGCGTCAAAGAAGGTGGATGGAATTGATAAAGGATTACGATTGTGAGATCTTTTATCATCCGGGCAAAACGAATGTGGTTGCAGATGCTTTAAGCGGGAAAGGTCGGGAAAAGTTGATGCTGATAACAACTCAGGAAGATCTCATTTCAACAATGACAAAACTGGAGTTAGAAATCAAATTTCCAAAAGAATCTGACGAAAAACTATTCCAGATAGAAGCTGGTCCAACTTTAGTGGAAAAAGTGAAGGGGGCTCAACTACAAGATGAAGAGTATGGAAAAATCATAGAGAATCTGATCGAGGATAGTGATGTAAAATACAAGATCGATACCGAAGGACTACTACGGTTCGAGGGAAGAATTTAGGTTCCAACAGTGCCACACTTAAAGATGAAATCCTGGCCGAAGCACACAACACAAAATATTCAATTCATCTAGGAAGCATGAAAATGTATCAAGATTTGCGCCAACATTTTTGGTGGCCGAATATGAAAAGGGACGTTGCAGAATGCGTAGCAAAATGCTTGACATGTCAAAGAGTAAAAGCCGAACATCAAAGACCCAGCGGATTACTTCAACCGTTGGAAATACCAGAATGGAAATGGGAACACATCACAATGGATTATGTGGTGAGTCTTCGAACTACTCAGAGAGGATGCGATGCGATTTGGGTGATAGTGGAAAGACTTACGAAATCAGCACACTTTCTACCGATAATGATTAGATTCAATCTTGATCAGTTGGCAAGATTGTACATTAAAGAGATCGTTTCGAGGCACGGAGTGCCAGTATCAATTGTGTCCGATAGAGATCCGCGATTCACGTCAAATTTCTGGAAGAGACTACAAGAATGCATGGAGACACAGTTGCGAATGAGTACAGCTTATCATCCACAAACAGATGGCCAAAGCGAACGAACAATTCAAACATTGGAAGATATGCTGAGAGCATATGTCATGGACTTTAAAGGAAGCTGGGAAGACCATTTACCGTTGATGGAATTTGCTTACAACAATAGTTATCACGCAAGCATTGGCATGCTGCCTTACGAAGCATTATATGGCAGAAAGTGCAGAACTCTACTGTGCTGGGATGAAGTCGATGAACGCCAACTGCTAGGACCGGAACTAGTGCAACAAACTGCTGACATTGTCAAACTCATCGGGACAAGATTGGTAGCAGCTCAAGACCGACAGAAGAAGTATGCTGATCAACACAGGCAAGATCGTGCATTTGATGTAGGAAGTTATGTATTCCTAAAAGTTTCTCCTTAGAAGGGGAAAATTCATTTCGGTAAAAAGGGAAAGCTAAGCCCGAGATTTATTGGACCCTTTGAAGTGATGCGAAGAGTGGGTGAAGTGGCTTACGAGGTAGCCCTACCTCCAGAGTTAGAAAACATTCATAATGTTTTTCACATTTCGGTGTTACGACCATATAAACCCGACTATAAACATGTGATCGAGTACGAACTGTTGCAGTTCGAGAAAGATTTGCCTTATGAAGAGGTTCTTATCCAGATAGTTGACAGGAAAGAACACGTGCTCAGAAATAAAGTGATACCTTATGTGAAGGTGATATGGATGAACCACAACGCTGAAGAAGCTACGTGGGAACTCGAAGAGAAAATGTTGAAAGAGTACCCTGAGTTATTTGTTTAATCTATGTCTTCGATTCTGGGGATAGAATCTTTGTAAGTAGGAAAGAATATAACGAATGATTTGTTTGAGTTATGATTCTGAGGACAAAATCCTTGTAAGGAGGAAATGATGTAACATTCCAGAATTTTAAAGTGTAATATTAAATATTTATTGATTTATATAAGTATTTAATGGATATGTTTATTGTTGAATAAATAATTGTTCAATTTGAGTTGATGTGGTTTAGTTAATTATTTGTTAAATAAATAATTAAATATTAAATATTAAATATTAAATATTTATTTGCAATATTAAATATTTATTGAATTATATAAGTATTTAATGGCAATTTGAGTTGATGTGATTTAGTTAATTATTTGTTGAATAAATAATTAGTCAGAGCTAAGAAAATTAATTGCTATGAGATTATATACTAATGTAATTTAATAAGTAAGTTAGAGAGCTAATAATGATTAAATGAATTATAATATTTTAATTGGAATTTGTGATTAAAATAAAGTGTTAGTTGGTTGAATAAAGTTATGATTATAAAGAAATTATAGTTTTGTGATTAAATTGATTATTTAATTAAATAGAAGTGTGACAAATAACCTTGCTTATAAAGGAGTTACTAAAATAAATTAAGGAGTTTAATTCGGTTTTGCCAAACAAAGCCTAATGCCTATTAAGTCTTTTTATCTAATTGTGTTTTACCAAACAAGGCATAAGGATTAATGGGTTATTTTAGTTAGTTAACCAAACAAGCCTTATGGCTTTTGATTTCAAAAAAATTATAAGCGATGTCGATTAAGTTAGTATTATATTATATAATTAATATATATTATATCTTATATGCGTTATATTCTAAGACGTAAGAATAGAGGAGAGAGGTAAGAGAGAAAAAGAGAAAAACTCAGAGGAAGAAGCAGAAAAGTGAGAGAATCCTAGAGAATTGGGAGTGAAGAGGAGAAAAGCTTGACAATCAAAGAGATAGTATCATCATCTTCTTTAAGGTATTATTCTATTCTTTTTAGTTTTAAAAGTTTAGTTTTTCTCTTCCCAAATTCTCTGTAGAATCCTTGTGTATGGATGAATTGTTGTTGTTATGTGGCTTTATATGACAAAACTAGTGATGTTAAAACTATTTTCATAAGTTATAATCAATGAATTGATGATATGTATGTAATTTGTGAAGAAAACCTTTTTATAGAGAGTTTTTGTAAATGAGTATGGGTTAATTTAAAGTAGAAATTGAGAGTTAATTAGTTGTTTAGTTGATAAATTGACCATTTAATTTGATAGAGTACGTATAATTATTGATAAAGATACTTTGAATTAATTATTTTGGTTGAAAAACAAAATTTACCGTGTTGATTTTCATTGAAATATCAAAAAGTGAGTTTTTATCAAAAACAGTGAAATTGGATGTTTTATATTCGTTGTTTATGTTGTTGTATGGGTATAAACATGTTAGGAGTTCTTGAATTATGTTTACATGAAGTTTTTGTATGAATTGCATGTGAATTAGTTTGTTAGAAACAAGCTTGTAGGCCAAAATGGCTTTTTTCTTGTCTTATTCTTGAGAAAGTTGTCAATGAAAGCTATGATTTCGCGTCGTATTGTGACATGCCCAAAGAAGACGTTAGAGAACCTTATAACGCCATCCCCACGCCATGATTTCAACCCATAGTGTAAACCTATGGCTGTGTAGCATGTGAGTTAGCGAATGGTACGACAATTGTACTTTTTGAACACGAAATTTTAAGAAACATTATGTGATGATAGTAGGACTGCAAAATATTGATTTTAGTATTTTTATACTATGAATAATTATGTTATTAAAGATTAACTTGTGTTATAACTTGATTATATGATTAAACAATCAAACACTATGTCATGATGACATATGTATATATTTGTGATTCGAATTGTTCGGTTTAATCTACGAATAAGGCAAGTTTTCTAATCTATTATCTTGTTAATTCAATTACTTTTTTCAATTTGATTACAATATAATGATGTAAGTTATTCTGGAGCAAGTTATTCTTGTATTTAACTTGTTGTTTAGCATGCACAACTATATATACTAATGTCGAACATTTCTATCGTTCAAATTGTTATGCATGCTTAGTATTCAATTCTAATTAACCTTGGCTTAGTATTGTTCAAGCAAGGTATGCTATATTTTTTCAAATTGTATGCTATTAGATTATTCCTAAAGCATGACTTTAGTTTACTATGATTGATTCAATCACGATTATTCTATAGTATAGTGTTATTGGTTTTATTCAACTACTCCTTAGTTGATGTTCGTTGAATTCTAAATTACCTTGAAAGCTTATCCAAACCAAACTTCATTTGGTGCGGACTTGTACTCTAAATACTGAGATGAACAACCTTATTGTTATGATTATGGGTTAACGTACGTATAGCGTTAAAATATTTGTGCACAATACAGTGTACGAAGGGCTGATCCCCCTATGTACGAGGTCTTTATAGTTTTATGACTGTTAAAGTTGGAGTTGATAGATTACTTACAACTGTGGACGTAGTTCATGGTCTTACGACCCTCACTGATGTATTTTTTCAATATTTTTGGATTTCAGTTTCTGATTATTATTGATAGAGTACTATTCACTTTTGATGAGCCTATTTCGACAGTTATTATTGTTATACTCCTGTTGATTCCATATTATATCTAGTGAGCAATTGTTTTGCTCACTCTTGCATATTTATAAACTCATTGCAGCTAAAGAAGAAAAGGTAGGTGAACCTTCGACTAGCAAAGGAAAGGGAAAAATGTACAAGTGATGAAGACTTGTAATTTTTTACTTTGATTGAGATGTTAGACTTTTATTAAGTTGATCTTAGACTTTATTTTTTAAAGAAGTTATGTAATGTTTTCCGCATTTGAATGATGATTAAAGGTTAAATAACCTGGTAGATTTTTATTTAAGTTTAATCATGGATGGGCATGTTTTTATTATTCAATTTTATTATAATTGGGTAGTTAGAAATGAATGTTTTGATTAAGTGAACACCGAATCGTGTGGGAATAAAGTACCTAGATTTGGGGGTGTCACAATCATGTTTTCAAGTTCAGAATTTAAAGTATACATGGCTTATTAAGTTTGTACTTTGAAACTCAAGTTACATTTGGAACCTAAGCTATGGTAAGTGGTTACGTGCAAGGTCACTTATATCAGCATGCTAGGGGAATAAGTAGTCATAATGAATTCATACTAGCATGCTCAGCATAACAAAAAGTAAACCAAATTAGTATCCAAGATGGCGGTAAGCGATGGGCCGCACATGGTCTTGTACTATAGAAGTGGTGTGGTAGGTGCCACTTGAAACGTATAAAATTTTGGCTCCGTCACAGAGCATTAACACAACATTACCAAACTTCTTCTGTTGTAACTCAGACTAGCTCTAATGCTTTCAAACATGCATACAAACTTAGAAAACACACTATCATGCTAATTCATACCAATTGATAGAGAATCCAAGCAATTATAAACATTTAACAAAACTCAAACTTAAGAACATAAAAATAGAATTTATACCTCTTGAAGCTTAAATGAATTCCCTTAATGCACTAATTCTATTCCCTTAATTCTCAGCAACTCACACTTATCAGACAAATTATCTAGCAACTAAGAAATGAGAAGAAGGGTTACTATATATAGAGAAATGGTTGCCCAGTTAATGGTCTTGCACCATGGTTTGAATCAATGGAATATAGAAGAAACCAATGGACAAGAAGAAGTTGGCCAACCACCCTTTCTCCCACCATCTTCGTAGCCATCATCACCATGGATTATAGCAGCTGGAGTTCACGCAATGGAGAAGTAGGATACTGTTTGGGTACTGTGTTGGGTCACTGATTTTGGGACACGAGTTTTAAATCTTAGCTACTAGATTACATAATGCTTAGTTTGGTTCCTTGGACTTCCAAAATATAATTTTAATGTGTTAATGCTATTATATAATGGAAAGTTAGGGATTATTTATGTATCCACATCATATAATCCATGTACATTAGTCTAGTCTAACATGTATGGACTCAATTTAATTGGTCACTAATAATTCAATATCTCCTTAAAACTTTATTATTCCAATTAGACTTACTTATTGAAACAATTTGTAACTCTTTGATATAGTACATCTTTAATGTTCCCACACATACTTGTTGTCACATAAGCATTATTTATGTCACTTATAATTCCTTCTATTTTACTATATAGTTTTGTATATTATATGGTTACCTTAACGTGTCACACTACACTTTCTTTTTAATGTAGGTACTATATATTATCACATATCTTGCACACATCAATTGTAATACCCGGTTAAAAAAACTAAATAAATAAATAAAATTATATATGTTTAGAAATATATTGTTTGGGCTTTTCTTTTATTTAGGTCAAATTAGTTATTAATTTACATAGGCTAATAGTAGTTTGTATATATCATTAACTTTGTAAATTTGGGCCTTCAAATTAATTAACTTCAATTTATATTTTGTATAATTAAATTTTATTAAAATTAAAAATTAATAAATAATAAATATAACTAATGTAACGCTCGGAAATTTGGTCTATCTTCAAACCCGGATTCTGTACATCACGAGTACATCATTCATCCAACATACATCATTATATCCTGAAATATAACAGCATACACTCTCAAATCCCTGGTTCAGGAAACCTTATAACCTCTTTCATTACAAATAATGGTAATTACATTATTCATTTCATCTTATAAGAGTGACTTTTATCCGCCACCAAAGATACATAACAATTCATTAAACTAGTCTATAATTCAATTTCATCTTTTTACATTACAAATCTTCACTTGATCTTCTCGCTCATTCACCTTCTGAATGGTACTTTATCTGAATACCGTCAGCTTGATCTTTACGGAATCCTTAAGTTCTTCTAACCTTGTTCGCTAAAAACTGTTTTTCATTTAAAGCAAGATTGAGCATTTAATTGCCCAGCAAGTCATAATAATTGAACAAACAACTTCACAATTAAAACATTTCTTTAGAACTTCTATAACCGAACAAAGGTTATGAAGCAGCTTGAATAATAGAAATAGTCTCGATTCTTATCATCTTAAAACATCAGTAACTTTTACTTTGAAATACTTTCATTCCTCTACCTTTTTCATACACATCCTGTTTGGCTCGAATCATTAGCACACACTTAACAATAACGGTTCATGTATAAACAGAACATACTTGTATTGAACAACTCAATCACAGAACAGTTCATATCATAGAAACACTGAAGTGTTCAAATTGTGGCTCAATACCTCATACGTTCTACCACCTTGTAAAAATATCGGACATTCGCACATAGACAGAACTTCTCAAGTTCAACATCTGAGAAGTTTAAGAAACTAGCATTCATTTAGAATATGAATGAAGTTAGGAAACTTGATTTACGCACAGCTACAGCTTACGTTGAACTGCTCATTCCAATTCATATATAACACATAAGGAAAAAACATAAACACCAATTAGTCATATATTGAACTTACACATTGGTTTACTTAACTTTACTTCTTAGGGTTCGCGTTCTTGCAATATAAGTTTATGCGACTAACTTCCTTTACCAGTTTACGATTTCATGACATACAGAGATGTCTTACTCAAAATATTCATCATCTTGGATGATTTATATTCTCATCTTCTTCTTATAACTTCTTTAGGACTCAGCACACATCGCGTCTCTGCTAGTAGTCCATATGGTACTCTGAGTGGTTTCCCACTAAGAACCAACAAACAAGTTCCCATCTCATCTACACTGCCATCACAGTGAGTTAGATCGGTTGCCAGTTTCATATATACCTTCGCTCTCTAAAGGAATTGTTTAACCCAGCTCCCATATGTCAACCATCAAAGGTTACGATTGTACCACAACCTAACTCATCTTAACTTATCTGAACCATTAACTATAACGTTCGTTAAGTCAATTTCTTATTTTTTACGGCTTTCTGGCAACTAAATGTCATACCTCAAGATTCATTCCTTATCGACTCACATTCGGCTTTCATTAATCTTATTACCGTTTGTTACGGCTTTCTTGATAATTTCTATCTTATTAATACTTTCGTTATTCATTACCTTCTTGATCTTTTAATTTCTTTCGATCATTTCAATCAACATGTGCTAAATGTTTAAATTACTTCATTAAGTGTTATATTACATGAACTACATGTTCATTATCTATCCGTACACTTCCACAGGGAGCTGAGTAGTTAAACTCTCCTCACTGGGCCTTGCCCTGCACTGGCGCTGCGGCGCCGGTTCCCTTCCTCCATCTCGTGCTGTGGCGCAAGCCCACGTCACTCTCTTTCCTAGTCTGGCGCTGTGGCGCCAAACCCTATGTTATCTCTCACACTGTGGCGCCACTCGCTAGTAGGTAATGGACAAGCTCGCGCTGCAGCGCCGCCTCCCAAGGCTCAGCTGGCGCTACAGCGACAAGCATAAACCCTAGAAAAATTCTCTAAGTCTTTTACAAGCTTGAATAGCTTACTTCGAAATTTCGTAACTTATTTGTTATAACTTAGAACGAGGTCATTCCAAAGCCATTCTCTTCCTTATCTTACATAGTTCAATACCCCTTGGACAGAACTTTGTTCTGAATCCGTTAGCGTGACGTTCAATTTGCTTGATCTTCACCATTCGTTCATTTTTACGTTTTTAACGTTCTTGGTTCGTTCGTCCGTAATTCGGTCATCCGAACTCGGAACTCATTCGTTCTTGAGTCCACGACTCATGTTTTATACATTCTCTTACTTTCTTATGAAACCCTAAATGTTCAGGTTCATTTACTAACTTTCTAATTCTCGTTCGCCTTTTACAAATTTTCGCCATAACTTCGTTATAGCTAAGTTTTAATTTGTTCTTCATGAACGTTTCTACCGTTCCTAACCAAACAATAATCAACTAACTTATACGCGATGGTTTTAAACATGTCCATCAACAACAATTATCCTACGATGGTTTTAAATTTGTCCATCAACAACGTTCTTCTTGTGTTCTTCATTCGTTCTTCGTTTTAATCGATATTTTGGATTATGATTTCACTTTTTATTGGAATTTGATGTTATAGAACACCATTCCTTACTTATTTTACCTACTTACTTCTAAGATTCGGATCGCTCAAAATCCTTACGAATCTTATACGTCCTTAAGAAATTTATAAACTAAATTTCTAACTCTTATTTCTTTGTTTTCTCATGATTTCAATCATATGAAATCATTCCTAACAACTTGTACTCCTTATTCTCATTAAGTTATATTTTAACATAGAAAACTTAAAGAAAATTTATTAGAAATTAGGTTTTAGGTTACCTCTCTTCTTTATTTTTCTTTTGCTAGACAAAGTCAGCGATTCGCAAGCTTTTTTATTTCTCGATCACTTTCGATCCGATCATTCATGCTCATGTTCTTCCTTCTACCTCTACCTCCGATCTCTCTCTCTCTCTCTAAGATGTAGGATTTTTAAAATCCCATCAAATGAACACAATGCTTCCTATTTATAAAAAAGCATAAGAACTTTACTTAGCTATTAAGTTTGCTTAGCCCTTAAGTTTGATTAGCCCTTAAGTTTGCTTAGCCCTTAAGTATAAGAACTTTACTTAGCTATTAAGTTTACTTAGTCATTACTTAATTTATGATTTACTTAGCCATTAAGACTAATCATATTCTACGCATCTCATTCTCGTATTATCTTCGTATATAGTTCATACGATATTCATATTATACGTCGTAATAATCTTCGTACTATACTCGTATAATAACTAGTATTACACTCGTATTTCTTATGCATAATAACCCTAATTATTATACGAAATCATTAAATTCTCGGAACTCAATTTTCCTAACCCTTAGATTTTAAGTCCGCAGGAGAAAACTTCGTTTTTGCCATAACTAAATATTATTGAATATTCCAGTACGTCTCAAAATTCTATCATTACGCGTTTTTCGAAAATTCAAAATAAATCTCCGAGCAAAAATGGATGAATAGTGCATATTTCGTCTTTTTTCCCCAGAAATATTTTTGTTCCCAGAAAAATTTTATTTTCGTCTTGAAAATTCTTATTCGCTCAATCTAGCTCGTAGCCAGAATACTCCCGACTTATAATCATCGTAGGTTCTAGAACGATTAATAAACACATAGCACATAATAGTATTAATAAAAATTAGTTTTATTAATAACTAATTCTTTAAACCTAAATTCTGGACGATCCGAATTTTCGTGTCATCGCACCTAACCTACTCGAATATAAAATCGATGCGAAGGAAAGAGAACGAGGGACAGAGCGGCGGTAGAAGTGCAGTAAGCAAAAAGAGGGAATTAAGGTAATATGATTATTTTATTAATCAATATCTTTTGCATACCAATTGATCATATGAGGATTGCATGTAGAGAGTTAGTTTTAAGGATGTCTAGTGTAATTCAATTTTTTTAAAGAACTATGCAAAATGACGATTTAATAAGACATATGATATTTTATATAAAAAAAATTACTTTCAAGCAATTTATTTGGATTCGTGAGGCTGCAAGATTATGATGTACTTGCTCCATACTAATATACTATTAGATTAGATATATGACTAGATGTATTTTTTTTTTAATAAAGTTGTTTTGAAAAGGAGGTTCCAGGATTTCAATTAGTTTTGTAATTGAATTTGTTTAAAGATTCAAGTTATTTATATATTTATTTTAGAACAAAAGGTATGGAAATTGTATATATATGGTATGTATATGTGGTCATGCATACGGTAGCATGAAAATATGTAATAATAATAATAATAATAATAATAATAATAATAATAATTAACATGATAAAGATGGGAATAATATTTTATAAAAGTATTTATATGTATTATTATTTTATGTAATTAGGTCGGACGGAAGAAGTTTAACGAACTATATTTGAGGTTATAATTTCGAGTATTACATTGCTTACTTAAGGTACGAATTCCGTACTTTTTCATTGAGACTCTTTTAAATATAATTCATTCGTTTTGTTATTCATTTAAAATTTTGGTATTGCTTCTTAGGATTATTCCTTGTTGTCCAAATTTATTATGACAGTTTCGTTTTGGCGTTGACATTAAAATTTGTATTTGTACTCCTTGAACTAGTTAATCATGTCAGTATGTTTTGGAGACTTTATTAGTTTGTACCATTGTTCGTATATTTTCGTTCACATTCAGGAGTTATTTTGATCATTGATATATTGTGATAATTAATAATATTTGTCTTTGATAATTCGATTTCATTTGAATATGGTCATGTAAGCCTTGTGACTTGAACCCTTTTGACTTACATTTTGTAGTTTGATCCTTAGGGTATACTTGAGCTAACCACATGTGAGGGTACCACATGCATGTCCTCTTGACACAAGGGCATGACACCTTTCGTGGCGGTGTGATTAGTCCACGACGTATCCTTTTGTATGCTCTGGGTATGAGCTTTGGCCATTTGATATATTTGTTCAGGATACGTATGGGTCGATCTAGTATTTGATTTGATTCGATTTGTTTGGCGGATTAGTGACGTATATATTGTGCATACTATCCGATTTGATTTGTATACATCATGATACCGATGTATTTTGTTAGCCTTTGGCTATTTGTATTTGAGCTCATTAAAAAATTGTTACCTTATAACCATTTGATTCAGCCATATTTTGTTTGGAATTTTTTTGACTATAGTTGTCGGTTCGATAGTGTTAATCATTTGTACCTTGTCTCACCAATTTCGATATATTCGTGTTTGGTTAGTGTAAGACCCCAACTTTTATGAATAAAGATGAATTTTCTATAAATAACATTTTTGAATATTAAGGAGTGAATTTGATATAATGTTATAGTTATGGGTAATATTTATAAATTTTGCAAAGTACACAAGTTGTTATATTATATTCGATTGGTCGGGTAATATTCGTTTTAAAAGGGAATATTCGTACGACGACACAATCATTGGTGGACCCCATAGTAGAATTATTGTCGGAGTTAG
This sequence comes from Panax quinquefolius, assembly GCA_020205615.1. Classification (NCBI taxonomy): domain Eukaryota; kingdom Viridiplantae; phylum Streptophyta; class Magnoliopsida; order Apiales; family Araliaceae; genus Panax; species Panax quinquefolius. The sequence continues at coordinate 51,881,431 of CM035171.1, read as the reverse complement.
AAAACGATAGAAATATCTTTTTATTAAAGTAACGGCGGAAGTTTTACCGTTTATTGTTGAAATACCCAGTGTTAAAAGTACAGTAATACGCGTGGTTGTATAGTAGCACACAGTATTGATTATTGATGCTTACGTGAGAAGTCACTCAGTTTTGTTCAATTATTGCTACAGTAATTGTTGCATAGTATCTCACGTTATTTGATTCAATTATTGTCAATAATTTATATATTATTAAATCAATAATTGAGATGACAAAGTTATTAATATTATTATTTGCAATATTGACGATGTCTAGAAGTTCTGTCAAGGAGAGGTTTGGTCACCTAATTGCGCGCCAATAGAGAGAAATCTTTATTGGAAAGCCCCCTCTTTCCTGAGAACGACGTGGTTGTTAAATATTGTGAATTATAATAATGATGATAAATGTTGAGGGGATTTTTATGAAGTATTTGATGTAAATTTTGCTTATTTTATGGACCCCATTTACCCATTTTTCAAAATAATCGGGAGAAGTTATCTCAATTTTTATTATATATATATATTAATTTGAAATTAGGGAGGAAGGATGTTACTTGGTAGGAAGGGATGAAATATATATATATATATATATATATATATATATATATATATATATATATATATATATATTTGATGATTGCATGCGTAGGAAGAAAGGAGTGTAGACACTCGAAATTTTCTGCACACCTGTCACTAATATTGCAGGAGGACAAATTCGTCTTTCAAGAGAGAACCCTGGAAGACAGTTCATATCCATTCCGGATACTACCAAAAGTTTAGCATCAACCCCAGAACACACACTAGGAGTAACAACTCCAACCTCGGAGATAACCCTGAGGCATGCATATCCAATATCGGAACACACACCGGAGAAGACCGATTAATCTTAGAGATAACCCCGAGGTATCCAATCTCAGTCCCAATCATGGGAATAGCTACCAACCTTGGTGATCACCCCAAAGAATGCAGTTCCGGCGATAACCCCAAAAATGATTGTTTCAAATGCAATCAGCTTCAATCTCGGCGCTCACAACGAGATACCCAGTATCAACCCGAAAATAACACCGGGAGGACATGCACACCTCAGAGTTGACACTGAGGACCTTCAATACTTGCAGCAGTCCAATCTCAGTAATAACCCTGAGCAACATCTGCTTTATCAACCCAAACCGGTGATAACTCCGATGAGGGGCCAAGGCATCATCTCGCCACTCTAAAGCCACATCACGTCGTCTCAACATTTCATACACACATCTCTACACAACGATGTCCCGTAAGAAACAAGGAAAACCAATCCCGAGTTACTATTGTGTGGGGTAACAGATAGAATTTGAAGCTTGAAGACCAGAGGGCATCGTCCCATCTTCAATAACTTCGTACAAACTCTAATCCCATGCCATTATACAACTCTCGACAATGGCGGTCCGAAATAGGTCCTATATACCTCAGTCGGATGCCCGAATTGCAATTCTAAAAATTTGAACGGACATTGCAGTGTCTATGGGCATGTACTACGAGACGACTCGACCCGAGAAACTCGGGCAGCCTCTAATACACCTGTGGCTCCCCCCTCTATAAATAGAGGGCTTGGGGTGGCCATTTTGAGAGAAGAAATAGCGAGGAAGCGCTGTCAAATTTGCTCCATACTTGCAATATACTAAGTGCTTTCCCATTTTAAACACTTGTGAGCTCACATATAGCTACTTTTGTACCGGCGGGAGCCGACTTTCATCCACTTTAAAGATATAGAAGTCTTCTTTGGCAGCCTACTGTAAGCCTTCTCACACACTTTAAAGCCTTTCTCTTCATCTTTGCACACACCCTTCTTCACGTTGAGAGTCGTGTTGAGTGTGTTTACCCTACTTCGGTCCGTGGTTTTATTTCAGTTTGTATATACATATATATTTATATATATATATATATATATATATATTTATATATATAGACTAACATTATCGAGTTATGCCTCAATTGAGCCTAGACTTCGGTCTGGAGCGTTTACTTGCTTTAATATATATATACTTATATATATTAATTGTGTGTCGAACTTTGTTCGATGAGCCTAGAACTTGATGCAGGCGTTATTGCTTTAATATATATATATATATATATATATATATATATTTATATATATTAGCGTGTGTCAAACTACATTCGATGAGCCTGGATTTTATATTCATCGTTTACTAGCTTATATATATATATATATATATATATATATATATATATATATATATATATATTTCGTCCCACAGAGTTTCCTCAAGTGGTGGTTGATAGCCTTCTGACTTTATTTACATTTTCGATCCCCATGGAGGTGCTTCGTGGTTGGTGATCATGTCTGTATATATATATTTACAGCTTTTATATATATATACCTGCTTGCTACTTTCATGCAAATTGTGGTATCATGTGCGCCTAGGAATCATTTGATCACAGATTCAACCTATTGGATCTAGATTCGGTTCCCGTGATGGACATTTTCAGCTGTAAGCAGCTTGTAAATTATTCTGCGGTGTCTGAATTTCCTCAGATGGTTTTCATACCCACGAGGAAGTCGAAATTATTTTGTACATTATTTTCTTATAGATGCTCCGCAACTCAGAAATAAAATCAATCAAGCCAAACACTTAATAAAAAGGAAGTGTAAAAGGTCTCAATTACTATTGAGCATCAGATTTTGAAAAACCTCTTTTACAAAACATCACTGCCATATCTTGCTATAAACTAAATTTTTATATAAATTCAAACCTTGTGTATATAGGTGTGAACGAGGCCTCGCACTACTTCCAAATAACAACACATTGACCCACACACATACACATCCAGATAATAGTTTCTTGAAAAGAGGCGGTCAGCATGGTAACACGAATGTCGGGGGGTGCCTAACACCTTCCCTCCACATAACCAAGTCCCCGGACCCTAATGAATCACGGTTTCATCGACCCGTTTAACAGTGTCACATCACTGGGTCAATGTGCAAACCTTTTCTCGAATGTGTTGGTACAACCATTTAAAAAACCAACTGGCGACTCTTAATAGTCCATCGTCGACATTATACATGTCGGACCTTTTTCACTTTTTTTTCAAACAAATCTCACCTAAAATGAGAACACCAAAGAACAAATGCGGAAAGGACAATTAAAAATCCCAGCGTCAACGGTGGGTGACTCTCTCTTGGGGAGACCGGTGAAGAGGATTTAAGCCGCTATTACAATTTTTTCAAAACTCATTATACGCTTGTGTGTGGATGTTGCATTTACATTTATGATGAATGTGTACGAATGCATTTACTTATTGCACTTAGTGCCTCGCACCATATCTGCTTGTGATATTAGTGCTTCGCACATGTCATCATTTTCATACGGTGAGACGCGATGTATGTGAATGTATGTTGTGTGGTGCCTCCACCAAGAGGCTATCCCATCTGTGTTTGATTACTGGACTCGTGGGAAGACTAATTCCCCGAGGCTCAGGAAAGGCACCACCCAAATTCGCTCCAGGTGAAAGATCGGATTAAATTCTCGTTGAGTAAATTGCGATGATTTGGGAACCTTCATGCAAAAAAGCCGCAAGAGTAACCTAAGATAGGTCAGCCTCTGATAAAATCAAAACGGAGGAAAGTCTCTTTATACTCTCTCATTTCAATTACTTGTAAACATAATTACTTGTAATTTCATTCCATATCTATCTCCATGTAATGAGAAATATGATGAAATGTGTACATATACATATTTAAATTAACTTGCTACAAATAGCTGACATCCGTTTTACAGGATAAAATTCCTAAAACGGACACATCACATATCATCTTATTATACACACATTCCCTAGAGACTAAACTATGCAAGTCTTTCGCAGGGAACAAATCGGACCTACTACCCGGTCAAAATCCAAAAAGGCTACAGGCCTACGGAAAATCATGTCGTCATCTGACCAGACTGACCTTAATCTAGTTTCTCGCAAAGAATTTGACAGATTAAGCAAACAAATTATAGATTTAGCTGTTCTACTCAAAGAACTACACCAGTCTACTCAGGGTCCAAAAATACCCGTACATCTTTGAATCCTCCACACTGAGGGGAACCGTGTCATTACAATACTCGGCTGCGATTGGATACAACCAACAAAACTTTTGATGTTGCCCATCTCACAGGAGATCAAGACACCGGTGACATCAAAAAGAAAGTCCTCCAAATGGAAGAGACCCTTCGTGCTATCAAAGGAATTGGAACACATGGGAATGTTTCATATGCTGATTTTTGCATTTTCCCTGGTGTTCATTATCCAGAAGAGTTTAAGACTCCTGACTTTAAAAAATATGACGGGGTAGGAGATTCTTACACATATTTAAAGGTGTTTATTGGAGAACTTGGATCTTATATAGAGGACGAAAAGCTCAGAATGCAACTGTTCCAGAAGAGTCTAACTGGAGAAGCCTATTAATGGTACACAAGATTAGACAATTCAAAGATCCATAGTTGGGAAGACCTAGCACATGCCTTCCTCACTCAATACAGCTTTTAGTCTCACATGGCTCCTGATCGGTATCAAATTACCAAGATAAAGAAACAGTCTAACGAGTCTTTCAGAGAGTATGCTCAAAGGTGGAGACGCCTGGCTGCCCAATTTATTCCTTCCATGACAGAATCAAAGATGGTCATGACTTTCATAGACATACAAGAAGCTCATTTCTATGAAAGAGTTTTAGCCGGAATTGGTAAACCATTTTCTGAAATGGTCAAACATGGGGAGATGGTGAGATGGGATTGAAGTCAAGAAAAATTCAAGACCTAGGCGCCCTTAAAGTCATTCTTGATCACATCCAATCCGGAAATTACGGAAACAAACCCCGGAGGGTCCATAAAAAGAAAGAGGAAGATGTTTCCCTGATACTACAGGGTCAAAAACGCAATCAGAACATGCCTATTCAAAGGATAAACTATACTCCCTTCCAAGCACAGTCTGCGAACCCTCCAATACCAAAAGGTGGAGAAATCAAACGCCCTCGAGTGTTCACACCCTTAGGGGACACCCTCGATAATATTCTCACTCTTCTGACAACATAGAAGAAAATTACGCATCTTTTTCTAGCATCCCTCCCTAATGGATGAGGTTTTAATGTTGCTCAGAAATGTGTTTTTATCATGCTGGGGCACCTAGATATGATACTCAGGATCACTTTCCTTCTACCTCCAATAAATCTCCGTTCAGGATGGTACAATTCTGATGGAGTATGTCAATATCACTCCCATTCTCATGATCGGCACAAAGGAAGAATCTTTGGGCACTCCGCCACCTTATCCAAAATCTAATTGACAGTGGTGTCCTACACCTAGCAGACGATGATACTGTGATACGTGGGAGTGAGAATACATGTCCTACTAAGTGGAAGAGTTTGGTAGCAGTCATATCCACTGAGATTGATGGGGCTAACCAATCACTCACAACGCCAACAATTCAACTCAGGGGAAGCAACAATCCTTTGAAAGTGGCCGCTCCCGAGCCAATCAACTTACCATGCAGAGCACAATATCCTATTGTTAGCTTGCGCAAAGTTCCATGGAATTCTGGAGAAGGTGAAGGATCCACCTCACATACAACTACTACAATGTCGAAGAAAAATTCACTGTATCTTCCCCAACGGGTGATGAAGTCTACCATCAAATCAAAGGGGAAAATACACATGGAGAAGATTTAAAAATTCCTCCGCACTATGGGTCATAACGAAACCAAGGTGGTTTTAAGCTTAAGAGAAGCTCCACACCAAATATCAATTTTGGACTTGGTCCTAACTTCCGAGGATCACCGGACGATCTTGCTGAAGGTTTTAGAAGAAACATATCTACCGACATCAGTTGATACGGAAAAATTTAAACACTTCGTTGATCACATTTTCAACAACAATGTGATATCCTTCTCTGATGATGACATACCACCCGAAGGGATTGGTAATTACAAGCCGTTGCACGTTGTGGTCTTGTCCTCTGGATACATGCTAGCTGGAGTCTTGATAGATGGAGGCTCATCTCTAAATATTTGTCCATACACTACCTTGGTGAAGATGAATATCAATCTCAACCGAATCCGGAGTAGCCATACAGTCATCAAAGCTTTTAATGGAGCCCGCCGAAATTCGGTCGGAGTAATTGAATTTCCAATCAAAACTGGTCCCCACACATTCTGCGTATCTTTCCACGTACTCAAGATAGATTCGGGAAACAACCTACTCTTGGGACGATCATGGAGTCATATGGCTAAGGCAGTCCCCTCCACCCTTCATCAACAATTGAAATACATTATCAACAATAGCCTAGTCACGGTCAACGCTGAACCAGAGTGTCCTCAACACGGGGACATGCCATTCATCAATGCTAATGCAGATGTTGAACGGGTCAGTTTTCATGCCTTGGAAGTAAGGAATACCCAATACGCTGAACCAGAGTGTCCTCAACATAGGGACATGCCATTCATCAATGCTAATGCAGATGTTGAACGGGTCAGTTTTCATGCCTTGGAATTAAGGAATACCCAATACCATGCTATTGGAACGCCATTTCCCGAACCCAAGATTTCTATCGAGGTAATGTCGGCTACTCAAGAAATGATGTCATTGGGTCATCAGTCGGGACAAGGGCAGGGTAAAGATCACCAGGGTATCAAGTACCCAATTCAATTAACTAGGCAAACTAGAAAAACTAGACTAGGCTATTCTGCCAGTTCTAGTCATAGGAATCCTCATAAGCATCAAAAGATTCCTTCAGCTTCAAACGCGCGACGTGTATCTTCGCCTTCAAACTCTGAGTCTGCACAACCTCCTGTAAAGGTGCCAGCCAGTATCATGGCTATGTTATTTCCCAAGTCGGTACCGGTGAAGGAGAAAGAAGTCTTTGTTCCAGATCCCGCAATAAAAGAAGAGGAACAAAGAATCAAGCAAGACGTCATATGAATGATATCGGGCATACGCATCATCGTTCATGATGAATATACAAACAGATATACCCCAGACGATGATTGCCCAGACATAATGGCCATCATTCCGGAGAAGGAGGACAATGAAAGCCCCTCCATCATTGCAGTCCACCCGAACTTTACCCTTGCCAATTGGAGCAGCACTCCTTGCATTGGTCGACAAGGGTAAAATGAGCAGAAACTTTTTCTGCCATGCAGATATCATAACTACTTACTTTCATGTACAGTATTAGCAGTTTATTTTGCTAGTATATGCTAACACTGTGTATGCTAAAAAAATTTCATATATACGAAGTGAAAGCATATTTTGTTTGGGACCACGAATTTAGATGACTGTATTTTCGTCATTGATTGTCTCTTCTCCACAAGGATTGTACCTTTGATGTAGAGATGAATTCAGTCTTGATGGAAGTACATGAGGACATTAAGGTGCCTCCAGAAATTCAAGAATGGGTCAAAGACAAACCTAAACCCAACCTTGACCAAACCACTTCCTTCAATCTGGGAACCTTAGAAAGCCCTAAGTTAATCCAGTTGGTTCGACTTTACCCCAAACCAAATGGAATGACATGGTTACGCTACTAACCCATTTCCAGGATGTGTTTGCATGGTCTCACGAAGACATGGTGGGTTTGTCCACTGACATTATCCTTCATCGCCTTCCCATTAAAGAGGTATTTAAGCCAGTCAAGCAAAAGCTCAGATGATTGAAACCTGAGTGGAGTTTGAAGGTGAAAGAAGAAATTGTGAAACCGTTTCAAGATGGCATCATCATGGTGTCCATATATCCTGAGTGGATATCCAACATTGTTCCCGTGCCTAGACCTGGAGGGAAGGTGCAAGTCTGCATGGATTAATGAGACTTGAACAAAGCTTGCCATAAATATAGCTTTCCCGTGCCATTTATCCACATTCTCATTGACAATCTTTGCTTCAATCTGCATGTACTCCTTTCTTTTGATTACATTGCATGGGTACCATCAGATCATGGTTGCGGAGGAAGATCGTTAGAAAACTGCTTTCATCACGCCTTAGGGAACTTTTTGCTATAGATGGTTGTTATTCGGCCTCATCAATACCGGAGCCACCTGTCAGCGAGCTATGATGGCTCTCCTCCATGACTTAATACATAAAGAGATAGAGATCTACGTGGATGACATCATTATCAAGTCTCGAAAGGAAGATGACCACTTAGACCATCTCAAAAAACTTTTCAATAGGTTGCGTAAGTATAACTTGAAGTTGAATCCAGCCAAGTGCGCCTTTAGCGTTAAATCAGGCAAGTTGCTAGGATTTCTAGTCAGCTACAAAAGGATTGAGCTGGATCCTACCAAAATCCAGGCCATCGCGGAAATGCCCATTTCTCAGACAGAGAAGGAAATACGGGGATTTTTGGGAAGAAACAACTTCATTAGCAGGTTTATCTCTCAACTCACAACAACCTGTGAGCCAATCTTCAAGCTATTAAGGAAGAACTCCTCCATGAAATGGAATGATGAGTGCTAGAATGTCTTCCTCATAATTAAAGAACAGCTAGTCAAAGCTCCCGTTTTGGTACCACCTAAGGATGATGTTCCCCTTTTCATGTACATGTCCATAAGTGATAATTCCATGGGCTGCATGCTGGGACAGAAGGACGATAGAGGCCAAGAACGAGCTATCTATTATCTCAGCAAAAGATTCAGTAGCAGTGAACACAAGCACACTCTGATCAAAAAGACATGTTGTGCTTTATCATGGGCTTCCAAGAGGTTACAACATTACCTCCATGGTCACACAACCCATCTCATATACTGCATGGATCCTTTCAAGCACGTGTTCAATAAACCCATATTAAATTGTTAAATTTGTCCGGATGGCGAGTTGATCCTACAACAATTTGGCATCGTATATGTGACTCAAAAAGTCCATCAAAGGTCAAGGAATTGCGGATCAATCGTCATTTGCACCTTGAGGGGTTTCAAACCCTTGAAACATATTTCCCGATGAAGGAGTAATGATGATTCAAAGAACACCATCATCGATCGATACCGCCAAAACATGGAAGATGTATTTTGATGGAGCTGTTAATATGGAAGGTGCTGGAGCCGGAGCAGTTCTAGTATCTCATACGAGGGAGCAGTATCCCATCGCCATTAAATTATAGTTTGTCAGCACCAACAACACAGCTAAGTATAAAGGTTGTCTCATGGGGCTAAAACTTGCTCGTTCAATGGGCATCAGACGGTTAACTGTCTTTGGAGATTCATAGTTGGGAATCAGACAATCCACCCAAATCTATCAAACCAAAGAGCTACATTTGCTACCTTACCATCGGCAAGTTTTACAGATGGTTTTGGAGTTCAAAGAAATCTCCTTTCAACACATTCCTCGTAATAGGAATGACTTTACAGACGCATTAGCAACTTTGGCCTCCTTGATTCGCATATCAGACAAGGGACACTTGCCAAGCGTCACAATTTCCCTGCACAAGGCTCCAGCCTATGGGAATTACGTTGGAGAAGTATCGGATGAGCTACCACCCATCCAGAATCCTTGGTATCAGCATATCAAGGAATATCTACGAGATGGATCTATACCCTCTGAGGCGTGCCCGACCGAGAAAAGGTGGATCCATCGACTTGCTATGAAATTCTACCTGAGCGGAGATGCACTCTACAAAAGAGATGCAGGATTAGGTCTCCTCAGATGTTTAGACAAAAACCAAGCTCAATGGCTTATGGATGAGATCCATGGTGGAGTCTGTGCCCACACATGAGTGGCCCCCTCCTTGTCAAGAAGATCCTCAGGATAGGACATTATTGGCTATCTCTAAAAGTTAATTGCAATGACCACGTCAGGAGATGCTATCTGTACCAGATTAATGGGAATGCTATCCATGCCCCTCCACGAGAACTCCACAATATGAGTTCGCCTTGGCCCTTCTCAATGTGGGGAATGGACGTTACCGGGCCCATTAAGCCTAAAGCCAGTAATGGACATCGATTTATCTTCACCATGATCGACTACTTCACCAAGTGGGTAGAAGCAGCCTTCTTCCCCAGGGTTACCAAAGAAGTCATCATTGCTTTCATCAGAAACAATGTCATTTGTCTATATAGACAACCAGAGGTGATTGTGTCAGACAATGCTAAGACCCTCAACAATAAGATAATGGAGGAGTTATGCAGTAAATTGCACATCAAACATCTTAACTCCGTCATCTACCATCCAAAGATGAATGGTGATGTTGAAGCGGCTAACAAAAATATCAAGAAAATTATGCAAAAGATGTCCGCCAACCACAAAGATTGGCCTGACCTATTGCCTTTTACTCTGTTAGCCTACAGAACCTCAATGCGTACTTCCACTAGGGCAACTCCCTACGCATTAACCTATGGGATGGAAGCAGTGCTCCCATAGAAGTTGAAATGGAATCCCTCAGAGTGTTAATAGACTCTCAGCTGGAGGATGACTAATGGGTACAAGACAGGTATCACCAATTGTCTCTAATAGACGAATGGTGAACCGCGGCTATCTTCCATGGTCAGTTATATCAACAAAGGATTGTCAGATCCTACAACAAAAAAGTTCAGTTGCCGTAATTTAAACAACATGACTTGGTTTTAAAGAAGATCCTTTACAACCAATGTCAATCTAAGGTAAAATTTGCTCTTAACTAGGAAGGTCCATTTTTTTTCAAGGAAGTATTGACAGGAGGCGCTCTCAGATTGCAAGAAATGGACGGTGATGAATTTCCAAAACTCATCAACTCGGACGCCGTGAAACGGTTCTATGTCTGAAGTGACTATCAAGTAAACATCCTGGTGTTGGATCATCAGATCACTAGTCATTCTGGTTTTTTAACCCTTTACCACATACAACTCTTCCACATTCTGCCCCTCAGGGAAAACATACTTTTCAAGCCAGCAGCCTGGCTTCTCTGCGTTCCTATGACTTAGGTCATCCCACTACGGATGGAACCTCTCGCGTTTGTAGTTTGGCTACCCATACATGGGATTAAACTTCTCATACATGCAGTTTATCCTCAACCTAGGATTAAACTTTCTCCTCCCCGCAATCTGACCTGCACATGGGATTACGCTTTTCACCTCGCCCTGAGGGGCGAACTACGTCGACCTGATCTCCTCTTCAAAAGGAGTACGTAGGCAACCATTTTATATGGCCCGGTCGCAATAAAACAAAAACAACAAAAACATTTCTACCCTTTTCTCCTTACAAAAACAAAAACAACAAAAACATTCCTACACCCTTTTCTGCTACATACAGCGTTGAACCTCTTGCACCAGGTTCAAACTACGCAGACCTGATCTCCTCTTCAATAGGAGTACGTAGGAAGCCATTCATGGTGCGGTCTCACCCCTACCAAAACATAAAAACTTGTCAGCTGGTACTAGGATCAAAATGTCAATCCACTACATTTCATTGGCTTCAGACCAAAGGGATGGAATTACCTGAACTCCTCCCAAATTGGAGATTTGGCGACCATCTAAGCTGCGGTCATACCTTGAAGAGCAACACCAATCCATAAGAGATGGAATTAACTAGGCTTCTCTTGAATAGGGGTACTAGCGACGATCTGTGGTGCGGTCAATCTCAGAGAGGAAAGCCACACTCCTCTCCACATTTCCATACAGAAACTAGTCCCAAGACACCAAAGATGGTAGGGATACACACAAATCAATGATCCATTCTGAAATGTCCAGAGACAACTCAATGTCCATCCCTCGAGGAGGAATTCAGAATACATCAAGATCACAAACCCTGAAGTAGCGGGCAAAATATCAAGAAAGTAACAAAGCATATCTAAAAGGGAAGTGATCAAAAATATATTTCCCTGCCATATATATAATGTTGTTTGATATATACAATGTAAACTGTACATGACAAAATTGCTAAGCTAGTCTGTGCAGGAGAATGCAAACTCATCTACAAGTCAGGATATATACGAGCTAACAAACCCAACATGGCATCCCTCTCAGAAGAAGGAGGCGAAGCTGTGGTCTCTTGTACGAGAATATCCACATGACCCAACAGATCTGCAGCCATCTGCATGGTGACCATATGCTCATCAATGTAAGTGCTCATCTCTACAATCATACCAGTGGTAAGGGATCGCAATGAAGTACTATCTATAACGGCTACATCCCGGGCAGATATGGCACTATCCCGCTCAACTATCATCTGATCTACGCTGATCTAGCCTCATCACCTTTCGACAACAATGGTGGTTCATGAGAGCTAAATCATCATCTCTCTAACAGAGTTCGTCTCTCCCATTTAAGGCGATCAACATTAAGGATCTAGCTTTGGTCTCTCGTTGGTCATCGGATGGAGACTCGCTCAAGAAATCTTTGTCTTGAATGTTGTATAACGACGATGCTAGTACTGGTAGAATCTAAAGGAAATGTTGGCAACCCAGCAACTGGCTCCTCCTCGATGTAGGAATCAATGTCCTCCATAGGCTCTACATCGTCTGAATCACTACTCGGTAATGTGGATACTACCGCAGTCGATGCAATCTCTGTCTCCATCCATGCGGAATACTCTGCAGAACAACCTAGATGGCGCACAGAGAAAGTAGCAATCTCATACTGATCCCAATTAGCATACACACGGGATCGGTCCTCTGCTGAAAGATAGCGAGAAGGTGAACGCTGACCTAACGCCCCCTCGAAAGGATGAAAGTCCTGAAACTGGTAAAACTGCGACATCACGACCAGCGGGTGGTAGGTAGTCATGCCCCTCAAGCCAGCCATAGGGAGATAGTCCATGCCCGGAGCATGAGTAATAAAGCTGTAAGGTGAGCTAAGCCCCGAGCACGGCAATATGCTTAACGGATCCCTGATATCCGCCAAGAACATAAACCAAGACATGGCGTTTGTGACACCCCCAAAATTAGGTATACATCACCCATCTTAGGTCGCCAGATACATGGTACAGAATTTAAATACAACTTACTAATACAACTGTCGTGTACAATACGACAAAACATAAACTATGAGTTTGAATACAAATATTGTCTACTAGAGAGTATACAAACTCAAAAGGAGTCCTCATTACAATTATTATCACACTATTTTATAGAATAGTGAGGACTACTAATGCTATCCACTGGACCATCACTCTGTTCCCTGACTCATCCCAGCTATATTCTCATTTTCTAAAGAGAACAGTGAAAGAAAGGGTGAGCTCAACTAGCCCAGTAAGAAATATTATGACAAAGATAATGCAGAATAAATTATCATTAGTCTCCAACAATGTTAAACTGATAAAATATAATAGACATCAAGTTTAACTGCAGCGGAATAAGCAATCCATTAAAAGAGTCAAGTAGAAAATAAAATCAACTATCTTTTATGGTTTAAAAGGTTTTTCATCACTGTTATCGCTGAGACTCAGCTTAATAAATATTCCACATCATTGAATCACCCCTGCACTACGGCCAAGGATATTCTTTAGTATCACGACCACAATTATCCATGCACTACGGGCCAAGAATATTTGTGTATTCATTAATGGTCATGATTATGCCAAAAACTGTCCATCAATGCACTACGGGCAAATGAGGACTTTTTCCACATCATTTGTAACATTACTGATCATGATTACGAATAATCCACAGTCATAATCATACCAAGTCCATTTATGCACCACAAAGCCATGAGATGACTTTCAACATAATATAAACATGAGGATGATGACAATGATATGAGAATTCAATAAAACAAGTTCAAGAATTAATTTATCTAGGAACTAATAACGTCCAAATTGTCAACATGATACCGCTTTGTAGAGTAAAATTCAAGAATGCTCGGAAGAATATTTCCATGAAAAGATCTTTGGATGAAGCGCTTAAATATCAAGGATAATCCACTAATTTCATGGGGTATAGAAGTCAAAACTTTAACCAAATCGAGTATAATAAAGAATGGAATAACAAAAAAAAATCACCATGCATGCGGTATTTTGCATAGACAAAGTTATTCCAACAGAATACTAAATAACGGAACCGAAGTCGAGCAAAATTCATGCATGCGAGGATGTTCAACGAGAATAATAAAGAATGGAATAACAATGAAATCACCATACATGCGGTACTCAGCATAGATAGGTTATTCAATAGAATACTAATAAGGACGGAATCAAGTCCGGCAGAAAAGCATGCTGTACAGTGATATTCCAATGAATAATAATAAAGACGAAACCAGTCCCGGCGTGAAATGCACCGATAGGATATTCAAATGTAATAATAAAGGCGGAATCGAAGTCCCACAGAAACGCCTGAGACGAGGATATTCCAACAGTAATAATAAAGAATGGAATATTAGAAGAATTTCACCACGATGTATGCGTTTTACACGGAATTCTGTTCCGTTATTTATTATTCTCGTTGAATAACCTTCACGTGTGATTTATCGCATGCACGCATGGTGATTTCTTTTGTTATTCCATTCTTTATTTTACTCAGTTGGTTAAAACTTTGACTTCTATACTCCAGGAAATTAGTGGAATAGCCTTGATATTTGCGCTTCATCTAATATTTTTTCGTGGAAATATTCTTCTTAGCATTCTTGAATTTTACTCTACAAAGCAGTATCATGTTGACAATTTGAACGTTATCAGTTCCTGGATAAATTAATTCTTGAACTTATTTTATTGAATTCTTATATCATTGTCATCATCCTCATATTTATATTATGTTGAAAGTCATCTGTGGCCTGTAGTGCATAGATGGACTTGGTATGATTATGACCAGGGATTATTCGGTATAATCATAACCGTAATGTTATAAATGATGTGATAAAAGTCCTCATTGGCTCGTAGTGCATTGATGGACAGTTTTTGTTGTGATTATGGCTATGGATTTTCTTTGGCCGTAGTGCAAAGATGAATTGTTTTATGGCATGATCAGGACCGTTGATGAAAACATGATTATCTTAAGCCGTAGTGCATGGATAATTCGTGGTAGTGATACTAAAGAATATCCTTGGCCGTAGTGCAGGGGTGATTCGATGATGTGGATTATTTATTAAGCTGAGTCCCGGCGATAAAAGTGATGAAAAACCTTTTAAATCATAAAAGATAGTAGATTTCATTCTATATTTGACTCTTTTAATGGATTGTTTGTTCCGATGCAGTTAAACTTGATAGTTATTATATTTTATCAGTTTAACACTGTTGAAGGCTAACGATAAATTATTCTGCATTATCTTAGTCATAATATTTCTTACTGGACTAGTTGAGCTCACCCTTTCTTTCACTGTTCTCTTCAGAAAATGAGAACGTAGCTGGGACTAGTCGGGGAACAGAGTGATGGTCTTAGATGGTGTATTAGTAGTCCTCACTATTCTGTGAAATAGTGTGATAATAATTGTAATGAGGACTCCTTTTGAGTTTGTATAATCTCTAGTAGACAATATTTGTATTCAAACTCACAATTTATGTTTTGCCGTATTATACACGACAGTTGTATTGTTAAGTTGTATTTGAAATCTGTACCATGTATTTGGCGACTCAAGATGGGTGATGTATACCTAATTTTGGGGGCGTCACATCTTTTATGATTTAAAAGGTTTTTCATCACTGTTATCGCTGAGACTCAGCTTAATAAATATTCCACATCATTGAATCACCCCTGCACTACGGCCAAGGATATTCTTTAGTATCACGACAATAATTATCTATGCACTACGGGCCAAGAATATTTGTGTATTCATTAATGGTCATGATCATGCCAACAACTGTCCATCAATGCACTACGGGCAAATGAGGACTTTTTCCACATCATTTGTAACATTACGGTCATGATTACACCGAATAATCCCTGGTCATAATCATACCAACTCCATCTATGCACTACAGGCCACAAATGACTTTCAACATAATATAAACATGAGGATGATGACAATGATATAAGAATTGAATAAAACAAGTTCAAGAATTAATTTATCTAGGAACTAATAACGTCCAAATTGTCAACATGATACTTCTTTGTAGAGTAAAATTCAAGAATGCTCAGAAGAATATTTCCATGAAAAGATACAGGATGAAGCGCAAATATCAAGGATATTCCACTTATTTCATGGGGTATAGAAGTCAAAACTTTAACCAACTGAGTATAATAAAGAATGGAATAACAAAAGAAATCACCATGCATGCGATTGCTTTATGCATGCGAGTTATTCTAATGTAATACTAAATAATGAATAGGATCGTGCAAAATTTGCAAGCTGGGATGTTCCAACAGAATAATAAAGAATGGAATAACAACAGAAATCACCATGCATGCGGTACTTTGCATAGACAGGTTATTCCAACAGAATACTAATAAGGATTTTAATCAGTTAGGACGTAAAACGCATGTATGAGGATATTCCAACAAAATAATAATAAAGACGGAACCAGGTCCGGCGTAAATTGCACAGACATGATATTCCAACAGAATAATAAAGACAGAATCAGGCCCGGCGTAAAACGCACAGACATGATATTCCAACAGAATAATAATAAAGACGGAATAATAGAAGAATGTCACCAAGTATAGGGTAGTCCGCGTATACTGGTTATTCCAGCAAAATAATAAAGAATGGAATAACAGAAGTTCTCTTCATGAATACAAAAGAAATAATATCCCTTACCGTAAAAGAACTGAATATAAGAGTAGTTAAGTAGTAGAAAACTTTTCTTCTTTCTCTCTATAATTTTCTCTCTCTATAGTTTTAGTGAATTCGTAAGAAATAATGAAGGAATGAGCTTCTATTTATAGGAGAATGGAAGGGCATTGTTGAAGTATGAAATAATTTTGCAGAATTATTTCTTCAATCAACTAACAACTAAGTCAAACAACTAACCAATAAGATTTCAACAAAAATTAAAATATAATATATATATTAACACATGTTTTCAATTTATATATATCAATATTATATATACCACTAGATTTTTTTATCCCCCCATATCCAACATCAATCCGCCACCCTCCCAAAAATCAATTTCACTACACTCTTACACATCACTATCACACTACCACTTTTCCACCATTTTCCACTCACACACACATCACACACCTATCACTTTCACATATCACTTTCTCCCACCATATACTCAATACATACATATACTTCCATATGTATACTCTTCCATTTCCAAAATCATTTTACAACACATATGGGCCCCACATGTGGCCCCCCCACATGTGGGCCCCACCTTTAAATAATTTTCTATCGATTATTTTGAAAAATGGGTAAATAGGAATCCATAAAATAAGCAAACTTCATAAAAATCACCTTAATAATTTTAACAACATTTATCATCTTTATTACAATTCACAATATTAATCGACCAGATAGTTCTCAGGAAAGAAGGGGCTTTCCAATAAGGATTTCTCCCCATTGGCGCGCAATTAGGTGACCAAACATCTCCTTGACAGAATTTCTAGACATGGTTAATATTTCAAATAATAATATTAATAATTTTGTCGTCTCAATTATTGATTTTAACAATATAATAAATATCGACAATAATTGAATCAAATAACGTGAGATACTTGTCTGAACAATTACTATAGCAATAATTGAACAAAACCGAATGACTTCTCACGTAAGCATCAATAACCAATACCGGTGCTACTCTTGCAACCACCACGTGTACATTGTACTTTTATTATTGAAAGTAGTTCAACAAGATTATCAGCCAGTAAAACTTCCGCCGTTATTTTCATAAAAATATTTTTGTCGTTTTCTCAATCCGACAATAATTACATTATTAGGGGTCCACCAATGATTGCCTTTGTTATACGAATATTCCTTGTTAAAACGAATAATCCCAGACCAATCGAATATAATATAACAACTTGCATACTATGCAAAATTTATAAATATTACCCACAACTATAACATTATATCAATTTCACTCCATAATATTCAAAAATAACATTTATAGAAAATTCATCTTTATTCAAAAAGTTGGGGTTTTACAATCTCCTCTTCTTATGAAATTTCGCCCTCGAAATTAGGGTACGTACCTAGTATGTCAAAGAGGTAAGGATACCTTGATTTCATTTCAGATTCTAACTCCCAAGTCATTTCCTCAACATCGTGGTTTCTCCAGAAAACTTTGACTTGAGGTATAACCTTGGTACGTAGAATATGTTCCTTCTTATCCAAGATTTGAATAGGAACCTCTTCATACGTTAAATCTTCCGTTATTTAGTCCAATTCTAACTCAATAATGTGGTTCGGGTCTTCCACATATTTACGTAACATGGATATGTGAAAAACGTTATGAACAAGAGACATACTTGGCGGTAAAGCGAGTCTATAGGCCACAGTTCCTACTCGATCAAGGATTAAAAATGGGCCGATGAATCGAGGATTAAGCTTTCCTCTCTTTCCAAATCTCGTAACTCCTTTCCATGGAGCAACACGTAACAACACATGATCTCCTATATCGAATTCCACGTCCTTTCGATGAAGATCAACATAACTCTTTTGTCGATCTTGTGAGGTTTTTATACGTTGCCAGATCATTTGAATCTTTTCCATAGTCATACGTACCAACTCCGGTCCCAACAACGTTGCTTCACCCACCTCTTCCCAGCATACTAGAGAAAGACATTTTCTTCCATACAACG
Organism: Panax quinquefolius; assembly: GCA_020205615.1. Taxonomy (NCBI): domain Eukaryota; kingdom Viridiplantae; phylum Streptophyta; class Magnoliopsida; order Apiales; family Araliaceae; genus Panax; species Panax quinquefolius. Next base: position 51,862,806 of record CM035171.1, on the reverse strand, counting down.
CTTCGAATGGAGCCATGCCAATACTTGCTTGATAACTGTTACTGTAGGAAAACTCCACCAATGGTAAGAACTTGTCCCAACTTCCTTGAAATCAAGGACACGTAGTCTTAATAGATCTTCAAGAGTTTGAATAGTCCTCTCCGATTGTCCAAAATCCGAGGATGATATCTTGAAGCTAAATCGTAAATCTGTGCCCATAGCTTTCTGCAAACTAACCCAAAATCATGAACTAAATCTTGGGTCTCGATCAGAAACTATGGATACTGGCATACCATGCAGTCTTACAATCTCGTTTATGTACATACGAGCAAGACGTTCAAGTGTATAAGTTTCTCGTATCGGTAAGAAATGAGCAGACTTGGTCATTCTATCAACAATGACCCAAATTGCATCTATACCTTGAGAAACCTTAGGAAGACCGGTAACGAAATCCATGGTAATGTGCTTCCACTTCCATTCTGGAATTTCAAGTGGTTGCAATGGACCTTTTGGTACTTGATTCTCTGCGTTAACTCTTTGACACTTTAGACACCTTGAGATAAACAGCGCTATCTCTCTCTTCATATTGCCCCACCAAAATGTATGTCGAAGATCATGATACATTTTGGTACTCCCAAGATGGATTGCAAACGGTGTGTTGTGCGCCTCCATCATGATTTTATACTTTAAATTAGGGTCGTTAGGATCACAAAGTCTGGAGTTGACTCGAAATATTCCTTCTTCATCGATTCTTGCTTCCGGCATAGCACCTTCTTGCACTTTCTTCCTCATACGCATCAGCTCCAGGTTTGTAGCTTGAGCTGCTTTAACTTTAACAATTAAAGTCAGTTCTACTCATATATTTGCCATCATTACATGGGTCCCTGGAGACTTTAACTCTATCTCCATCCTTTATAAGTCACACAAAATGGGCCTTTGTGTTGACAATATCGTACTCGTACTTGCATATGATCTTCTACTCAATGCGTCAGCTACCACGTTCGCTTTTCCAAGATGGTATGATCATAATCTTTCAATAGTTCAAGCCAACATCGTTGTCGTATGTTGAGTTCCTTTTGAGTGAAGAAATATTTGAGGCTTTTATGATCCGTAAAGATCTCCACCTTCTCCCCATACAAGTAATGCCTCCAAATTTTAAGTGCGAAGACCACATCTGCTAACTCTAGGTCATGAGTAGCATAATTCCTCTCATATTCTTTGAGTTGTTGTGAGGCATAGGCTATGACTTTCACATGTTGCATGAGAACACATCCTAACCCTTTGCCCGAAGCATCACTATAGATGACAAATCCCTCCGAACCAGATGGTATTGTCAGAACAGGTGCTGGAATGAGTCTCCTCTTGAGTTCTTGAAAACTCTTCTCACATTCTTCGCTCCAACTGAACTTTATATCTTTTTGAGTCAGCTGAGTTAGTGGAGTAGCGATTCGAGAAAACCCTTCTACGAATCTCAGATAATAACCAGCTAAGCCGAGAAAGCTACGTACTTCGGTCACTGATTTAGGTTGCTCCCAGCTTTGAATAGCTTCAATCTTTGTTGGGTCAACAGATATTCCATGACTTGATACCACGTGCCCAAGGAATGCTACTTCCTCAAGCAAGAACTCGCATTTATTCAACTTGGCATAAAGCTTATATTCACGAAGCTTTTGGAGTATCAGCCTCAAGTGTTGCTCATGATCTTCACGGCTTTTGGAATAAATAAGGATGTCATCAATAAAGACGACCACAAAGTGATCCAAATATTCCTTGAATACTCGGTTCATCATATCCATGAAGGCAGCAGGAGCATTAGTCAATCCAAAGGACATGACTCTGAATTCATAATGCCCGCATCGAAGTTACAAAGCGATCTCTGGAATGTCATACATTCTAATCTTCAATTGGTGATATCCGAACGAAGATCAATCTTTGAAAAGAATTTGGCTCCTTGCAACTAGTTAAACAGTTCATCAATACGTGGCAATGGGTACCTATTTTGATGGTGACATGATTCAACTCCGATAATCAATACAAAGTCGATACTCCCATCTTTCTTCTTCACGAATAGAGCAGAGCACCCCAAGGAGAAGTACTAGGAATGAATAAAGCCAATGTCTAACAATTCCGCAGTTGAGTCTTTAACTCCTCAAGTTCAATAGGAGCCATTCGATATGGGGCGTTAGAAATGGGTTTTGTACCGGGTTCAAGGTCGATACGAAATTCAATTTCACGCTCTGAGGGTAGGCCAAGAAGTTCTTCAGGGAATACGTCAGGAAATTCATTAACAATAGAAATATTATTCAAAATTGACGTATTTTTGTTTAGATCTGTGACATGAGCTAAGAAAACTTGACATCCGCTTTTTCAATAAAATGAATAGCTTTATGGCTTGAGATAGCGGTGATTGATTTTAATGGTTTGGTTGCTTGAATTCGCATAATAGGTCGATTAGGAATATGAAAGCTAACAACCTTACGAAAACAATCAATTTTTGCATGATGAGTAGTTAACCAATCAATCCTTAGAATTACATCAAATTCAAGTATTTTTAATGAAATAAGATCGACAGGTAATGTGTGGGTACCAACTTAAACCAAACAAGACTTAGAAACCGTGGATGTAATGAGGGTTCCTCCCAACGGAGTTTCCACAGATAAGCCAAAGTCTAATTTCTCCGTAGTCAAATTTAATCATTGAGCGCAAGTAGGAAAAATAAAAGAATGGGTAGAACCGGTATCAAATAAGGTATAGACTTCGCTAGAGTTTATGATAAGCTTACCCGTGATGACCTCATTCGGGTTCCTTGCTTTCTAGGAGGTAACTACAAACGCTCTCCTTTGCACTACTGGCTTTGATTTTTCTTGGATGGCTTTTGGTGCCTCTATCCTAGCTGAACTTGTCTTCGGTGAACGATAAAATTGGGCTAGGTGTCCTTCTCTTCCACAATTATAACATGCTTTGGACGGCATCGCGTAGTTTGGACTGATGTGTCCCTCTCCTCCGCATTTGAAGCATATGATAGGTGGTCGTTCTCCTTCCTTAACAATGGGTCTTTGATGACGCGTCTTTCCATCATTGTTGAATCTCCTCTTCTTGAAATGTCCATTTTCTTGTCTTCGCCATGATTACCAATCGAAGTGGTTACCATTTTCGCATGTTGATTCCTCCACGTTTATTATTGTCGTCGTTTAGATGATCGATACCCTTTGGTATTTTCGTGTCTTACCGCTTTCTCTTAGTTGCATTGACTCGTTACCGCGCTCCAATAACTGAGCCCTATTTACAACATCTGAATACAAACACAGTTTATGAGAAATAAGATATTGATGTATCTCCAGTTTCAAACCTCTTAAAAACATTCGCGTCATTCGCTCCTCATTATCGACCAAATGGGATGCAAACCGGGATAACTCCGCAAATTTAGCCTCGTATTGCGACACGGTCATATTGTTTTGTTCCAATTATAAACTCCACTTCTTTCATGTGACGAATACTCTCGGGAAAGTACTTGTCGTTGAATAGCTCTTGGAATGTCTCCCAAGACATCTTGAGTGCGTCAGGCTGGGTACGTTTTATCGATTCCCACCAGTAATCTGCCTCTTCACGCAACATAAAGGTGGCGAAGGGAACCTTTTGCTCCTCAGAGCATCCCAAGACATCAAATATCTTGGTGATCTACTTTATCCATGCTTCCGCCTTAAGTGGTTTTGGCTCTGCTATAAACTCCAGTGGTCCCAGCTCCTTGAACTGTTTAACAGTGACCGTCTGAGAGTTTCCATTGTTTCCACCTACATTTTGGACAGGAGCCTCTCTCGCCTGATGTTGCATGAATTGCATAAAGCCCTTGAACAGTCGATCATTCATCATTTGGTCAGTGTTGTTATTTGCATGAGGATTGTTGCCTTCCTGATGCACATTCTCCTGATTATTGATATGTGGAGACTCAACGGTCTCTTGTGCTCCATTGCTATTTTCAACATTCTCGGATGTCATTTTCAGATACTGCCACAAAACAAAGGTTCATTAACATATAACATATTATCCATATACTTTGAACCGACCAATTAAATACCAAATAAAATTAGGTAGGTCATACTAGCTAAGGAATTCCCGCCTCTCCCTCCTAGTTCTAGTCTCACATCTTAGCCAGGATCATATCCTAAGCTCGATACTAACTGTGACGCCCCCAAAATTAGGTATACATAACCCATCTTGGGTCGCCAAATACATGGTACGTAATTCAAATACAACTTACTAATACAACTGTCGTATACAATACGACAAAATATAAACTGTGAGTTTGAATACAAATATTGTCTACTAGAGAGTATACACACTCAAAAGGAGTCCTCATTACAATTATTATCACACTATTTCACAGAATAGTGAGGACTACTAATGCTATCCTCTGGACCATCACTCCGTTCCCCGACTCGTCCCAACTATATTCTCATTTCCTGAAGAGAACAGTGAAAGTAAGGGTGAGCCCAACTAGCCCAGTAAGAAATATTATGACTAAGATAATGCAGAATAAATTATCATTAGTCTCCAACAATGTTAAACTGATAAAATATAATAGACATCAAGTTTAACTGCAGCGGAATAAGCAATCCATTAAAAGAGTCAAGTAGAAAATAAAATCTACTATATTTTGTGAGACCCCAGATTTTATGAATAAAGATTTAATTTTCTCGAAATTATTTTTTTATATTATGGTGTTGATTTGATGTAATGTTATAGTTGTGGGTAATATTTACAAATTTTACAAAGTAAGCAAGTGGTTATATAATATTCGATTAGTCGGGGAATATTCTTTTTGTCGGGGAATATCCGTATGACGGTACAATCATTGGTGGACCCCGCAACAGAATTATTGTCGAATAGAGAAAACGACAAAAATACTTTATGAAAATAACGGCGGAAGTTTTATCGTTAATCGTTGAAACACCCGGTGTTAAAAGTACAAGAATACGCGTGGTGGTTGCATAAAGAGTAGCATACGGTATTGATTATTGATGCTTACGTGAGAAGTCACTCGGTTATACTCAATTATTGCTATGAAGAATTCACGCATCATATCTCTCATATTATTGATTCAATTATTGTTACAGTATCATCTGCATAATATGATATATTGTTCAATCGGGTATTCAGGACACTTTTCGTGTCGGAGTACTATTCATGAATTACTATTCACGAGTTACTATTCACAAGTTACTATTCACCCGATTACTATTCACTCTAGTATTATGCATTCGGGTATTTGGGTACAATATTATTCCATGAGGAGATGTGCTAATTTTTCAGACCGTTAGTTAAAGATATAATAGTAAGTAAATATGGACCGTTGGTGGAGTTATAATAGTAAATCAATATGGATCGCTGGTTTAAAGTTTTAATAGTAAATCAGTATGGACCGTTGATTTAAGTTTTAATAGTAAACCAATATGGACCGTCTATTTAATAGTAAATTAATCTGGATCGTTCATGAATTAGTTACTATTCATTCCATTTTTCTATAAATAGAAGCTCATTCCTTCAATATTTCTTACGAATTCACTGAAACTCTAGAGAAAGAAATTATAGAAAAGCTATAGAAAAGTATTCTGCTCCTTCCCTACTCTTATATTTAGTTTCTTTTACGGTAAGGGGTATTATTTCTTTTGTATTCATGAAGAGAACTTCTGATATTCCATTATTTATTATTCTGTTAGAATAACCTGTATACGTGGGCTACCCTATACATGGTGACATTCTTTTAATATTTTGTTCTTTATTATTCTGTCAAAATATCATGTCTGTGCGTTTACGCCGGACCTGGTTTCATTATATATTATTCTGTCGGAATATCATGTCTGTGCATTTACGCCGGACCTGGTTCCATTATTTATTATTCTGTCGTAATATCCCGTCATACGTAAGGCGCGTTTACGGGACTCGGTTCCATTATTTATTTTTCGCCGTAATATCCTCGCATCATGCGTTTTCACGGACCGGTTCCGTTATTTATTATTCTGTTGGAATAACCTGCATGTGCGGTCTATCGCATACATGGTGATTTCTTTTGTTATTCCATTCTTTATTTTACTCAATTGGTTAAAACTTTGACTCATATACTCCATGAAATTAGTGGAATAGCCTTGATATTTGCACTTCATCCAGTATCTTTTCATGGAAATATTCTTCTCAGCATTCTTGAATTTTACTCTACAAAGCAGTATCATGTTGACAATTTAAACGTTATCAGTTCCTGGATAAATTAATTCTTGAACTTGTTTTATTGAATTCTTATATCATTGTCATCATCCTCATGTTTATATTATGTTGAAAGTTATATGTGGCCTATAGTGCATAGATGGACTTGGTATGATTATGACCAGGGATTATTCGGTATAATCATAACTGTAATGTTACAAATGATGTGATAAAAGTCCTCATTGGCCCGTAGTGCATTGATGGACAATTTTTGGTATGATTATGGCTATGGATTCTCTTTGGTCGTAATGCAAAGATGAATTGTTTTATGGCCTGATCAGATAGATTGATGAAAACATGATTATCTTAAGTCAGTAGTGCATGGATAATTCGTGGTCGTGATACTAAAGAATATCCTCGGCGAAGTAGTAGCGCAGGGGTGATTCGATGATGTGGATTATTTATTGTCGAGTCCCAATGATAAAAGTGATGAAAAACCTTTTAAATCATAAAAGATAGTAGATTTCATTCTCTACTTGACTCTTTTAATGGATTGTTTGTTCCGATGCAGTTAAACTTGATAGTTATTATATTTTATCTGTTTAACACTGTTGAAGGCTAACGATAAATTATTCTGCATTATCTTAGTCATAATATTTCTTACTGGGCTAGTTGAGCTCACCCTTTCTTTCACTGTTCTCTTCAAAAAATGAGAACGTAGCTGGGACTAGTCGGAGAACAGAGTGATGGTACTAGATGGTGCATTAGTAGTCCTCACTATCCAGTGAAATAGTGTGATAATAATTGTAATGAGGACTCCTTTTGAGTTTGTATAATCTCTAGTAGACAATATTTGTATTCAAACTCACAGTTTATGTTTTGTCGTATTGTACACGACAGTTGTATTATTAAGTTGTATTTGAATTCTGTACCATGTATTTGGTGACTCAAGATGGGTGATGTATACCTAATTTTGGGGGCGTCACAGTTGGTATCAGAGCTTAGGGATATGATCCCTAGCTAAGATGTGAGAATAGAACTAGGTGGGGAGAGATGGGGAATTCCTTCGCTAGTATGACCTACCTAAGTTTATTTGATATTTAATTGGTCGGTCAGAGTATATGGATAATGTGTTACATGTCAATTAACCTTTTGTTTTGTGGCAGTATCTGAAAATGACATCCGAGAATGTTGAGAATAGCAATGGAGCACATGAGACCGTTGATTCTCCACAGATCAATAATCAGGACAATGTGCAACAGGAAGGCGATAATCCTCCTATAAAGAACAACATTGATCAATTGACGAATGACGGTACGTTTAGGAGATTTTTAGAATTCATGCAACATCAGACGAAGGCGGCTCATTTTTATAATGCAGGAGGAAACAATGGCAACCCACGGTTGGTCACCGCTAAGCAATTCAAGGAGCTGGGACCACCGGAGTTTTTCGGAAAGCCAGAACCACTTAAGGCAGAGACGTGGTTAAAGCAGATCACCAAGATATTTAATGTCTTGGGATGCTCCGAAGCAAAAGGTTCCCTTTGCCACCTTTATGTTGCGTGAAGAGGCATCTTGGTGGGAATCTATAAAACGTACCCAACCTGACACACTCAAGATGTCTTGGGAGAAGTTCCAAGAGCTGTTCAATGACAAGTACTTTCCCGAAAGCATTTGTCACATGAAGAAGGTGGAATTTATCAAGTTTGAGCAAAACAACATGACCGTGTCGCAGTACGAAGCCAAGTTTGTCGAGTTGTCCCGATTTGCGTCCCACTTGGTTGATAATGAAGAGAGAATGACGCGGATGTTTTTAAGAGGTTTGAAGCCTGAGATACGTCAATATCTTATTTCTCATAAACTGTGTTTGTATCCAGATGTTGTCAATAGGGCTCAGTTAGTGGAGCGCGATAGCAAGTCAACGCAACCAAAAGAAAGCAGCCGAAAAAATGATATTACCGGTGATAACAGTCATCAAAGCGGTGACAATAAGCATGGAGGGAATCAACATGCCAGAAATGGTAACCACTTCGGTGGTAATCATGGTCAAAACAATAAGAATGGACATTTCAAGAAGAGGAGATTCAACAATAATGGGAAGAAGACGCCAAGACCAAAGACCCGTTGTTAAGGAAGGAGAACGACCACCTATCATATGCTTCAAATGCGGAGGGGAGGGACACATCAGTCCAAACTGCGCGATGCCGTCCAAAGCATGCTATAATTGTGGAAGAGAAGGTCACTTAGCCCAATTTTGTCGTTCACCGAAGATAAGTTCAGCTAGGATGGAGGCACCAAAGGATGTCCCAGGCAAGCCAAAGCCGGTATTTTAAGAGAGAGCATTTTTTTCCGTGACGAGGAACCTAAATAAAATTATCACGGGTATGTTAGTCATAAACTCTTGCAAAGTCTATACCGTGTTAGATACCGGTTCTACTCACTCTTTTATTGCACCTAGTTGTGTTCAATGTTTGAAGTTAACTCCGGAGAAGTTAGACTTTGATATATCTATTTAAACTCAGTTGGGAGAAACCTTCGTTACCTCCACTATTTATAAATCTTGTTCAAATCAACACTTTCACGTTACATGTCGATCTTATCTCTTTGAAAATACATGCCTTTGATGTGATTTTTGGAAACGATTGGTTAACTACTCATCATGCTTTTTATAAGGTTGTTAGCTTTCATACTCCTAATCAACCTGCTATGCGAATTCAAAGTAACCAAACCACTAAAGTCAATCATTGTTATATCAAGCCATAAATAAAGAGCCCCGATACTTTCGTTGTTGACTTTCTTATGTGGAATGCACCGAAGCCAGACTTTCTCTAGGCAACGTCGTGAATGACGGTGACAAGTTGATAGGTATCAATGTGACGTGCTATCCAAGTCTTGGATGAGAGTAACAATTTTTAATGATATTTCTATTGTTAATAAATTTCCTGAGGTATTCTTGAAGACTTCTTGGCCTACCCCTAGAGCGTGAAATCGAATTTTGTATTGACCCCAGTACAAAACCCATTTCTAAAACCCTAAAATATTTTCTTCACCTAAAATGAACGTGTAATGTGCCATAGACGTTGGCTCAAGCTGTTGAAGACTACGATCATACCATTCAATATCATCGTGGGAAAAATGTACGTGGTAGCTGACGCGTTAAGTAGAAGATCGTATGCGTTTACGAGTGTGATGTTGTTAACACAGAGACTCATTTCGTATAACTTACAAATGATGGAGATAGAGATAAAGACTCTAGCGACCCACGTGAAGATAACGAATTAGAATCGACTTTAATCGATAAAGTTAAAGCCGCTAAAGCTACATACTCAGAGCTGATGAATGTGAAGAAGAAGGTTCAAGAGGGCGTTATTCTAGAAGCAAGAATCGACAAAGAGAGGAAATCCCAACCCTCGATTTAATTGTCACATTTGAAATCCTTGATCGAATAGGAACTGTGGCTTATAGACTCGTTTTACTGCCAAGTATGTCGTGTGTTCATAACATTTTTAACGTATCGATGTTACGTAAATATGTGGACGACCCGACCCACATTATTAATTTAGAACCGGACGAGATAGCAGAAGATTTAACGTATGAGGAGATACATGTTAAAATCTTGGATAAGAAGTATCGTATTCAACACTAAAAGGTTATACCTCAAGAATTAGAATCTGAAATGAAGACAAGGTATCCTCACCTCTTCTAAGATACCAGTACGTCACGTAAATTTTGAGGGCGTAAATTTCATAAGGAGGGAGATTGAGACCCCCAGATTTTATGAATAAAGATTTAATTTTTCGAAATAATTTTTTTATATTATGGTGTTGATTTGATGTAATGTTATAGTTGTGGGTAATATTTACAAATTTTGCAAAAGTAAGCAAGTGGTTATATAATATTCGATTGGTCGGGGAATATTCTTTTTGTTTGGGAATATCCACGACGATGGTACAATCATTGGTGGACCCCACAATGTAATTATTATTCGGACAGAGAAAATGACAAAAATACTTTATGAAAATAACGGCGGAAGTTTTACCGTTAACTGTTGAAACACCCGGTGTTAAAAGTACAGTAATACGCGTGGTTGCACAGTAGCACATGGTATTGATTATTGATGCTTACGTTAGAAGTCACTCAGTTATACTCAATTATTGTTATAGTAATTGTTGCATCATATCTCTCATATTATTGATTCAATTATTGTTACAGTATCATCTACATAATATGATATATTGTTCAATCGGGTATTCGGGACACTTTTTGTGTCGGAGTACTATTCATGAGTTACTATTCACTAGTTACTATTCACCCGATTACTATTCACTCTAGTATTGTGCATTCGGGTATTTGGGTACAATATTATTCCATGAGGAGATGTGCTAATTTTTTAGACCGTTGGTTGAAGATATAATAGTAAGTCAATATGGACCGCTGGTTGAGTTATAATAGTAAATCAATATGGATCACTAGTTTAAAGTTTTAATAGTAAATCAGTATGGACTGTTGTTTTCAGTTTTAATAATAAACCAATATGGACCGTCCGTTTAATAGTAAATCAATCTGGACCGTTCATGAATTAGTTACTATTCATTCCATTTTTCTATAAATAGAAGTTCATTCCTTCATTATTTCTTACGAATTCACTGAAACTCTAGAGAGAGAAATTATAGAAAAGCTATAGAAAAGTATTCTTCTCCTTCCCTACTCTTATATTCAGTTTCTTTTACGGTAAGGGGTATTATTTCTTTTGTATTCATGAAGAGAACTTCTGTTATTCCATTATTTCTTATTCTGTTGGAATAACCTTATACGTGGGCTACCCTATACATGGTGACATTCTTCTAATATTCCGCTCTTTATTATTCTATCGAAATATCCCGTCGTGCATGCATTTACGGACTTGGACTGGTTCCATTATTTATTATTCTCGGAATATCTTGTCTCAGACGTTTTATGGGACTGGTTCCATTATTTATTATTACATGCGTAATATCTATCATCTGTGAGTTTACGCTTGTAGGACCGTTCCATTATTTATTATTCCGTTAATATCCGTCATGCATGCTTTTCTACGGACCGGGTTCCGTTATTTATTATTTCGTTGAATAACCTATACGTATGCGGTCTATCGCATGCATGGTGATTTCTTTTGTTATTCCATTCTTTATTTTACTCAGTTGGTTAAAACTTTAACTTCTATACTCCATGAAATTAGTTGAATAGCCTTGATATTTGCGTTTCAGCCAGTATTTTTTCATGGAAATATTCTTCTTAGCATTCTTGAATTTTACTCTACAAAGCAGTATCATGTTGACAATTTGAACGTTATCAGTTCCTGGATAAATTAATTCTTGAACTTGTTTTATTGAATTCTTATATCATTGTCTACATCCTCATATTTATATTATGTTGAAAGTCATCTGTGGCCTATAGTGCATAGATGGACTTGGTATGATTATGACCAGGGATTATTCGGTATAATCATAACCGTAATGTTATAAATGATGTGATAAAAGTCCTCATTGGCTCGTAGTGCATTGATGGACAGTTTTTGTTGTGATTATGGCTATGGATTTTCTTTGGCCGTAGTGCAAAGATGAATTGTTTTATGGCATGATCAGACCGTTGATGAAAACATGATTATCTTAAGTCAGTAGTGCATGGATAATTCGTGGTAGTGATACTAAAGAATATCCTCGTCAGAAGTGCGTGGGTGATTCGATGATGTGGATTATTTATTGTCGAGTCCCATGATAAAAGTGATGAAAACCTTTTAAATCATAAAAGATAGTAGATTTCATTCTATATTTGACTCTTTTAATGGATTGTTTGTTCCGATGCGCTTAAACTTGATAGTTATTATATTTTATCGGTTTAACATCGTCAAGGCTAACGATAAATTATTCTCGCATTATCTTAGTCATAATATTTCTTCTTTGGACTAGTTGAGCTCACCCTTTCTTTCACCGTTTTCTTCGTAAAATGAGAACGAATGGGACTAATGGGAAAACGAGTGATGGTCTTAGATGGTGTATTAGTAGTCCTCACTATTCTGTGAAATAGTGTGATAATAATTGTAATGAGGACTCCTTTTGAGTTTGTATAATCTCTAGTAGACAATATTTGTATTCAAACTCACAATTTATGTTTTGTCATATTGTACACGACACTTGTATTATTAAGTTGTATTTGAATTCTATACCATGTATTTGGCGACTTGAGATGGGTGATGTATACCTAATTTTGGGGGCGTCACATCTTTTATGATTTAAAAGGTTTTTCATCACTGTTATCGTTGAGACTCAGCTTAATAAATATTCCACATCATTGAATCACCCCTGCACTACGGCCAAGGATATTCCTTAGTATCACGGCCACAATTATCCAAGCACTACGGGCCAAGAATATTTGTGTATTCATTAATGGTCATGATCATGCCAACAACTGTCCATCAATGCACTACAGGAAAATGAGGACTTTTTCCACATCATTTGTAACATTACTACCATGATTACAAGAATAACCCCTCGGTCATAATCATACCAAGTCCATCTATGCACATGTGCCACGTAGATGACTTTCAATATAATATAAACATGAGGATGATGACAATGATATAAGAATTCAAGAAACAAGTTCAAGAATTAATTTATCTAGGAACTAATAACGCCCAAATTGTCAACATGATATCGCTTTTGTAGAGTAAAATTCAAGAATGCTCGTAAGAATATTTCCATGAAAAGATATGGATGAAGCGCAAATATCAAGGATATTCCACTAATTTCATGGGGTATAGAAGTCAAAACTTTAACCAACCGAGTATAATAAAGAATGGAATAACAAAAGAAATCACCACGCATGCTTGTTTCAGATGACAAAAGTTATTCCAACAAAATTTAAATAATCAACCAAAGTCAAAGCGTAAATTCAAGACCGATATGATGTTCCAATAGAATAATAAAGAATGGAATAACAATGTAAATCACCATGCATATGGTACTTGAGATAGATGTGTTATTCCAATGAATACTAATAAGGACGGAATCAGTCCCACGTAAAATGCATGCATAAGATATTCCAATGTAATAATAATAAAGATTGGAACCGAGTCAACAGAAACGCATGTGATGTGATATTCAAATGTAATAATAAAGACGCGGAATCAGCCCGCGAAAAACGCATGCATACATGATATTCCAACAAAATAATAATAAAGACGAAATAATAGAAGAATGTCACCAAGTATAGGGTAGTCAGTGAATTCTTAAGAAATAATGAAGGAATGAGCTTCTATTTATAGGAGAATGGAAGGCATCTTTGTTCAAGTAATCTGAAATAATTTTTGTAATTATTTCTTCAATCAACTAACAACTAAGTCAAACAACTAACCAATAAGTTTTCAACAAAAATAAAAATATAATACATATATATAAACACATGTTTTCAATTTATATATATCAATATTATATATACCACTAGATTTTTTTATCCCCCCATATCCAACGTCAATCCCCCACCCTCCCAAAAATCAATTTCACTACACTCTTACACATCACTATCACACTACCACTTTTCCACCATTTTCCACTCACACACACATCACACACCTATCACTTTCACATATCACTTTCTCCCACCATATACTCAATACATACATATACTTCCATACGTATACTCTTCCATTTCCAAAATCATTTTTCCAACACATATGGGCCCCACATGTGGCCCCCACATGTGGGCCCCACCTTTAAATAATTTTCTATCGATTATTTTGAAAAATGGGTAAATAGGAATCCATAAAATAAGCAAACTTCATAAAAATCACCTTAATAATTTTAACAACATTTATCATCTTTATTACAATTCACAATATTAATCGACTGTGTCGCTTCTCGGAAAGTGGGGCTTTCAATAAGGATTTCTCCCTATTGCCGCAATTAAGTAACCAAACCTCTCCTCGATGTAACTTCTAGACATCGTTAATATTGCAAATAATAATATTAATAATTTTGTCGTCTCAATTATTGATTTTAACAATATAATAAATATCGACAATAATTGAATCAAATAATCGCCGATACTATGCAACAATTACTATAGCAATAATTGAACAAAACTGAATGACTTCTCACGTAAGCATCAATAACCAATACCGTAGGTAACAACTACGCAACCACGCCAGACATCGTACTTTTACTACCAAGTAGTTCAACAAGATCAACCAGTAAAACTTACGTCGTTATTTTCATAAAAATATTTTTCGTCGCTTTCAATCCGACAATAATTACATTATGGGGTCCACCAATGATTGCGCCGATTCTATGAATATTCCCCGCTAAAATGAATATTCCCCACCAATCGAATATAATATAACAACTTGCATACTATGCAAAATTTATAAATATTACCCACAACTATAACATTATATCAATTTCACTCCATAATATTCAAAATTAACATTTATAGAAAGTTCAACTTTTTTCAAAAAGTAGGGGTTTTACTGTCATTCGTACATACTTCATCAATTTGAAAGGAGGATTATGACATGGCTATATCATGGGTGAAATAATACCCATACTGTCTAAAGGTGCCAATCGGTCTCAGGTGTGACATAAACTACACGATAATACGACCGAGTCATTTGTGTGAACACTCTGTCGGATAAGTGCAAAGAAGATGTAGGTCGACCTCGTAGTCTCTCGCTATAATCATCCAGATAATGGTACGACCCTCCCCGAGAGCTCTCACTACCATGATGACTCCAATGTCTATCTCGTCCATGTATCGCTTAGTGGCATATAGACATACGACGATAAAGATGCACAATAGCGAGATATCAACCTCGGATAGACGCTTGATGATCCTCTGGTGTGGTGAAATCCCCGGAATGTCGTGTATAACTATCCTCAGAGCCAAATCTGTCAAACAGAAAACACTAGGATATAACGTGGCCAGATGTAAGCTCATCCTGTACCACCCTACGCCTCAATCCAGTGATGGTCATGAATCATCAACTCATGTCCCCCAAAGCCATATGTACGCAAGGTCTGTCTAGTTGTAACAACCCGATATTTTCTATATAATTAAATCAGAAATTTTGCGTATAAATTTTTTATTTATTTTAAGGATGAGGATTTGTACAAAATAATGTGTGTATGTAATTATGTAATAAATAAAAATATATTTATTACATGAATGTTTACAAATAATTTTATTTTAGAATTATTGACTATTATAAAGTTTATTCTTTTAATAATTAACTTTAAAGTAGAAATATTTTTATTATTTATTTTCCATGAAAATATAATTATATATTATTTAAATAAAATATGAAATGATTATTAGAATTAGTATAATAATTAATCTATTTTAATATATGAATTTATGCTAGTTTAATTAAGTTAATTATTTTAACTTAATTAATAATGTTAAATACTTAATAATAAATCAGATATGGAATCCAAACCCTAATTTTGGATTTTGGTCAAGGAATGAGAATAATAATATAATATTAATTTTATTTTTGATTTTTCAGTGTTATAAATAAGTATTGTATGTACGAATTGGTCAATAATGGTGCGATATTTGAAAACTCTAGTTTGAAGTCACATGAGACTTTAAAATCTATCTAAGTAAATATGTTATATAACATTTATTCTAATATTAATTTATTTCAGTGCCGTAAAAATGTCTGTATGTGTGTGGACTGATAATGTTGGTCAAATTATGTGTATAACGTCAAAACC
This sequence comes from Panax quinquefolius, assembly GCA_020205615.1. Taxonomy (NCBI): domain Eukaryota; kingdom Viridiplantae; phylum Streptophyta; class Magnoliopsida; order Apiales; family Araliaceae; genus Panax; species Panax quinquefolius. Next base: position 51,846,881 of record CM035171.1, on the reverse strand, counting down.
CTAGTATTAATTGGTTTAATCCTAATTTAAAACTCAAACCGGAGTCTATGGTTGGTAAGAAATTGTGTTATATGATTAATGTTAAATTAGATATTAATTATTATTATTTGGAAACCCTAATTGTTAGAAAACATAATAGCTAATTAGAATCCCTAATTGCTAACCCTAATTTGCTAAGTGTAAACCCTAATTGCTAATTTGGCATACTTAATGATGATTAGTAAAACCTAAACCTAATCATGATTTATGTAATTATAAACCCTAATCTAATTATGAAACCTTAATTTGTAATTTTTAGAAACTAAAAATTTTCTTTTATTTTACAAACCCTGAATAAAAAATCCTAGAATTTCAAATTTGTGCTAACCTTAGGGTTAAACCTTAAGGGTTAAACCCTAAGGGCTTGCCAAGTTTACTTTTATGCCATTAAATTTTGTAAGCTAAAGACCATTTTTCCCTTTAGTGCATAATTGAAGCTAACTTGCAATTTTGGCTAATGCTTTAGTTGGTGAACCACCCTACACATAGCCATGTGCCTGCATATTACACAAATCAGCAGCAAGCCACATAACCTCAGCCAATACATGCAACTAAGATATATATATATATATATATATATATATATATATATATATAGTCCAAGAGAGAGAAAAGTATGTATTATAGCTCATTTGTTCAAATTATTATCAACCAATGCTCTCTTTCTCCTCACCCATTTAAAATCAATAGCATTCAGATCCCAAATCAAGCCCCACTTAACAACCTTAACAAATCAAGAACCGTAATCAAGGATTTGATCAAGAGAGGTATAACCCTAATTTCAAAATCTGATCTTAGATGAGATGTTAGATGTTAGATTTTTGTGTTAGAACATGTTATATGTAGTAGGTTTTGATGATCTGGGTTGGTATTTGATAGATCAATAAGATTTAAATACACAAAATTGGTGTTTTTCAAAATATGGGAAAAAGTTATTTTGTATTCTGATAATGAATGTCAGTGGCCTTAGATCTCTACATGTTTACTGTTTTTGTTGTTTAAGTGTTTGATCGTGAAGTATGTTATGAGGTCTTTCCTCTGGAACGCGAATCAAACCCATATCTTGTTCAGATTAAAGGTTATTGCTGGTCAAACATAGTTGACCGAGCATGACTTTCAATTTCTGGAAAACCCAGATCGTTCCCAGGAGGCTCTGACAGGAGGTTTAGGGGCACAGATCTTGCAAGTTGTTGATGATTTATGTTTGTTTATGTATTCATGTTATAGTATGGTATTTGTACTATAGATAAATTCTTTTATATAGCTTATACGTCAAACTGATTAGATTTAATGGATGGTCAAACCAAGCAGAATGTTCACGACTTGCGTTTTCTGGGTAACCCAGAAAACTCAAGAGCGTGACTTCTGACAAGGTTTGACCGACCAAGATCTGCTTACTTTGTTGTTGTTATGGTGAAATTTTGTAATGGATCTATACCTTGTTATGTTGTCTACAACCTGAAAGTTTAAGATCTAACAAACAGTTCATGTATTGCAAGTTATTAAGATTATAAGTTGCCAACTCGGACTGTTCTTCATTTCTGAAAAACCCAGAAATGAAGAACAGATTCTGACAAGATGTTCCGAAGCCTATATCTCTTTTATCTGTTGTGTTGTGACCATGAAATCGATTAATAATGGTAGTGCTACACTTATACTACAAATATCAATACATTAGTAAACCGAGAAACTGGATAAATCTAGAACCGGTCAAACTTAGCAACTCGAACTCTGACTTGAAGGTTCTAGGTTTGGCCAAGAACATGAAGAACACCTATATATCGTTTTGCTCGTCAGCTATAGCGCTTTTAAATGACGCTTTATTTTTAAAATTAATTATTTTTATTAAATAAATAGAAAATTAGTTTTAATTATTAAAATACAAAATAAATTATTAAAATTATTTTAAAATCCGAAAATTAGTTTTTAATTATTTTGAATATATTTCATAAATATTTAATATTTTTGGAATATTAAAATTATTTAATTTATTTAATTATAATATTAAATAAATTATTTAAAAATGATTTTAATACATGAAAAATCATTTAAAATTATATTATGGTATAAGAAAATAATTTAAGTTATTTTGATAAATTTTAATATTTTGTGATAAAATTTCGTTAATAAATTAATATTAATGATAATTAAGCTATTTATTGAATATATTAAAAATATAAATTATGAAAAATAGATATAATGATTTAAAAATTATATAAAAATCATTTAAAGATTATAAAAATATAACTTTTGATATTTTGTCATGAAAAATATTAATTATTTAATATTAATGATATTAGATTTATTTAATACTTATATTAAATAAATTAGTATAAAATGATTTTAATATTTGAAAAATCATTTTAAATGAAAATAATGATTTTAAAAGTATTTTAAGTTATAAAATATAACTTTCAATATTTAAAGATAAAACTCATTAATTATATACTATTAATGATGTTAAAGTTATTTAATAATTATATTAAATAATTAGTTTAAAAATGATTTTAATATTATAAAAATCATTTTAATTGATAATAAATTGTTTAAAGATATTTTATGTTATAAAATATAACTTTTAATATTTAAAGGATAATTTTATTAATAATTTAATATTAATGATATTAATTTAATAATAAATGATATTAAGTTTATTTAATAATTATATTAAATAAATAGTTTTAAAATGGTTTTATTTATTTAAAAATCATTTAATAAGGATATTAATGAATTAAAAATATTTTAAGTTATAGTTAATGACTTTTAATATTTTGATAGATAATGCAAATAATATTTTAATATTAATAGTAATCATTTAAAATGATTTTAAATGTTTTAAAAATCATTTAAGGGTAATATTAATACTTTAAAAGTATTTTGAGTTATTATAAATAACTTTAACATTTTGGCAATGGTTTCATTAATAGTTTAATATTAATTAAAATTAATGATAATAGAATTGTTTAATATTTAAATCATTTAATAATGATTAGGTGTTTGAAAATTCATGATTAATTATAATAAATGTTTTTAAAAAATTATTATAAGTCATTTAAAAATAATACGACCGATACTAAGTTACAGGATAGAGTCTTAGACTCGAAAATTACCCGATAAAGCAAATTCAGATAATCGATATGTTTCAGAAATTGATCTGGACTTAGATAATTTGATTAGATATGTGTTTATTTGTGATTCAATGGTTGTTGAACATGTGTGATAATGTGATTAGGTTATGTGCTGACTACAATAAGCTGTGCTATGTGTTATAGTATGTTATTCTAATCGATCAAATGATCTTATTAATGATAGATTTTGGTATAAAAGATAGAACTAAGTTACGAACTGTAAGCAGCGCATCAGGCAAGTATCTTACCTTTGCATTTCCTTTATGCAATGGACATGAGTAAGAAGTTTCAGAATTATATTATTATTGTACTAGATTATTAACCCTATTGTCATATATATTATATCCGATCATTGTTTATCAACATGATATTATATTATATAACTCATATATATATATATTATGTTTGTTAATTTCGAAATATGGTTATTCAAGTGTCTCCACTTGGATAATCATTGTATTTAAACACATGTTGATATATATATATATATATATATATATATATATATATATATATATATATATATATATATATATATATATATAGTCGCCTAAGCTATTTGACCAAATTTAGACATGATTTTGAAATATCATTGAATATGATAAAAACTTTATTGTATCCAATCAAATTGTTTTGGTTCAGATTTCCGACTAAGTATGAACATCCCGATCAAGGGAAAACTTTTATGCGCCCAAGGCGGACAGAGTGAACGATCCTATCATTCTTGTAATGTAGTATTGATCAATACATGGCACATGGGATAAGTTATGACGGTTTGCGATGAAGTTCTGCTAAACCTTAGCAAAAATTTAAAACAATGTTCATAGTATATCGACTACCCTATATATATAGTCAATACGTAGTTTCAAAAATTTACGATAGAATTGTTATGTTATTATTATCTGATTAGTTTACTTCACAACTATTGAATCGTTGTAGAAGTGATGTATAAAGAAAACATTTAATCCTTTCAGCTAAATATATTTATAATTGCTATTACTTGCTGGGCACTCAAATGCTCATAATTGCTTAATTTAAATGTTTTCAGCTAAGCGTGATCAACTTGAAGGTTCAGACAAGAACAAGTGAAAAGGAAAACAAACAGAATATGTTTAATGGTATCTTTTGTAATAGTTAGACTGTATTAAGGCAATGATATATATTATCTATCATGTAAAGAATTATAGTAAAGGTTGCGTACTTGGGATTAGACTCTGAAATATGTAAATTAAGTTTGTTATTTATATTATTGTTATTATTATTAATATTATTCTGCTCATAGAAATGGTATCGTGAAGCACCGAGTTCGGGTTTCAAGTACCTGGATTTGGGGGCTTTACACTAGTTGCAGCATCGTCAACCGTGCATACTCCTCCAAAGTGGGAGTCAACTCCTAGGTCCCAAATCGGAAAACCTGCCTCTCCGATACCTAGTGCTCCAGCATGCCATCAACAAATCATGTGGGAACCTGAAACATCAACAGGGTCATAGTATGCTGCAACAAATGATCTATGGTCACTCTGTCTGATGGTGACATGCTATCATACCACGATCGTATACCCGATGCCACCAATGATGGTGGGGTATGATCAATATGGCTAACTGTCGAAGAAGACATCTGTACGGGCTGTGCCATAAGACCATCCAGTGGTCAATGCTGAATATCTCTGGACATACATACATATGCATAACATGATACATGCATTACATATAATAGATGGCAATATGATATAGGGAATGAAAAAACTGTGCATACATTCCTAAGAATATCAACATCTAATACATCATCTCTGTACAACTACAAATACAGGGAAATGGGGCACAGACGCCCTACTACTAATAGTGGCCTATCAAAAGATATAGCGATAATAGGGCACAACCACCCAATAGCTAACAGAGGCCTATTAAAAGATATAACGAGAATACACATCAGAAGAAGATAATGGTTTCAATGTCTACATCATCAATCCTGTCCACCTGATGTAACTCCTCCTGAGTCATTGTATCTCTATTAACAAGGATGTCAGGCCTATACATTTGAGGATCTGCATCGGCGAAACCAAATGGGTCGTCTGAAGGGCCAACGCATGAGCTATGAGGATCGAACGAATATGCCTCTGCCGGATCTCTGCCCAAATGCTGGATAAAGAAATGTGCATGGTCTAGTCGCTGGTTCAAACTATCAATATGTGTCACATGAGTCGGATCTCGGACACAGGCTATCCAATCCGTCATCATAACGGATCTTCGAACCATATCCCCCATGAACTGAGTGGTGCGGGACTGGGCTCCAATAGTACGAGGGAACCACCAACGCTGGAATATCTCCTGAGTGCAAGGACCCTCTAACAATGGGATATCAGTGACGGGTGACTGCGATACAGGCCAATGACGCCTGGAAGGAGGCAAGATCGGCATACGAATCTCCTCTGTGGTGCTCCTAATAGCACGCTCTCCTAAATAGAGCTCCCATCCTCCATCTATAAAGAGAGGAACTCTCCGGGTGGAGATCACATACTCGATGCCAGTCGGGTACCCATCATCAAAACCAATAGCCAAATGTTCCCCGGAATAGGGAATTCATGTGATGGTATCAGCTGTCAATAACTCCAGCTGCATGCGGCAGTGAGTGAAACCCTCAACTACAAGGACCTCCGCCAATATGGAATGATGCCATCGTCGTCCTCATGGATAGGTATCTAAACCTAACACACTCACAAGACGCAAGCATGGGAGCTTCTCATAAGCCCAAAACTGCCAACACAATGGCAAAACATCTGCGATCAGTAAACACTCTTAACCTATAAATGGGAAATAACAAGAGAAATACTCACCAGCAGAAATGGGTAGAATCCTAGCCAAGCCTTAGTCAAACCCTATAAGCGCATACGCATGCCCCGGAGGAAATAGGCAAAGGTTTAGGAACTCCAATCATACTCTCCAATACGGTCCACATGACGAGTGGCATTGATCAAAGTGAACGACACCGTAGAAGAGTTAACTACTATGAAGCAGCCTCTAATGATTATCAGGAACAATCACTGAAGAATGTGATCCCTGACTCTGACATCATTAGGCATGGGCTCACTAGAAATCTCGCTCATAGCATCTACGCTCAAAAGACCTACACGAACAGTCCTGCTCTTGAGCGCCTCCATCGGAACTCCTAACAAGGAACTGAAGGCAGTAGGGGTGATATTCGCCATGCAAGGCACTGGCTCCCCTCCAAACTTCATACATGTGATAAACTGCCAATCTATCGGCGTCATCATCACCTCACAGTCCAACAAATGGAGTGACTGAGTCTGATGAAACCATCACTCAAGTAGTGCCCTGAGATAACCCCAGGGACAATGACGGGGAAGGATGGAGAAGAATGCCCCGAATCCCCAATCATGCATTACCGCTCTGTAATCAGGATAAAGAGCCTGATACATGGAGTGTATGCTAAACCAATTCCCTCGAGGTTGTGTGAAGCCGGGAACTTGCATGAAATGCAGATCAACATCAAAATCCTTTACTCCTTGTAAATAGGAAAGAAGGAAGATCAAGATCTAACGTCATACCTCGTTAGCATGCAAGTACATTGAGGGATGTCTGCTCAAGTCACCCAGAAGCTCTGGGTTTGCCACCTGAATATAAGGGAGCTCCCTATGGGGAACATGTGCTGCAGGAGTGGGATCCTCAATCGGAATATCCTCATCCTCATCCTCAACATCTGGCACATCAGCCCGAACTGGACGTATCACTGCCTCCGGCAATCGATGAGGCTGTCTGATAGAACGGGGTTGAGGCACTTCAGAAGCCCTCCTCCGTATACCAAAAGTGGTCCTACGGGAACTACTCAGCTGATCTGGATCCATAATATCTGGACAACAAGTCTCCAAATCACCTCAGAAAGGGTGTGATATTTTCTTACTTGGAGCTTTTCAAAATGCATTTTATGACTACATTCATGCATGCATTACTTTAACATACATCTATAGTGGAGTTAAAATTGCATGATTAATTAAATGCCTACATTTTGGAAAATTTTGCCATAGTCCCCTTTGAAAATAGGACTATCCACATGCACATAGGCATGACTAGGTGGCCATTCAGTAGCACACCTGCCCCAAAGTTATATACCCGTATATCAATGTCACACCACTAGGTCAATGTGCAAACCTTTTCTCGGTTGTGTTGGTACAACCATTTAAAAACCAACCGGCAACTCTTATCAGCGGTCCATCGTCGACATCATACATATGGGACCTTTTCACTTATTTTTCAAACAAATCTCACCTAAAATGAGAACACCAAAGAACAAGTAATGAAAGGGACACCCAAAAATCCGACGTCGATAGGTGGCGGCGACTGCTGGGATTCCAAAGAAGAGGACCTAAGCCGCTATTACAATCTTTTCAAAATTGTTATCTGCTTGTGTGTGGATGTTGCATTTACATTGGATGAATGTGTACGAATGCATTTCCTTACTTCGTGCTTCGTACTATAACTGCTTTGTGATATTAGTGCTTCGTACCATATCTGCTTGTGATATTAGTGCTTCACACATGTCATCATTTTCATACGGTGAGACGCGATGTATGTGAATGTATGTTGTGTGGTCCCTCCACCAGGAGGCTATCCCATCGGTGTTTAATTACTGGACTCGTGAGAAGACTAATTCTCCGAGGCTCAGGAAAGGCACCACCCAAATTCGCTCCAGTTAAAAGACCGGATTAACTTCCCGTCAAGTAGATTGTGATGATTTGGGAACCTTCATGCCTAAAAGTCGCGAGAGTAACCTAAGATAGGTCAGCCTCTGATAAACCAAAATCGGAGGAAAGTCTCTTCATGCTCTCATTTCAATTACTTGTAAACACAATTACTTGTAATTACATTCCATATCTATCTCCATGTAATGAAAAATATGAAGAAATGTATACACATACATTTTAACATGCTACAAAATAGCTGACATCCGTTGTGCAGGATAAAATTCCTAAAACGGATATATCAAATAGCATGTTATTATACACCTCCCCTAAAGACTAAACTATGCAAGTCTTTCGCTGGGAATCAATCGGACCTACTACCCGTTCAAAGTCGAAAAAGGCGACAGGCCTACAGTCAATCATGCCGTCATTCAACCAGACTGAACTTAATCCAGTTTCTCGCAAAGAATTCGGCGGATTAAGCAAGCAGATTGCAGATTTGGCTGTTCTACAAAAAGAATTACACCAGTCTACACAGGGTCAGAAAATACCCGTACATACTGAATCCTCCACACAAGGAGGAATCCCAGTCATTACCATACCTGAACCACAGTTGGATACAACCAACAAAACTCATGATGCTGCCCATCCCACTGGAGATCCAGACAATGGTGACATCAAAAAGAAAGTCCTCCAAATGGAAGAGACCTTTCGCGCTATCAAAGGAATTGGAACACACGGGAGTGTTTCATATGTTGATCTGTGTATTTTTCTTGGTGTTCATTACCTAGAAAAAATTTAAAACTCCTGACTTTGAAAAATATGACGGGTTAGGAGATCCTTACACACATCTAAAGGTCTTTATTGGAGAACTGGGATCCTATGCAGAGGATGAAAAACTCAGAATGCAATTGTTCCAAAAGAGTCTAACTACAGAAGCCCATTCGTGGTACACAAGATTAGACAACTACAAAATCCATAGCTGGGAAGAGCTAGCACATGTTTTCCTCACTCAATACAGTTTTTAAACTCAGATGGCTCCTGATCGGTATCAAATTACCAAGATCAAGAAACAGTCTAACGAGTCTTTTAGAGAGTATGCTCAGAGGTGGAGACGCCTGGCTGCCCAAGTTAGTCCTGCCATGACGGAATCAGAAATGGTCATGACATTCACAGACATACAAGAAGCTCCTTTCTATGAGATAGTTTTAGCCGGCATCGGCAAACCATTTTCTAAAATGGTTAAGAATGGGGAGATGGCTAAGATGGGATTGAACTCAGGAAAGATTCAAGACCTAGCTGAACTCAAAGCTGTTGCAGATCACGTTCAATCTAGAAATTATTGGAACAACCCCCGGAGGGTCCATAAAAAGAAAGAGGAAGATGTTTCCCTGATACTACAGGGGCAAAAAGGCAATCAAAACATGCCTATTCAAAGGAGAAACTACACTCCCTTTCCAAAGACAAATCTACAAACCCTCCAATACCAAAAGGTGGAGAAGTCAAACGCCTCGAGTGTTTACACCCTTGGGGGATACCCGAGAACATTTTAAATCTTCCGACAACACGTAAGAAAATTACGATCTTCTTCCACCACCAAATTTCTAATAAACGGGGTTTCAATGTGGCTAGGAAATGTGCTTATCATGTCGGGGCACCTGGACATGATACTCAGGATTGTTGGGCCTTTAAACACAAGATACAGGATCTAATAGACAACGGGGAGATCGTAGTCACCAAACCCGATCAACCTCATGTTCAAGACAACCCTCTTCCTCGCCACAAAGAAGAAGAGGTCAACATGATCAATTGGAGCAATGGACAGAATTCCAACTTCAGCTGTGAATCTTCCCAGTCACTCAAAGACGGTGATGATAGATGGGATTATGCCAAGTTCCAATTCACAATGGAACGAAAGATCAAAGCTCTCTGCAAACAAATTGAACAATTGGCGGAACTAGTAACTTATCAGCATCAAGTAACTCGCCAGTTAATCAGCCAGGAGTATGCCAGTCTCCTACCTATTGTCATAAATATTCCTTCGTCACTTTCAGAAAATGGAATGCTGGAAGACAAAGTGACAAAGAGAGCAAACGCCAAAACCCGACGGGATTTCGCCAACAAAAGGGAATTCACCTATTTGGGCCAACCTATGGAGGAAATTCTTCATATGTTAATCAATGAAGGAAGGATCAGTTCCCTTCTACTGTGACGCCCCCAAAATTAGGTATACATCACCCATCTTGGGTCGTCAGATACATGGTACAAAATTCAAATACAACTTACTAATACAACTATCGTGTACAATACGACAAAACATAACTGTGAGTTTGAATACAATTATTGTCTATTAGAGATTATACAAACTCAAAAGGAGTCCTCATTACAATTATTAACACATTTTTTCACGAATAGTGAGGACTACTAATGCTATCCTCGGACCGTCACCCGCTCCCCGACTAGTCCTCGCTATGTTCTCATTCCCTCAAGAGAACGGTGAAATAAAGGGTGAGCTCAACTAGCCCAAGAAGAAATATTATGACTAAGATAATGCAGAATAAATTATCGTTAGCCTTCAATGATGTTAAACCGATAAAATATAATAACATCAAGTTTAATCTGCAATGAACAAGCAATCCATTAAAAGAGTCAAGTAGAGAATAAAATCTACTATCTTTTATGATTAAAAGGTTTTTCATGACTTTTATCATGGGACTCAAACTTAATAAATAATCCACATCATCGAATCACCCCGCACTACTACGGCCAAGGATATTCTTTAGTATCACGACCACAAATTATCCATGACACTATACCAAAGACATTCGTGTATTCATTAATGGTCATGATCATGCAAACAACTGTCCATCAATGCACTACGGGCCAATGATAACTTTTACCACATCATTTGTAACATTACGGTCATGATTACACCGAATAATCCCTGGTCATAATCATACCAAGTCCATCTATGCTCTACAGGCCACAGATGACTTTCAATATAATATAAGCATGAGGATGATGACAATGATATAAGAATTCAATAAAACAAGTTCAAGAATTAATTTATCCAGGGACTAATAATGTCCAAATTGTCAACATGATACTGTTTTGTAGAGTAAAATTCAAGAATGATCAGAAGAATATTTCCATGAAAAGATACTGGATGAAGCGCAAATATCAAGGATATTCTACTAATTTCATGGAGTATAGAAGTCAAAACTTTAACCAACTGAGTATAATAAAGAATGGAATAACAAAAGAAATCACCATGCACGCGATTGCTTGATGCAGACAAAGTTATTCCAACAGAATAATAATAAACGAAACCAAAGTCAAAGTAAATTACGACCAAATGTGATGTTCCAATGTATTAATAATAAAGATGGAACTGTGTCCGTGTAAAACACATGCATGTGATGTTCCAATAGAATAATAATAAAAAGACGGAACCAGTCGAGGTGTAAAACACATGATTCGGATGTTCCAATGTAATAATAATAAAGACGGAACCAGTCCAAAGTAAAACACATGCATGTGATGTTCCAATGTAATAATAAGCAATGGAATAACAACAGTTCTCTTCATGAATAAGAAAGAATACCACCCCTTACCGTAATAAAGAAGAAATGGAAAACAAAATAATGAATTAGCAGAATACTTTTCTTCTTTCTCTCTATTAGTTTCTCTCTCTAGAGTTCAGTGAATTCGTAAGAAATAATGAAGGAATGAGCTTCTATTTATAGAAGAATAGAATGAATAGTAACCAACCCATGAACGGTCCAGATTGATTTACTTTAATTGGACGGTCCATATTTAAAGCAAAATCTTTTATATATAAACTCACGGGCGCTTAACAATTCGTCTAATAATTTACGGGCAAGAAAAGTCTGACGCTTCCTTTTCTTTTCTTTTTTCAACTTAATAATATAATAATCAATAAAATATAATATATATATATATATATATAATAACACATGTTTAATTTTAACAAAAAACCAATACTTTCAACTTTTCATCCGAATCATCTTACTTATTTGCAACTTGCAAGATATATAAATATAAATATAAATATAAATATATATATATATATATATATCAACCCACTCACATGTTATATATATATAATAATTATACACATGCAATTATCTAATTCATCCACCCATTTTACATAACTTCCCACCCGACAAAGCCAAATTCTTACTCCCCCACACAAGACATCAACCTCACTAGTGGACACACCTTATATAATATAAAATAATTTTCTACCGATTATTTTAAAAAAATGGGTAAATGAGGGTCCACATAATAATCAAAATTTATACAAATACATCATAAAATCACCTTAATAATTTTAACAACATTTATCACCTTTATTATAATTCACAATATTAATCGACCAGGTCGTTCCCAGGAAAGAGGGGGCTTTCCAATAAGGATTTCTCCTATCGCAAGCAATTAGGTGACCAAACCTCTCCTCGATGTAACTTCTAGACATCGTTAATATTGCAAATAATAATATTAATAACTCTGTCATCTCAATTATTGATTTAATAATATATAAAATATCGACAATAATTGAATCAAATAACGTGAGATACGATGCAATAATTACTATAGTAATAATTGAACAAAACTATATATGTGACTTCTCACGTAAGCATCAATAATCAATACTGTGTGCTACTATGCAACCACGCGTACTACTGTACTTTTACTACCAAGTAGTTCAACAATATTAAAGGTAAATCTTCCGCCGTTATTTCCTGACGTATTCCTTGAAGAACTTCCTGGCCTACCCCCAAAGCATCAAATTGAATTTTGTATCGACCTTGAACCCGGTACAAAACCCATTTCCAAAGCCCCATATCGAATGGCTCCTATTGAACTTCAAGAGTTAAAGACTCAACAACAGGATTTGTTAGTCATTGGTTTCATTCATCCTAGTACGTCTCCTTGGGGTGCTCCTATTCTATTCGTGAAGAAGAAAGATGGGAGTATGCGACTTTGTATTGATTATCGGGAGTTGAACCATATCACCATCAAAAATAGGTACCCGTTGCCTCACATTTATGACCTGTTTGATCAGTTGCAAGGCGCCAAATTTTTTTCAAAGATCTATCTTCGTTCTGGATATCATCAGTTGAAGATTAAAACTGATGACATTCCAAAGACTGCTTTCAGAACTCCGTATGGGCATTACGAATTCATATTCATGTATTTTGGATTGACTAATGCTCCTGCTGCCTTCATGGATATGATGAACCGAGTATTCATGGAATATTTGGATCATTTTGTGGTTGTCTTTATTGATGACATCCTCATATACTCCAAAAGCGGTGAAGATCATGAGCAACACTTGAGGCTGATACTCCAAAAGCTTCGTGAAAATAAGCTATATGCCAAGTTGAAGAAATATGAGTTCTGGCTTGAGGAAGTAGCATTCCTTGGGCACGTGATATCAAGTCATGGAATATCTATTGATCCGACAAAGATTGAAGCAATTCAAAGCTGGGAGCAACCTAAATTAGTGACCGAAGTACGTAACTTTCTTGGCTTAGCTGGTTATTATCGGAGATTCGTGGAAGGATTTTCTCGAATCGCTACTCCATTAACTCAGCTAACTTGAAAAGATACAAAATTTGGTTAGAGCGAAGAATGTGAGAAGAGTTTTCAAGAACTCAAGAGGAGACTCATTTCAGCACATGTTCTGACAACACCATCTGGCTCGGAGGGATTTGTCATCTATAGTGATGCTTTGGGCAAAGGGTTAGGATGTGTTCTCATGCAACATGGGAAAGTCATAGCCTATGCCTCTTGACAACTCAAAGAATATTAGAAGAATTATCTTACTCATGGTCTAGAGTTGGCAGCTGTTGTCTTCGCACTTAAAATTTTGAGGCATTACCTGTATGGGGAGAAAGTGGAGATTTATACGGATCATAAAAGCCTCAAATAGTTCTTCACTCAAAAGGAACTCAACATGCGGCAACGGCGTTGGCTCGAACTATTGAAAGATTATAATCATACTATTCAATACCATCCTGGAAAAGCGAACCTAGTAGCTGACGCATTGAGTAGAAGATCATATGCAGGTACGAGTGCGTTATTGTTAACGCAAAGGCCCATTCTATATGACTTAAAAAGGATGGAGATAGAGTTAAAGACTCCAGGGACCCACGTGATGATGGCAAACATATGAGTAGAAACGACTTTAATCGATAAAGTTAAAGCTGCTCAAGCTACAGACCTAGAGCTGACGCGTATGAGAAAGAAAGTGTAAGAAGGTGTTATCCCGGAAGCAAGAATCGATGAAGAAGGAATACTTCGAGTCAACTCCAGATTTTGTGTTCCTAACAATTCTGACTTGAAGTATAAAATCATGATGGAGGGGCACAACACACCGTTTGCAATCCATCCTAGGAGTACCAAAATGTATCGTGATCTTCGACATACATTTTGGTGGAGCAATATGAAGAGACAGATCGCGAAGTTTATCTCAAGGTGTTTAACTTGTCAACGAGTCAAGGCGGAATATCAAGTGCCAAAAGGTCCATTGCAACCACTTAAAATTCTAGAATTGAAGTGGGAGCACATTAACATGGATTTCGTTATCGGTCTTCCCAAGGTTTCTCAAGGCATAAATGCAATTTGGGTCATTGTTGATAAATTGACCAAGTCTACTCATTTCTTACCTATACGAGAAACTTATACACTTGAACGTCTTACTCGTATATACATAAACAAGATTGTAAGACTGCATGGTATGCCAGTATCCATAGTTTATGATCGATACCCAAGATTCACTTCACGATTTTGGGTTAGTTTGCAAAAAGCTATGGGCACGGATTTACCATTTAGTTCGTCATATCACCCTCAAATGGACGGACAGTCGGAGAGGACTATTCAAACTCTTGAGGATCTATGAAGACTCTATGTCCTTGACTTCAAAGAAAGTTGGGACAAGTTCTTTCCATTGGTGAAATTTTCCTATAACAACATTTATCAAGCAAGTATTGGCATGGCTCTATTCGAGGCGTTGTATGGGCGCAAGTGTCGTTCTCCAGTATGCTAGGATGAGGTGGGTGAAGCAACATTGTTGGGGCCAGAATTGGTACGTATGACTACGAAAAAGATTCAAATGATCCGGTAACGTATTAAGACCTCACAAGATCGACAAAAGAGTTATGCTGATCTTCATCAAAAAGATGTAGAATTCAATGTTGGAGAGCATGTGTTATTACGTGTGGCACCATGGAAAGGAGTTATAATATTTGGAAAGAGAGAAAAGCTCAATCCTTGATTCATTGGTCCATTTGAAATTCTTGATCGAGTAGGCACTGTGGCCTATAGACTCTCCTTACCGACAAGTATGTCTCGTGTTCATAACATTTTTCATATATCCATGTTACATAAATATGTGGAAGACCCGAACCACATTATTGAATTTGAACTGGAGGAAATAGCGAAAGATTTAATGTATGAAGAGGTTCCTGTTAAAATCTTGGATAAGAAGGAACATATTTTACGCTCCAAGGTTATACCTCAAGTCAAAGTTTTGTGGAGAAACCACGATGTTGAGGAAATGACCTGGGAGTTAGAATCTGAAATGAGATCAAGGTATCCTAACCTCTTCGTCATACTAGGTATGTACCCTAATTTCGAGGGCGAAATTTCATAAGAAAGGGAGGTTGTAAGACCCCAACTTTTATGAATAAAAATGAATTTTCTATAAATATCATTTTTGAATATTAAGGAGTGAATTTGATATAATGTTATAGTTGTGGGTAATATTTATAAATTTTGCAAAGTACACAAGTTGTTATTGTCGACATCGGGATTTTTAGTTGTCCTTTTTCGTTACTTGTTCTTTGGTATTCTCATTTTAGGTGAGATTTGTTTGAAAAAATAAGTGAAAAAGGTCCGACATGTATAATGTCGACGATGGACTATTAAGAGTCGCCATTGGTTTTTAAATGGTTGTACCAACACAACCGAGAAAAGGTTTGCACATTGACCCAAAGTCTGATGTGACATTGTTAAAGCGCCGGTGAAACCGAGATTCATTAGGGTCCGTGGACTTGGTTATGCGGAGGGAAGGTGTTAGGCACCTTCGACATCCGTGTTACCACGGTGACCGCCTCTTTTAAGAAACTATTATCCTGGATGTGTGTGTGTGTGGGTCAATGATGTCGTTATTTGGAAGTAGTGCGAGGCCTCATTTGCACCTATATATATTGTGGTTTCAATTTATGTAAAAATTCAATTTTAACAAGATATGGCAGTGATGTTTTATAAACGAGGTTTTTTAAACCCATGTGCTCAATAGTAATTGAGACCTTTTACACTCCCATTTTATTAAGTGTTCGGCTTGATTATTTTTATTTCTTTTAAAATGTAAAGAATCAATAATAAAAATAATGTACACAATAATGTCGATTCCCTCGTGGGTATGAAAACCATCTTAGGAAATTCAGACACCGTAGATAAATTTACAAGCTGCATACAGCTAAAAAGGTCCATCACGAAAACTGAATCTAGATTCAGTAGACTGAATCTGTGACCACATGATTCCTAGGCTCACATGATGCAGCAATTTGTATAAAAGCAGTAAGCATGTATATATATAAAAGCTATAAATATATATATACAGACATGATCGCCAACCACAAAGCACCTCAATGGGGGATCAGAAATGTAAATAAAGCTGTAAAGGCT
Organism: Panax quinquefolius; assembly: GCA_020205615.1. Lineage (NCBI taxonomy): Eukaryota > Viridiplantae > Streptophyta > Magnoliopsida > Apiales > Araliaceae > Panax > Panax quinquefolius. The sequence continues at coordinate 51,830,299 of CM035171.1, read as the reverse complement.
ATCAACCGTCATGGAGGAAACTCCAGTTGGGACAAAACGTAAATAAAGATGTAAAGTTTATCAATGTACCACAAAGTAAACTCCAGCAGGATTTAAGTATATATATATATATATATATATATATATATATATATATATATATATATATAAGCAATAAACACATTAGGATGTAAAATCCAGGCTCATCGAACAAAGTTCGACAATAGTTCATATATATAAATATAAATATATATAACGTTCCAGACCTAAGTCTAGGCTCATCGAACAAAGTTCGACACATAGTTCTTATATATATATATATATATAAGCAAATAAATGCTTCAGACCGAAGTCTTGGCTCAATCGAGGCATAACTTGATAATGTTAGTCCATATATATAAATATATATATATATAAATATATATGTATATACAAATTAAATAAAACCACGGACCGAAGTCCAAGCCAACACAAGCAACACGACTCTCAACGTGAAGAAGGGTGTGTGCAAAGATGAAGAGAAATACTTTAAAGTGTGTGAGAAGGCTTACAGTGGGCTGCCAAAGAACACTTCTATATCTTTAAAGTGGATGAAACTAGACTCCCGCTTGTACAAGAGTAGCTATATGTGACCTCACAAGTGTTTAAAATGAGAAAGCACTTAGTATATTGTAAGTACGGAGAAAATTTGTCAGGGCTTCCTCGTCTTTTCTCTTCTTAAAATGGTCACCCCAAGCCCTCTATTTATAGAGGGGGCCGCCAGAGTGTACTGCTGCCAACCGCAGTGTACTGAGACCGCTTTCGGGTTGCCTCGGGCTCATGGGTCACGTCGTCTCACAGTACGTTCATGTAGGCACTGCAATGTCTGCTCAAACTTTCAGAATTGCAATTCGGGCATCCGACTGAGGTATGTAGGACCTATTTCGAATCGCTGTTGTTGAGAGTTGTACAATGGCATGAGATTAGAGGTTGTACGAAGTCAGGAAGATGGGACGGTGCCCTCCGGTCTTCAAGCTTCAAATTCTATCCATTATTCTGCACAATAGTCACTCGGGATTGGTTTTCCTTGATTCTTATGGGACATTGTTGTGTAGAAATATGTGGAAAAATGTTGAGACGGCATGATATGGCTCCAAAGTGGCAAGATGACAACTTTGACCCTCAACAGAGTTATCGCCGATTTGGGCTGATAAAGTAAACGTTGCTCAGGGTTATCGCTAAGATTGGACTGCTGCAAATATTAAAGGTCCTCAGTGTCATCTAAGAGGTGTGTCTATCTTTCCGGTGTTATCTCCAGGCTTTGTACTGAATGCCTCAGTGTGAGTGCCGAGGTTGAAGCTGATTGTAGACTTTTGAAACAAGCATTTCCGGGGTTATCGCCGGAACTGCATTCCTTGGGGGTTATCACCAAGGGTGGTAGCTGCTACTCCTAATATTGGGACTAAGACTGGATACCTCGGGGTTATCTCCGAGATTAATCGGTCTTCTTTGGTGTAATTTCTGGTATTGGAACTGCATGCCTCGGGGTTATATCCGAGGTTGGAATTGTTACTCCCGGTGTGTGTTCCGGGGTTGAGACTGAACTTTCGGTAGTATCCGAACTTGACGTGAACTGTCTTCCAAGGTTATCTCTGAAAGACGAATCTGTCCTCCTGCAATGTCAGTGACAGATGTGCAAAAAATTTCGAGTGTCTACAGTTATATTATATTCGATTGGTCGGGGAATATTCATTTTAACAGGGAATATTCGTACGACGACACAATCATTGGTGGATCCCACAGTAGAATTATTGTCGGAGTTAGAAAACGACAGAAATATCTTTTTATAAAAGTAACGGCGGAAGTTTTACCGTTAACTTTTGAAATACCCAGTGTTAAAAGTACAGTAATACGCGTAGTTGTATAGTACCACATGGTATTGATTATTGATGCTTACGTGAGAAGTCACTCAGTTTTATTCAATTATTGCTACAGTAACTGCTGCATAGTATCTCACGTTATTTAATTCAATTATTGTCAATATTTTATATATTATTAAATCAATAATTGAGATGACAAAGTTATTAATATTATTATTTGCAATATTGACGATGTGTAGAAATTCTGTCAAGAAGAGGTTTGGTCACCTAATTGCGCCCCAATAAGGAGAAATCCTTATTGGAAAGCCCCCTCTTTCCTAGGAACGACCTGGTTGTTAAATATTGTGAATTATAATAATGATGATAAATGTTGAGGGGATTTGTATAAAGTATTTGATGTAAATTTTGCTTATTTTATGAACCCCCATTTACCCATTTTTCAAATTATATATATATATATATATATATATATATATATATATATATATATATATATATGATGATTGCATGCGTAGGAAGAAAGGAGTACATTAATATATATGTTAGTTGTTTAGTGGGTGGATGGGGGGGGGAAATAATGGAATTGAATCACAGGTATGGTGTCGTATGTATACGGTTATATATAAATATATTATATAAGTTTTGTTATATTATATTATAAATAGAATATATTATATTTTATTTAAAGTTTTTCATTTTATTAGAATATTTTATTGCATAGTGTTGCATAGTAAATCAAAATTTTCAAACGTACGGCCGAAAAATTGCGCCCGTGATTATGGTTATTGTGCGTCCATGATTTCTAAATTCAAATAGTATCCTTTCCATTCTCCTATAAATATGATGTTTAGTTGAAATTAAAAATCACACCAGAATCAAAGAATTCTTCTTCTATAATATTGAGCGTATTTCTTTTGAGTTTTAGAAAGCTTTGAGCGTAGAAAATAGTTGGAATACTCTTCTTTTTAAGGTAAGGTATATTATTTTTGTTCAGTATTCGTATGAAATAATATTTTCTTCCATACTTTGTATTATGTAAGTAATATTATTTCATTTCAGATTTTAAATTCTATACTCATTTTGTTAAGTTTTGGCTTCTATACTCCATGAAATTAGTAGAATATCCTTGATATTTTGCGCTTCATCCAGTATCTTTTCATGGAAATATTATTCTGAGCATTCTTGATAAGTTTGAACTTTTTCATGCCGAGGTACTATTCACGGGGTTACTATTCCTGAAGTTACTATTCACGAAGTACTATTCACTATGTTACTATTCACCAGGGGGACTATTCATGATAAAATTGATTTCTTTTCGGTCCAAATCATTTTTGATACAATATTATTCTTAAATTTTACTCCATAAAGCAGTATCATGTTTACAATTTGGACATTATTGAATTCTGGATAAATTAAATTATAAATCTTTAAAATTTATCCTTGAACTTGTTTTATTGAATTATTATGTCATTGTCATCATCCTCATGCTTATTTTATGTTGAAAGTCGTCTGTAGCCATAGTGCATAGATGGACTTGGTATGATTATGATCACGGATTATTCGGTATAATCATGACCGTAATATTACAAATGATGTGGTAAAAGTCCTCATTGGCCCGTAGTACATTGATGGACAGTTGTTGGCATGATCATGACCATTGGTGAAAACACGAATATCCTTGGTCGTAGTGTATAGATAATTTGTGGTCGTGGTACCAATGAATATCCTTAGCCGTAGTGCAGGGGTGATTCGATGATGTGGATTATTTATTAAGCTGAGTCTCGGCGATAAAATTGATGATAAATTCTTTTAAATCATAGAAGATAGTAGATTTCATGTTCTACTTGACTCTTCTAATGGATTGCTTGTTCCGCTGCAGTTAAACTTAATGTTTATTATATTTTATCAGTTTAACACTGTTGAAGGCTAACGATAAATTATTCTGCATTATCTTCGCCATAATATTTCTTACTGGGCTAGTTAAGCACATCCTTTTGCTTTTATTGTTCTCTTCAAGAAATGAGAACATAGCCAGGACTAGTCGAGGAACGGAGTGACGGTCCAAATATTTGCATTTTTAGTCCTCACTATTCTATGAAATAGTGTGATAATAAATGTATTGAGGACTCCATTTGAGTTTGAATACTGTTTAGAAGATAATATTCGTATTAAACTCTCAGTTTATGTTTTGTCGTATTTTACACGACAGTTGTATTATTAAGTTGTATTTGAATTTTGTACCCTGTATTTGGCGACTCAAGATGGGTGATGTATACCTATTTTGGGGGCGTCACAGTTAGTAGTTGTAATTGTTCGTTTATTCAGTTCTTTCGGTACATATATATATTGTTTATATATATGCATTTTTATATCCGTATTTTGGCAATTGGCTCACATGTTCTTTTTTTCTACAGTAATCGGGGTGATCGTGGATTTGAGGGATAAGAGCTACCTTTGATCCAAATGAGTAGATTAGTTTTTGAGACTTATTATTAGACTTGGTTTTCCTAATATTTTATATATGGATGTTTGGGCCATTTTGGCATTTTATTTCTTATTAGTAGAGATTATGTAAGTGTGGAGTTCCTTCTATTTAAATTGGAGTATGTGATAATTAGTGTTCAATTTCATTAGAGATATTTTGAGATTTATTTGAGGTTTGTATTTTTTATGTTTGTGCGTGACATTTTTTTTCCCTTTTGGAAAGGGTGTGTTACATAGTTGGTATCAGAGCCCAGTTATGATCTTATAGATTGCCTTTTAGGCTTGACCTGTGAGTTATGGGTTAACCACTGGGTAGTTATAAGATTTGTATTGCGTTTGATTTTCGTTCTGCATAAATTTGGCCTTGATTACTTGTTATGATCTGTTTGTTCTCGTCTGTTTGATTTTGTATGATAGATGGCTCGTAAGTCTTCGAGAATTGCTAGGATGCAGGGTAATAACGGTAGGAGGGGTCAGAGGCAGTCCCAGGTTGAGGTCGTTAACCAGGATGGAAACGATGGGAATCAGGGTAATGCAATAATAACCTCGCTATAGTTGCAGCAATGGTGAATGAGGTAGTTACGCAGGCCGTGGCACAGGCTATGCAAGGTATTCCGCAGATGCAAGGAAATCATAATGCAAATGGCATGGGGGGATGATGCAGAGATACCACAAAATGAGCAGAATGTTCCTCCCGAGGATTAAGTGGGTCAACAATTGCAGCCGTCGTATGTGTTATTAGAGAGGTTCATTAAGCAGAAGCCCAATTCTTTTCGTTTTGCTCCGACTCCAATTGATGCGGAGAACTAGATCGCCCACTTGGAGAATATTTTTGATGTGATTACGTGTTCAGAAAATCAAAAGGTGAGATTAGCAGTTTAAAAGCTAGAAGATGATGCTCAGCGATGGTGGAAATCGTTGAAGGTTACACCGTGAGATGGATTTATGGATGGACTCATATGGAACGGTTTTTGTGACCTTTTATATCAGTAGTATTTCCCAAACGCTGATAGGGATGCATACATCATTGAAATTGTGTCCATTCGGCAGAAGGATGATGAGACTATTACTGATTTTATAGCGAGGTTTATTTAGATTTTGGTTTTATGGGTTCAATAGCCGGGACACCATATAACAGAAGTAAAAGTTCAAATGGGCCTTGAAATATGAGTGTAGACACTCAAAATTTTCTGCACACCTGTCACTAACATTGCAGGAGGGCAGATTCATCTTTCAGAGGTATCCCCCGGAGGACAGTTCACGTCAAGTCCGGATACCACCGAAAGTTCAATCTCAACCCCGGAATACACACCGGAAGTAACAATTCCAACCTCAGAGATAACCCCGAGGCATGCAGTTCCAATATCGAAAATTCCACTGGAGAAGACATATTAATCTCGGAGATAACCTTGAGGTATCTAGTCTCAGTCCCAACACTGGGAGTAGGAACTACCAACCTTTGTGATAACCCCAAGGAATGCAGTTCCAGCGATAACCCCGGAATTATTTGTTTCAAATGCATGCGATCGCTTTTTAACCTCTAAAGATCACACCGAGGCACTTCGAAGATAAAGCCCTTGAGATAACACCGGAATACAAAGCGCACTCGGAGATGACACATCGAGGACCTTCAACATTTGTAGCAGTCCAATCTCAGCGATAATCCTGAGCAACGTTTGCTTTATCAGCCCAAATCGGCGATAACTCCGGTAAGGGGCAAAGTAATCATCTCGCCACTTTGAAGCCACATCACGCCATCTCAACATCTCATACATACATTTCTACACAACAATGTCCCACAAGAATCAAGGAAAACCAATCCCGAGTGACTATTGTGTAGGGTAACTGATAGAATTTGAATCTTGAAGACCGGAGGGCACCGTCCCATCTTCATGACTTCGTACAACCTCTAATCCCATGCCATTGTATAACTCTTGACAACGGCGGTCCTAAATAGGTCCTACATACCTTAGTCGGATGCCCGGATTGTAATTCTAAAAGTTCGAGTGACATCAGAAGTGCCTACGTGCACGCATCATGAGACGACGACGTTACTCGTGAAACCCGGGAGATCTCGGGCAACCTCGTGTACACTGCGGGGCGGGTCAGAAGTACACTATGACTCCCCCTCTATAAATAAGGGGCTTGGGTGGCCATTTTAAGTAAAGAGAAAAAGGCGAGGAATCCCTGTCAAATGTGCTCCGTACTTGCAATATACTGAGTGCTTTCTCATTTTAAACACTTGTGAGCTCACATATAGCTACTTTTGTCTAAGTAGGAATGAGTTTCATCCACTTTAAAGATATAGATGTCTTTTTTGGCAGCCCACTGTAAGCCTTCTCACACACTTTAAAGTATTTCTCTTCATCTTTGCACACACCCTTCTTCACGTTAAGAGTCGTGTTGCGTCTATTTGCCCGGACTTCGGTCTGTGGTTTTATTTTATTTTGTATATACATATATATATATATATATTATTTTGTAATTCTAAAAGTTCGAGCGGACATTGCAAAGGTTTACGTGGCGCATCATAGCGAGACGATGTTACTCGTGAAACGGGGCATCTCGGCAAAACCTCAGTACACTCATGGGTGGCCATAAGTACACTTCATGACTTCTCTATAAATAAGGGGCTTGGGTGGCCATTTTAAGTAAAGAGAAAAAGGCGAGGAAGCCCTGCCAAATGTGCTCCGTACTTGCAATATACTGAGTGCTTTCTCATTTTAAACACTTGTGAGCTCACATATACTACTTTCAGACTGCATGGAGTCGAGTTTCATCCACTTTAAAGATATAGATGTCTTTTTCATGCCCCACCGTAGCCCTCTCACACACTTTAAAGTATTTTTCTTCATCTTTGCACACACCCTTCTTCACGTTAAGAGTCGTGGTCATGTTTATTTGCCCCGGACTTTGGTCCGTGGTTTTATTTTATTTTGTATATATATATATATATATATATATATATTTATAAATATGGACTAACATTATCGAAGTTATGCCTCGATTGAGCCTAGACTTTTTGGCCCGTGAGCGCTTATTTGCTTATATATATATATATATATATATATATATATATATATATATATATATATATATATATATATATACGAACTGTGTGTTGAACTTTGTTCGTTGAGCTTAGATTTTGATTCGAGCATTTATCGCTTTATATATATATATATACTTATATACATTATATGTGTGTTGGACTTTGTTCGATGAGCCTAGATTTTACATCCTGAGCGTGCATCGCTTTTAATATATATACATTTATAATATATATGAACTGCGTGTGTTGAACTCTATTCGATGAGCCCGGATTTTATATCCCGGTGAGTTTATTATATATATATATATATATATATATATATATATATATATATATATATATATATATTTCATCCCTTACCGAGTTTATTTCATGGCGGTTGATCGATCGCTTTTTTACGTTTTTTATTTACATTTTGTCCCACCTGGAGTTTCCTCCGTGGTGGTTGATAGCTTTTATAGCTTTATTTACATTTTCGATCCCCCATGGAGGTGCTTCGTGGTTGGTGATCATGTCTGTATATATATATATATATATATATATATATATATATATATATATATATATATATATATCGCTTATCGCTTTTATACAAATTGCAAAGATCATGTGATCCTAGGAATCATGTGATCACAGATTCAAATTTTATATCGATCTAGATTCTGCCTCCGTGATGGACCTTTTTCATTGTAGAAGCAGCTTTGTAAATTTATTTGCAGTGTCTAAATTTTCTCAGATGGTTTTCATACCAACGAGGAAGTCGACATTATTTTTGTACACTATTTTCTTATAGATGCTTCGCATCTCGAAATAATAAAAAACAATAAAGTCGAACACTTAATAAAATGGGAGTGTAAAAGGACTCAATGACTATTGAGCACAAGGGGTTGAAAAACCTCTTTTATAAAACATCACTGCCATATCTTGCTAAAAATTGAATTTTTACATAAATTCAAACCCTATGTATATAGGTGTAACGAGGTCTCAGACTACTTCCAAATAACAAACATCGATCCACACACACACACACACATTTAGATAAAAGTTTCTTGAAAAGTGGCGGTCACCGTGGTAACACGGATGTCGGGGGGGTGCCTAACACCTTCCCTCCACATAATAAAGTTCTCGGACCCTAATGAATCTCTTGGTTTCACTTAATTCGCTTAAATGTTGTCACATCACTGGGTCAATGTGCAAACCTTTTCTTGATTGTGTTGGTACAACCATTTAAAAAACCAACTGGCGACTCTTAATAGTCCATCATCAACATTATACATGTCGGACCTTTTTCACTTATTTTTTCAAACAAATCTCAACTAAAATGAGAACACCAAAGAACAAGTAACGAAAAGGGACAACTAAAAAAACCCGACGTCGACAGGTGGCGACTCTGCTGGGGAGTTCCAGTAAGATGACTTAAGCGACTATTACAATCTTTTCAAAACTATTATCTGTTTGTGTGTGGATGTTGCATTTACATTTATGATGAATGTGTATGAATGAATGTACTTATTGCACTTAGTGCTTCGCACCATATCTGCTTGTGATATTAGTGCTTCGCACATGTCATCATTTCAATACGGTGAGACGCGATGTATGTGAATGTATGTTGTGTGGTCCCTCCACCAGGAGGCTATCCTGTCAGTGTTTGATTACTGGACTCGTAGGAAGACTAATTCTCGCGAGGCTCAGGAAAGGCACCACCCAAATTCGCTCTAGTTGAAAGACCGGATTAATTTCCCGTTGAGTAAATTGCGATAATTTGGGAACCTTCATGCCAAAAAGCCGAGAGAGTAACCTAAGATAGGCCAGCCTCTGATAAACCCAATACAGAAGAAAGTCTCTTCATGCTTTCTCATTTTAAATTACTTGTAAAATCAAATTACTTGTAATTTCATTCCATATTCATCTCCATTTAATGAGAAATATGAAGAAATGTGTACATATACATATTTAACATGTTATCCTGTATCACAAACAGCTGACATCCGTTTTGCATGATAAAATTCCTAAAATGGACACATCAAATAGCATGTTATTATACACACATTCCCTAAAGACTAAACTATGCAAGTCTTTTGCAGGGAACCAATCGGACCTACTACCCGGTCAAAATCCAGAAAAGTTGCAAGCTTACAGTCAATCATGTCGTCATTTGACCAGACTGACCTTAATCCAGTTTCTCGCAAAGAATTCGACGGATTAAGCAAACAAATTATAGATTTAGCTATTTTGCTTAAAGAACTACACCAGTCTACTCAGGGTCCAAAGATACTCGTACATGCTAAATCCTCTACACAAGGGGGAACCCAGGTCATTACAATACCTGAACTGCAATTGAATACGACCAACAAAATTCATAATGCCACCCATCTCACAGGAGATCCAGACACCGGTGACATCAGAAAGAAAGTCCTTCAAATGGAAGAAACCCTTCGTGCTATCAAAGGAATTGGAACACACGGGAGTGTTTCATATGCTGACCTATGCATATTCCCTTGTGTTCATTATCTAGAAAAGTTTAAGACACCTGACTTCGAAAAATATGACGGGTTAGGAGATCCTTACACACATTTGAAGGTATTTATTGGAGAAATTGGATCTTATGTAGAGGACGAGAAGCTCAGAATGCAGCTGTTCCAAAAAAGTCTGACTCGAGAAGCCCGTTCATGGTATACCAGATTAGACAATTCAAAGAGCCATAGCTGGGAAGAGCTAGCAGACACCTTCCTCAACAATATAGCTTCAAGTCTCAGCTGGCTCCTGACCGGTATAAGATTACCAAGGTCAAGAAACAGTCTAACGAGTCTTTCAGAGAGTATGCCCAGAGGTGGAGGCGCCTTGTTGCTCAAGTAATTCCATCCATGGCAGAATCAGAAATGGTCATGACCTTCATAGACATACAAGAAGCTCCTTTCTATGAAAGAGTACTAGCCGGCATCGGTAAACCATTTTCTAAAATGGTCAAACACGGGAGATGTATATGAGATGGGATTAAAGTCGAAAGATTCAAGACCTACCCTTAAAGTCGTCACGAGCACATCCAATCCAGAAATTATGGAAACAACCCCCTGAGGGTCCATAAAAGAAAGAGGAAGATGTTCCTCGATACTGTGGTCAAAAAGGCAATCGTAACACGCCTATCCGTAGGAGAAGAAACTACACTCCCTTTCAAGCACAATCTTCAAACCCTCCAATGCCAAAAGGTGGAGAAGTTAAACGCCTCGAAAGTGTTCACACCCTTAGGGGACTCACTCGAGAATATTCTCACTCTTCCGACAACGCAGAAGAAAATCACGATCTTCTCTTCCACCCGCCAAACAACCCTAATGGGAAGGGGTTTCAATGCTTGTAATGTGTTGGTTATCTTGTTGGGGCACCCTGACATGATATTCAAGATTGGGCCTTGAAAACACAAAATCCAAGACCGATAGACAATGGGGAAATCGACCTGATAGACAATGTTGGCCTCAAACATAAGATCCAAGGAAACTGAGATCGCGTGGGTCACCAAACCAGATCAACCTCACGCTCAAGACAACCCCCTTCCTCAACACAAAGAGGAAGAAGTCAACATGATTAATTGGAGCAATGGAAAGAGTTCCAATTTCAACTGTGATTCCTCCCAGACCCCCAAAAACGGTGTTGACAAGTGGGATTATGCCAAGTTCCAGTTTGCAATGGAATTTAAGATGAAATCTCTATGCAAGCAGATTGAGCAATTGGCAGAACTGGTGACTTATCAACATCAAGTTACACGCCAGTTAGTCAGCTAGGAGCATGCTAGTCTCCTTCCTCTTTTCATGAATATTCCCTCGTCACCTTCAAAAAATGAAATACTAGAAAATAAAGTGATAAAGAGAGCGAATGCTAAAGCCCGTCGAGATTTTGCCAATAGAAGGGAATTTACATACATGGGCCAACCTATGGAGGAAATACTTCAGATGTTAATCAATGAAGGAAGGATCACTTCCCTTCTACCTCCAATCAATCCCCGTTCAGGATGGTACAATTCTGATGGAGTATGTCAATAACACTCCCATTCTCGCGGTCACAACACAGAAGAATGCTGGGCACTCCGCCACCTTATCCAGAATCTAATTGACAGTGGTGTCCTGCAACTAGTAGACGATGATACTATCCTACGTGATAGTGAGAATACCTGCCCCACTAAGTGGAAGGAATTGGTAGCAGTTATATCCGCTGAGGCTGATGACATTGGAAAACCACTCACAATACCAGCAATTCAACTCAGAGGAAGCAACATTCCTTTGAAAGTGGCCGCTCCAGAACCAATCAACTTACCATGCAGAGCTCAATATCCAATTGTCAGCTTACAAAAAGTTCCATGGAATTATGGAGAAGCTGAAGGATCCACCTCGCATACAACTACTATAGTGTCGAAGGAAAATCCATTGTATCTTCCCCAGCAGGTGATGAAGTCTACCATCAAATCAAAGGGGAAAATACCCATGGAAAATATTAAAAAATTCCTCCGCACTATGGGTCATAACGAAGCCCATGTGGTTTTAAGCTTAAGGGAAGCTCCACACCAAATTTCAATCCTGGACTTAATTTTAGCTTCCGAGGATCACAGGAAAGTCTTGATAAAGGTTTTAGAAGAAGACTACTTGCCAACATCAGTGGATGTGGAAACATTTCAACATTTGGTTGTCACATTTTTAACAACAATGTGATATCCTTCACTAATGATGACATACAGCCCGAAGGGACAGGTCATTGCAAGTAGTTACACATTGCGGTTTTGTCCTCTGGATACATGCTAGTTGGAGTCTTGATAGATGGAGGCTTATCTCTAAATATATGTCCTTACGCTACATTGTTGAAGATTAATGTCAATCTCAACCGAATCCGGAGCAGCCATACGGTTATTAAAGCTTTTGATGGAGCCCGCCGGAATTCGGTCGGAGTAATTGAGTTGCCAATCGAGATTGGTTCCCATACATTATGCGTATCCTTCCACGTGCTCAAGATAGATTCAGGATACAACCTACTCTTGGGACGACTATGGATTCATATAGAAAGGGCAGTCCCCTCCACCCTTCATCAACAACTGAAATATATTATCAACAATAGCCTATTCACGGTCAACGCTGAACCAGAGTGTCCTCAACATGGGGACATACCATGCATCAACGCCAATTCAGATGTTGAACTGGTCAGTTTTCATGCCTTGGAAGTGAGCAACACTCAGTACCATACTATTGGAACGCCATTTCCCATACCCAAGATTTCTGCTGAAGTAATGTCGGCTACTCAAGAAATGATGTCATTGGGTCATCAGCCGGGACAAGGGATGGGTAAAGATCACCAATGTATCAAGCACCCCATTCGAGCACACAGTTAAACTGGGATAGCTGAACTAGGCTATTTTGCCAGTTCTAGTTATAGGAATCCTCATAAGCATCAGCAGATTCCTTCAGTTTCAGCCACATGGTGATTATCTTCACCTTACAACCGCTCGAGTCCGCACAACCTCCAGTAAAGGTACCACCAATGTAAATGGCTATGTTATTTCCCAAGCAAGACACTTGAAGGTGAAAGAAGTATTTGTTCCAGATCTCGCAGTGGAGAAGGAGGAACGAAGAATCAAGCAAGGCGTCATCTAGATGATGTTAGGCATACGCATCATCGTCCATGATGAACATACAAACAGATACACACAGACGATGATTTCCCAGATGTAATGGCCATCATTCGGGAAGAGGAGGACAACGACAACCCCTCCATCACTGCAGTCCACCCGGACTTTGCCCTTTCCAATTGAAACAGCACTCCTTGCATTGGTCGACAAGGGTAAAATGGGAAGAAAATCTTTTTGCCCTGTAGATATCATAACTGCTTACTTTTCTGTATAGTACCAACACTTTATTTTGTCAGTATATGCTAACACTGTGTATGATCAAACTCTTTAATATATAGTAAGTGTAAGCATATTTTGTTTCTGGACCCTGAATTTAGATGTGCATGTACTTGCTGATATGGCGCCTCTTCTCCACAAGGATTGTACCTTTGATGTAGAGATGAATTCAACCTTGATGGAAATACATGAGGACATTGAGGTGCCTCCAGAAATTCAAGAATGGGTCAATGACAAACCTAAACCCAACCTTGATCAGACCACTTCTTTTAATCTCAGAACCTTAGAAAACCCTAAGTTAATCCAGATTGGTTCAGACCTTACCCCAAACCAAAGGAATAACACGGTTACGCTACTAACCCAATTCCAGGATGTGTTTGCATGGTCTCATGAAGACATTGTGGGTTTGTCCATCGACATTGTCCTTCATCGCCTTCCCATTAAAGAGGGATTCAATCACCAAGCAAAAGCAAAAAAGCAAGCAATCAAACCCGAGTGGAGTTTAAAGGTGAAAGAAGAAATTGTGAAACATTTTCAAGTCGGCATCATCATGGTGTCCACATATCCCGAGTGGATATCCAACATCGCTCCCATACCTAAACCCGGAGGAAAGGTGCGAGTTTGCATGGATTATCTGGACTTGAATAAAGCTTGCCTTAAAGATAGCTTTCTCGTGCCATTTATCCACATTCTCATTGACAATATCGCTTTCAATACCGCATGTACTCCTTTTGCGATTATTTTTTATGGGTACCATCGATCATGGTGGTCGAGGAAGATCGTGAGAAAACGCTTTCATCATGCCTTGGGGGAAACTTTTGCTATAGACGGTTGTCATTCGCCTCATCAATGCCGTGAGCCACCTATCAATGAGCTACGATCTTTTCCATGACTTAATGCACAAAGAGATAGAGATCTATGTGGATGACATCATTGTCAAATCCCGGAAGGAGGAAGACCACTAAGACCATCTTAGGAAGCTATTCAATAGATTACGTAAGTACAACTTGAAGTTGAATCCAGCCAAGTGCGCCTTTGGCGTTAAATCAGGCAAGTTGCTAGGATTCCTAGTCAGCCATAAAGGGATTGAGTTGGATCCTACCAAAATCCAGGCCATCACGGAAATGCCAATTCCTCAAACAGAGAAAGAAATACGGGGATTTTTGGGATGAATCAACTTCATTAGCAGGTTCATCTCTTAACTCACAGCAACCTGTGAGCCAATCTTCAAGCTGTTAAGGAAGAACTCCTCCATGAAATGGAATGATGAGTGCTAGAAGGCTTTCCTTGCAATCAAAGAGTAGGTAGTCAAAGCTCCCATTTTGGTACCACCCATGGATGATGTTCCCCTGTTCATGTACCTATCCATAAGTGACAATGCCATGGGTTGTATGCTAGGACATAAAGATTATAGAGGCCAAGAATGAGCTATCTATTTCCTCAACAAAAGATTCAGCAGAAATGAACACAAGTACACTCTGATTGAGAAGACTTGTTGTACTTTAGCATGGGCTTCCATGAGATTACAACATTACCTCTGTGGTCACACAACCCATCTCATATCCCGTGTGGATCCTCTCAAGTACGTGTTCAACAAACCCATATTAAATTGCCGGCTGTCCAAATGGCAGTTGATCCTCCAATAATTTGACATCGCTTACGTGACTCAAAAGTCCATTAAAGGTCAAGGAATTGCGGATCAACTGGTCGCCGCACCTTCAGGGGACTTCAAATCCTTGGAAACATATTTCCCTGATAAAGGGGTAATGACAGTTCAGCAACACCATCATTACGATACACGCCAAATATGGAAGATGTATTTCGATGGAGTTGTTAATGTGGAAGGTGCTGGAGCTGGAGCAGTTCTAGTATCTGGCACGGGGGAGCAATATCCCGTCGCCGACAAATTACAGTTTCTCAGCACCAAGAACATAGCTGAGTATGAAGGTTGTTTTATGGGGCTAAAACTTGCCCGTTCAATGGGCATCAGGCGGTTAACTGTCTTTGGAGATTCAAAGTTAGTGGTTAGACAATCCATGGGAACCTATTAAACCAAAGAACAACATTTGCTGCCTTACCATCGGTAAGTTTTACAGATGGTTTTGGAGTTCGAAGAAATCTCCTTTCTACACATTCCTCGTAATAGGAATGACTTTGCAGACGCATTAGCAATGCTGGCCTCCTTGGTTCACATACCTGACAAAGGACACTTGCCAAGCATCACAATTACTCTGCACAAGGCACCAACCTATGGGAACTATGTTGGAGAAGTATCGGATGAGCTACCTCCTATCCAACATCCTTGGTATCAGCATATCAAAGAATACCTACGAGATGGATCTATACCCACTGAGGCGAGCCCGACTGAGAAATGGCGAATCCATCGACTTGCTATGAAATTTTACCTGAGTGAAGATGCCCTCTATAAGAGAGATGCAGGACAAGGTCTCCTCAGATGTTTAGATAAAGACCAAGCTCAAAGGCTTATGGATGAAATCCATGGCGGAGTCTGTGGCCCACACATGAGTGGCCCCCTCCTTGTTAAGAAGGTCCTCGTGATGTGAGGACATCGGCTCTCTCAAAGTCGATCGCAATGACCACATCAGGAGATGTTATCAGTGCCAAATTCATGGGAATGCTATCCATGCCCCTCCACGGGAAATCCATAATATGAGTGCACATTGGCACTTCTCAATGTGGGGAATGGACGTTATTGGGCCCATTGAGCCTAAAGCTAGTAATGGACATCGATTTATCTTCACCATGATCGACTACTTCACCAAGTGGGTAGAAGCAGCCTCCTTCCCCAGGGTTACCAAAGAAGTCATCATTGCTTTCATTAGAAACAATGTCATTTGTCGATATGGACAACCAGAGGTGATTGTATCAGATAATGCTAAGAACCTCAACAATAAGATGATGGAGGAGTTATGCAGTAAATTCCACATCAAACATCTTAACTCCGGCATCTACCGTCTAAAGATGAATGGTGCTATTGAAGCGGCTAAAAAAAACATCAAGAAAATTATGCAAAAGATGTCCGCCAACCACAAAGAGTGGCCTGACTTATTGCGTCTTGCTCTGTTAGCTTACAGAACATCAATGCGCACTTCCAATCGGGCAAACCCTCACGATTAACATATGGGATGGGAGCAAAGGTTCTCCCATAGAAGTTGAAATGGAATCCCTCAGAGTGTTGATAGACGCCACTGGATGAAGACCAATGGGTACAAGACAGTATCACCAATTGTCTCTAATAGATTTAAAGGCGTAAACCGCGACTATCTTCCATGGTCATTATATCAACAAAGGATCGCCAGATTATACAATAGAAAAAGTCCAACCACGGTAGTTTAAACAATACGACTTGGTTTTCAAGAAGATCATCGACAACCAAGATCAATCTAAAGGAAAATTCACTCCTAACTGGAAAGGGCCATTTGTTGTCAAGGAAGTATTGACAGGAGGAGCTCTCAGATTGCAAGAAATGGACGGCGATGAATTTCCACAACTCATCAACTCGGACACCGTGAAACGGTACTATGTCTGAGGTTACCATCAAGCAAACATCTTGGTGTTGGATCATCAGATCACCAGTCATTCCAGTTCTTTAACCCTTTACCACATACAACTCTTTTCCACACATTGCCTCTCAGGGAAACATACTTTTTAAGCCAGCAGCATGGCTTCACTGCGCTCCTACGACTTCGGTCATCCCACCAGGGATTGCACCTTTCACGCTTGCAGTTTGGCTACCCATACCTGGGATCAAACTTTTCACACTTGCAGTTTATCCTCAACCTAGGATCAAACTTTCTCTTCCCCGCAGTCTAACCTGCACATGGGATCACGCTTTTCACCTCGCCGTGAGGGGTGAACTACGTCGACCTGATCTCTTCTTCAATAGGAGTACATAGGCAACCATTTCATATGGCTCGGTCGTAATAAAATAAAAACAACAAAAACATTTCCACCCCCTTTCCTTACAAAAACAAAAAACAACAAAAACATTTCTACCCCCTCTTCCTTACAAAAAACAAAAACATTCCTACACCCTTTCTACCATACAGCGTTGAACCCCTTACACCAGGTTCAAACTACGCAGACCTGATCTCCTCTTCAATAGGAGTACGTAGGCATCCATTCATGGTTCGGTCTCACCCCCTACCAAAACAAAAACCCTTGTCAACTGGTACTGAGATCATCCTTCAATCCACCACATTTCATTGGCTTCAGACCAAACGGATGGAATTACCTAAACTCCTCTCAAATAGGAGATTCGGCGACCATCTAAGTTGCGGTTGTACCTTGAAGAGCAACACCAATCCATAAGAGATGGAATTAACCAGACTCCTCCTAAATAGGGGTACTGGAGACCATCTGTGGTGCGGTCAATCTTAGAGAGGAAAGCTACACACCTCTCCACATTTCCATGTAGAAACCAGTCCTAAGACACCAAAGATGGTAGGGATACACCTAGATCAGTGATCCTTTCTGAACTATCCAGAGACAACTCAATGTCAATCCATCTAGGAGGAATTCAGAATACATCAAGATCACAAGCCCTGAAGAAGCAGGCAAAATATCAAGCAAGTATCAGAGCGTATCTAAAAGGCAAGTGATCAAAAATATATTTCCCTACTATATATATAATGTTGTTTGATATACACAATGTAAACTGCACATGATAAAATGGCTATGTTAGTCTGTGCAGGAAAATATCAGTCCATCTACATGTTAGGGTATATGCGAGCTAACAAGCCCAACATGGCATCCCTCTCAGAAGAAGGAGGAGAAGCTGCGGTCTCCTGTACGAGAGTATCCACACGACCCAATAGATCTGTAGCCATCTACATGGTGACTATATGCTCATCAATGTAAGCGCTCATCTCTACGATCATGCCGGTGGTAAGGGACCTCACTGCAGTACTATCTGTGATGGCTACATCCCGGGCAGATATGACACTATCCCGCTCAACTATCGCTGCATCTCTGGCTGATCTGGCCTCGTCCCACTCAACAATAGCGACATCTCTGCAAGCTAATGCATTGTCTCTCTCTAATAGAGTTGTGTCTCTCCCATCAATGGCAGTCAACATCAAGGTTCTCGCCTGGTTTCTCTCGAAAGTTATCAGATGAAGACTCTGCTCAAAGTACTGTGCTGAATGCTGAATCACAACAATACTAGTACTAGGAGAATCTAAAGGAGATTTTGTCAACCCGACAACTAGCTCCTCCTCGAGGTGGAAATCAATATCCTCCATGGGCTCTCCATTATCTATCTCACTGTCCAGTACTGTGGATACTGCCGCAGCCAATAGAATCGCTGGCTCCATCCACGTAGAATACTCTGACGAACAACCCGGATGGCTCACAGAGAAAGCAACTATCTCATGCTGATCCCAACATGCATACACATGGGATCAGTCCTCTGCTGAAAGTTAGCGAGAAGCTAAATGCTAACCTTGCGCCCCCTCGAAAGGATGAAAATCCTAAAACTGATCAAACTGCGACATCACGGCCAGCGGGTGGTAGGTAGTCATGCCCCTCAAGCCAGCCAGGGGGAGATAGTACATGCCCAGAGCATGAGTAATAAAGCTGTAAGGTGAGCTGAGCCCCGAACACGGCAATATGCTTAATGGATCACTGATATCCGCTAAGAATATAGACCAAGACATAGCATCCGTACACTCTGATGGCTGAAATGAGTATAACATGGCTATATCATGGGTGAAACAATACCCATACTGTCTAAAATTGCCAATCAGTCTCAAGTGTGACATAAACCACACGTATAGCATAACTGAGCTACCCATAAACACTCCTGTCGGATAAGTGCAGCAGTATGTAGCTGACCTCAGAGTCTCTGCTATAATCATCGGTAGGATGGTATGACCCTCCCTGAGAGCTCTCACTGCTACTATGACTCCTATGTCCAAGTCATCCATATACCGTGGCATATATACATATGACAACACGCACAATAGCAGTACATCCACCCTGTCTAGACGCCAATGATCCTCTGGTGTGGGGAAATTACCGGAATATCGTGTGTAACTATCCTTATAGCCAAATCTGTCAAACAAAAAATGTTGGGATATAACGTGGCCAGATGTAAGCTCATCATGTACCACTCTATGCCACAATCCAGTGAGGGTCATGAACTATCGACTCATGTCCCCCAAAACCATATGCATGCAAGGTCTGTCCAGCGGCAGCATCGTCAACCGTGCATACTCCTCCAGAGTGGGAGTTAGCTCCTAGGTCCCAAATCGGAAGACCTGCCTCTCCGATACCCAATGCTCCAAAGATGCCATCCACTTAATCATGTGGGAACCTAAAACATCAACAGTAGGGTCATAAGATGTCGCAACAAGTGATCTACTACCACCGTGTCGATGGTGACATGTCATCATACCACGAACAAGATACCAGATGCCACCAATGATGGTGGGGTATGATTAATACGGCTAACTGTCGAAGAAGACATCTGTACGGGCTGTGTCATAAGACCATCCAGGGGTCAATGCTGAATATCTTTGGAAATAGATACATATGCATAACATGATACATGCATTGCAGATAATAGATGGCAACATGATATAGGGAATGAAAATCTGTGCATAAAATCCTAAGTATATCAACATCTAATATATCATCTCTGTACAGCTACAAATACAGGGAAATGGGGCACAAATGCCCTACTACTAACAGAGGCCTATCAAAAGATATAGCGAGAATGGGGCACAGCCACCCAATAGCTAACAGAGGCCTATCAAAAGAGATAACAAGAATACACATCAGAAGAAGACAATGGTGTCAATGTTCACATCATCAATCCTGCTCCACCGATGTAACTCCTCCTGAGTCACTGGATCTATATCAACAGGATGTCAGGCCTATATAAAGGAGGATCTCGCACCGCAAAACTAAATGGGTCATCCGAGGGGCCAAAGGTCCGAAGCCGGAAGGATCAAACGAACCGCCTCACGGATCTCTGCCCAAATGCCGAATAAAGAAATGTGCATGGTCTAGTCGCCGGGTCAAACTGTCAATCTGTGTTACATGAGTCAGATCTCGGACGCAGGCTATCCAATCCGTCATTATCACGGATCCTGAAACCATATCCCCCATGATTTGAGTGGCGCGGGACTGGGCTTCAATAGTACGAGGGAACCACCAACACTGGAATATCTCCTTAGTGAAAGGACCCTCTGATAATGCAAAACTATCAACCCCCAAAAATGGGTTATCAATGACGGGTGATTGTGATACAGGCCAATAACGCCTGGCAGGAGGCAAGATCGGTATGCGAATATCCCATGTGGTGCTCCTAAAAGCACGCTCTCCTAAATAGAGCTCCCATCCTCCATCTGTAAAGAGAAGAACTCTCCAGGTGGAAATCACATACTCGACGCCAATCGGGTACCCATCCTCAAATACGATGGCCAAATGTTCCCCAGAATAGGGAATCTATGTGATAATATCAGCTGTCAATAACTCCAGCTGCAAGCGGCAATAAGTGAAACCATCAGCTACAGGGACCTCTACCAGTATGGAATGATGCCATCGTCGTCCTCGTGGATTGGTATCTAAACCTAACACACTCACGAGACGCAAGCATGGGAGCCTCTCATAGGCCCAAAACTGCCAACACAATGGCAAAACATCTGCGGTCAGTAAACAATCTCAACCTATATATGGGAAACAACAAGAGAAATACTCATCAGCAGAAATGGGTAGAATCCTAACCAAGCCTCAGTCAAACCCTGTGAGCACATACGCATGCCCCTGAGGAAATAGGCAAAGGTGTAGGAACCCCAATCATACTCTCTGATACGGTCCACATGATGCGTGGCGCTGATTAAAGCGAAGGACACCATAAAAGAGTTATATGCTATGAAGTAGCCCCTAATGATCATCAGGAACAATCGCCGAAGAATACGATCCCTGACTCTAACATCATCGGGCATGGGTTAACTTAATAGCCCACTCATAGCATCTACGCTCAAAGGACCTGCACGGACAGTCCTTCCCTTGAGTGCCTCCACCGGAACTCCTGGTAAGGACCTGACGACAGTAGGGGTAATATTCGCCATGCAAGGCACTGGTGCCCCTCCAAACTCCATACCTGGGATAAACTGCCAATCCATCGGCGTCATCATCACCTCATAGTCCAACAAATGGAGTGACTGAGTCTGATGAAACCATCACTCAAACAATACCCTGAGGTAACCCTAGGGACAACGATGGGGAAGGATGGAAAAGAATGCTCCAAAACCCCAGTCCTGCACAACCGCTCTATAGTTAGGATGAAGAGCCTAGTACATGGAGTGTATGATAAACCAATTCCCTCGAGGCTGTGTAAAGCCGGGAACCTTCATGAAATGCAAATCAACATCAAAGCCCTTTAATCCTCATCCATATGAAAGAAGGAAGATCGAGGGATGTCTGCTCAAATCACCCAGCAGCTCTAGGTTTACCACCTGAATACAAGGGAGCTCCCTACGGAG
Source organism: Panax quinquefolius (assembly GCA_020205615.1). NCBI lineage: Eukaryota > Viridiplantae > Streptophyta > Magnoliopsida > Apiales > Araliaceae > Panax > Panax quinquefolius. The sequence continues at coordinate 51,808,531 of CM035171.1, read as the reverse complement.
CATCCTCCTCTTTATCCTCAACGTCTAGCACATCAGCCCAGACTGGACGTATCACCGCCTCCACCAACCGACGAGGTTGTCCTAATGTAATCAGGGTCGAGGCACTTGAAGCCCTCCTTCAGACACACGAAAGTGGTCTCATGAACTACCCAAATTGATCCGGATACATAATATCTGGACAACAAGTCTCCAAACCACCTCAAAAAGGGTGTGGTATTTTCTAGCCTGGAGCTTTTCAAAATGCATTTTATAACTACATGCATGCATGCATTACTTTAACATACATCTACAATAGAGTTAAAAATACATGATTAATCAAATGCCTACATTTTTAAAAACTTTACCATAGTCCCCTTTGTAAATCGGACTATCCACATGCACATAGGCATGACTAGGTGGCCATTCAGTAGCACACCTGCCCCCAAAGTCATATACATAATAGATGCATTAAAAAATCAAAAATATCAATCCATAAGGTTAACCTCAGTACCAGGAGTACTTTGCATTTTTACCTTTTGCTCATTTGTCCTCAAATATGATAAGAAACAACAGAAAAAGGTGCCAATTTGACTGTCTCAAAAGTCAATTTTTTTCACATAATTATGTTCAGCATGGTTTAATACTAACATTTACTATGTTGAATATTTTTTATCAAGTCATTTGTGTATACATAATCATTACTATAAGTCATTTTCCAACGGATAAAAATTGGAAAAAAATACATGCATACGTTCCAGGATAGTGTAGAACACTTGTACGGCGACAGAATTTGCATAAAGTCGCCCGAACTCATCAGATCTGAAGAAGAGCTCTCGGATTTCCTTCGCGACGCAACTTAAAAATGACTTATTAAAGCAACCTGCTGGATTATAACATCTACGGTTGGTCGAAGGTCCATCTACAGCTGGAGCAGGTGTACCTGCGGCACCCCTATGTGGACCCACCCCTCCGGCTCATCCAGTTCGAGTTGCAAAGGAGTTCTCACAGACTGAAAAGGTTAAATCATGAATAAAAACGCTACGCGTTTGAGCAGAATAGCTTACAATCTTGGTCCTCTCAGATTGAACCTTGGGTCTGCACGTCACTCATTGGTATTCATGTAATAACATGATATTTTTCTATATAAATAAATCATAAATTTTGCGTATAATTTTTTTTTATTTATTCAAATAAATATAGGGAATATGTATAAGTAAAGTACATGTATTTATGTGATAAATAAAAATATATTTATTACATAAATGATTACAAATAATTTTATTTTAGAATTATTGATTTTTATAAAGTATATTCTTATTATAATTAATTTTATAGTAGAAAGGTTTTTATTAATTATTTTCCAGGAAAATATAATTATATATTATTTAAATAATATATGAAATGATTTTTAGAATAATTATAATAATTATTCCATTATATGAATTTTAGTATGATTATTAAGTTAATTATTTGACCTTATTATGGTTAAATATGGAAGAATAAATCAGATATGGAATCCAAACCCTAATTTTAGATTTTTATCAAGGAATGATAATAATAATATAATATTAATTATATTTTTGATTTTTCAGTGATATAAATATGTACTGTATACGTGGACCGATAATGGTTGGTCAATTATGGTGTATCATGACAAACCCTAGTAACCCTAATTTGAAACTCAAACCAGAGTTTATGATTGGTAAGAAATTGTGTTATTTGATTAATGTTGAGTATTATAGAATTTAAGGTTAATTAGGGAAACCCTAATTATTATTTAGGAACCCTAATTATTTGAAACCCTAATTTATAAATTAGAGACCCTAATTATTAAATTAAGAACCCAAATTTGCTAAATAGGGAACCCTAGTAATATTAAGAAATCCTAATTATTTTAAACCCTAATTTTCTATTAAAACCCCTAATTTTAAATAGTGTGGTCTAATTAAAATTTTATTAAACCTTAAACTTAATTTTTCAAACCCTAGAAATTATGTGGGAAACCTTAAGGTTTAAAATCTATTGATTTATCCCTATATTCAAGTACCATGGACAAGAATACCCTTAAATACTTTGTTAATTTACTAAAATAGCATTTTTGGATTTATTTTATTGAGGTAGCTTGCAAATCTTGCCATGATTTGGGTTGTTCACCAACCCTAGACAATCACATGTGCCAAAATCTATACAAATCAGCCATGTAATGACAGCAACGTCAGATTCATGCATCTAGCTCATTATATATATAGTTTAAGAGAGAGAAAGTTCACTTTTTAATTCCATTTGATCACGAAACTAATCCAAGTCCCTCTCTCTCTCTAACCTACGAAATTCTAAGACATATCAGTCCCAAATACCAGCCCCACGAATACAAGTAAAAGATCAGTAGCTAGAATCAAGAATTTGTTCAAAAGAGGTAAAACCCTATTTTGAAAAATATGTCCATTGATCGCATGTTAGATGTTATTTTTTTTTGTTAAATATGTTGTATGTGGTGTATAATGATGATCGGGGTTGCTAGATGTTAGATCCACAACATCTAGAGGCTAGGATTAGGTGTTTTTAAAAATCTGGGAAATTTTTTGATGTTGACTGACAACCAAATGTCAGGCCCTGTAGATCTCTGGATGTTATGATTTTTGTGTTTTTAATGTTTGAACATGTAGTGTGCTATGAGATCTGTGATTTAGAACTTGTGGCTGGACCAGATCATGCTTAGAATGTTATTTAATCTTAGTCAAACATCATTGACCGACATTGACCAAGCCAGATCTGGGTAACCCAGAACTTGCCCAGAAATCTCTGACACCAAGTTCATGGGCCCAGATCTTTCATGTTTTTGTTATTTGGATTCTGTTGTTGTAACAAGTTTGTTGAATGTTGTTTAGGCTATATATTTAAGCTTATAGAACATCTAAATGATTAACAAGATTCATGTAGTGTACGGTCAAACCATGTAAGACGATCACGATTTTCTTTTTCTGGGTAACCCAGAAAACGTATGATCGTGATTTCTGACATGGGTTGACCGGTTAATATCTGGCGATGTAGTTGTTGTTATGGTAATTATATGTGATCTATCTCTTCCTTAACATGTTGGCTACACACTGAATGTATTATATCACAAAACCACGGCACAAGAATCAAGTTGTGGAAGCACAAAAGTGGACAGTCGAACTGTTCTTCATTTATGGGTAACCCAGAAATGAAGAACAGCTCTGACAGCTACTTTATGGGCCTAGATCTCTCTGGTTTTATATTTTTTAGCCATGTTTGTTGTTGGATCGTGTAGTCTGATAATAGTACTACAACCTATAATCATTTACTTACCCAGAAACACAATAATCAGAGAGTAATGTTTGGTCAAACGTGCTCACTTGTTAACTGCTATGAATGTTCTTGAGGACTCAAGAACACCTAAGGCGACAAATTTTGTCGCTAAAGGCTATAACAACAGTTTTATTTATTTTAATTAAATTAATTTCTAAAAATCATTTAAAAATAGAAATTAATTTTCGAAAATTACAAAAATTATTTTAAGTTATAATAATTAACTTTTAATAATTTGAAATATTTTTCAAAAATATTAGTATTTATTTCAATATTATTGATATTTAATTTATTTATTATATGCATTAAATAAATTAATTAAAATGATTTTATTATATTAAAAATCATTTTAAATGATAATAAGTTATTTAAAAATATTTTAAGTTATAAAATATAACTTTTAATATTTTAAAGCAAATTTCATTAATTATTTAATATTAATGATAATTAAGTTATTTACTAAATGAATTAAATAAATTAATTAAAATGATTTTATTACATTAAAAATCATTTTAAATAATAATAAGGTATTTAAAATATTTTAAGTTATAAAATATAACTTTCAATATTTAAAGGTAAATTTTATTAATTAATTATTATTAATGATATTAAGGTTATTTAATAATTATATTAAATAAAATAGTTTAAAAATGATTTTAATATTATAATAATCATTTTAAATGAAAATAAAGTGTTTAAAGATATTTTAAGTTATAAAATATAACTTTTCATATTTAAAGGATAATTTCATTAATAACTTAATATTAATGATATTAAATTTATTTAAACTGAGTATGTTACCGTTGCATGGTTGCCTATTTTGTAATATGACCGTTTGAGACAGATTGCACAAATCATGCATTTGATGAACAGTTAGTATAATAACCAGATTATGTGCTAATCACAATATGATCAAATCCTTTTCTAGTCATATAGCTAGCGTGGAAACCTGTTATGAGTGTTTTTGAAATATTTTGCTGAAATCAAGTGATATAATAGTGTGATTGACGAAAGGTTTCAACCTGATTGAGTGCCCATCATGTGGTGAAAATAGATCCCTTATAATTATCATTTTATGTACAACATTGTTATGAGAGAATAACGAGATTCGCTAGAATCATGATACATATATATATATATATAGCTATATATTAGTAGCTTAATTTCTAGCCCAATAATAGTTTGATCATCTTACCATAAATACCATGCAGTATTGCAGCCACTAGTAGAGCATTAAGCTATTACCATATTTAACCTTAAGTGGGTTGGTGTGAAAAACTAATTGCTTTCCTTAGATTATGCAATTATATGTAGCATTATTCATGGATTTAATTTAACCAACCATTTACTCCAAGATGTTATCTCACGATTTATAGTAACACGTTCAGCTCTATAAAAACTATTACTCCGGTATTAATTTTAGAGTAATATGTTCAAAATAATTATATAAATATATATGTAATGCAAATGTACTAAAGCCTTGTATTGAAAATTAATTAATGCAAAGATCTTACATTTAGCTCTTAGGACACAAAATAACTTTCATATTTCAAAGATATCAAGTCTTTATATTTTCCTCCTCGATGTTCCTGTAGTGCTATTTATTTTCCTGAAATTTCATAGAGCATGATTAGAATTATAATATGGTCATCATCAAAACATTTAGGATGGAGTATGACATAAGTCAACAATCATAAAGTGAAAATTTAGATGACAGAGTAAAAGAGAAGTTTGCAGAGTCTGCTCGAGCACCGTAGAGTCCTTATCATAGAGTGTCATTCGTAGAGAGCTATTCGTAGAGCACTTGTCTAATTCGTTGAATGACTTCTCATAGAGTTCAGAATGTTAAGTAACCTAAGTCAAGACTTTACATTTCTCGCCAAACTTTACGATCAGTCAAGTTCGTAGAGCATGTCAGACATATCATTTGACTAATAAAATTGAAAAGCATTGCAGAGTGAAGATTTTAAGATAGTTGTTCATCATCTCCAATTCAAATATAAGATTAGATCGTGGTGTGTCTAAGCCGCTAGATTGTTTAAGAGTGCAGAAACAGGAACATATATACAATCATATTGTAATAAAGCAAAAATATAACATAAATAGAATTTAAATTTTTTTCTGCAATCACATGAATCACCATATGAAATATTATTAATTGAAGAATGATAAAAGATATACATTTGCGAAGATGAATCAACTCCTTGCTTAGATCTTCAAGCTACAATCCTTTTCTCCTTCGTGCTTCTCTAATTCCTCGGATCAAGCGTTTGCTACTCAGTTTGTGCATCACTCTAAAGGTGATCCACTAAGAGTATATTAATTTAAGAAGTAAATTTAGATTCTATGAATCTTGGGTGGCTAACCGTAATTCTATCTCTCACCTAACTCTTTAGATTGTAGAGAATTCTAGAATTCCAATGGCAGATAGGATTTCTCTCAATAGAGTGAATAATTGTCTAACCCCAATATATCATAAGGTCTTTCCTTATATAGACTCCACATCTTAAACCTTTTAGGACTTACGGTTTTAATTTAATTCCCAATCTAATTAGGAACTAAATTATTTAATAATAATAATAATAAGACTACTCTTATTAATTTATAATTTAGTATATCTCCAAATACTTAATTATAAACATTAAGCTATTTAATTTATTCCATTAATAAATTAAATATACTTAATTTATTATTATCAAGCCAATTAATTTGTAAAATAATAATAATAATAATAATAATAATAATAATAATAATAATAATAATAATAATAATAATAATAATAATAATAATAATAATAATAAGACCATCTTATTAATTTATAATTTAGTATTTCTCAAATACTTAATTATAAATATTTGTATTTCTTCAAATACTAAATTATTATTATTGAGCCAATTTATTCATAATAATAATAATAAGACTCCTCTTATTAATTTATAATTTAGTATTTTCTAAATACTTAATTATAAATATTAGCATTCTCCCAATAATCTTGAATTATTATTATTAAGCCAATTACTTCTAAAATAATATTTCTCTTTTTATGGTGTGACCCTTTAGGTTCAATATTATGTCAGTAGTAGAATAAATAAATTATAACCATTCTAAAATTATTTATAATGAATTAAACTCCTTTAATTCATATATAAATAAATAGTATTTATTACACATCATAGTGACACCTTATAAATAATGTATCATGACTATCCCTATAATATGAAATCAGTGTTTAATCACTTAAAACTTATTCTGTAATAGTTACTGTACATTTCAATCCTTCTACCATACAATGTCTCGATTAAACATAAGACATGTAATTTATGACAAGTCTTATTCTTTTTTAATCATATGCATTTCGATTCTAAAATTCATAACTCTGATTAATGTAATTAGAAACTCCTTTCTAATTTTCATTTACCTTGACCAAGGATTTTCGAGTTGTCACTTATCGAATCACATAGTGTTAGGTTTGTATATAGCGCGCGTGACGCCCCCAAATCCGAGTACTTGAAACTAATTAATATATTAAAAACTTATAAATTATATCAGAGTTGTCTAATCCCCAAGTACGGGGACCTTTAACTACTTTATTACATGATAGATAACATATTATCATAATACATAACTACAGTTATTACAAATAACACTTTATAATCTACTCCTTCACCTTCCATTTGCCCTTGTTCTTGCCAGAACCTTCTGGTCGAACACGTTTAGCTGAAAACATTTAATTTTAAAGCAAGAATGAACATTTAATTGCTCAGCAAGTAATAGCAATTAATAGACATTAGCTGAAAGAAATAAATATTTTCTTTTAAGTATACTTCTACAACGAATCAATAGTTATGAATGTGACGCTATGACACCCCCAAATCCGGGTACTTTATTCCCACAAGATTTGGCGTTCACTTGATAAAAACAATCATTTCTAACTAGCCAAATATATTAAAATTTAACAATAAACCTTCCCATTAAAGGATTACATCAATAAAAATCTCCCAGGTCATCTAAACTTTAAATGCAAATATCAAGTGCGGAAAATTAAATAACTACATCACAATAATTAAAATAAAGTCTGACAATATAAAAGTCAACATGTTTACAAGTCTTCAATACTTGTTCATCTTTCCTTTCCCTTTACTGGTGGTATGTTCGTCAACCTTCTCAACTTTAGCTGTAATATTTATATAAGCAAGAGTGAGCAAACAATGCTCACTTGAAATGACAATGAATAAAACTTCATAACAATTGCCAAATGAATAGGCTCAATAGAACTGAATAATATGCGCTATCAATGATAATCAGAATCTAAAAAATATATCTGAGGGTCATAAGACCACGAACTATGTCCATAGTTATAAGTATTCTTTCAACTTAAACTTTAACAGTCATAAGACTATAGGGACTTCTCGTACTTAGGGGGATCAACCCTTCAGATAATGTATTGTACACAAACATCTAAATGCTATGCGTAAATTATCCCCTGTAACAGGGTTGTTCATCTCAACATTTAGAATACAAGTCCGCACCAAAGTAAGTTTTGTTTGGATACGTTTCAAGGTAATTTAGAATTCAACGAACATCAACTAAGGATTAGTTGAATAAAATAAAATAACAATATGCTATGGAATAAGTTATAGATGAATCAAAATTTGTATGTTAGGGTCATGCTTTAGAAATGAACTAAAAGCATAAACATTAAATAACGTAACATACCTTGCATAGAAAATATTAAGCTAAGGTCAGAATGTTGTTTAGAATTGAATTATCGAGCATGCATAATAAATTTTAATTTGAACGATAAGCTTGCATGCTAGCAAACAAGTTCGAGTAGGAAACCTTCTCAAAGTAAGAGTTATGTTAAATAGCTTTGCACGAATATATTTAAATTGTGTAAATAGGATTAGGAATAACTTGCTCAATAATAAACAAGGTAGAATAAAGAAACTTTCACAATTGTAATAATAGAGTTAAAGAACTTGCATACTACGAAACAAGTTAAAGATAAGAAAACTTGCTCAATATCAAGAGGTAAGGTTTAGAAACTTGCCTTGAGTGTAAGCTAAACCGTAATAACTCGAATCACAATACCCTATATATATGTCATCATGAAATAATTAGTTACTACATATACTCTGTATACAATTAAGTATCTACTTCATGTATGAATTGATTTTACTCACATAGTCAAGTCACATTAGTAATGTAATAACAAAACTCATTAATTGTTAATAATATTCCTACTCTTGGTCCTATAACACCATAATGTAAAAATTAAATTTTAACAGTCATAATATTTCACCTTAACAACTTTTACAGACTTTGTGTAATTAAAATACACTTCCTGGCCATTCTGCTAATCGATTTGCAAGTAAGGTCTTTGGCCGCATGAAGGCGAGGCACAAGGTTATACTTGGCGCTTCAAAGATGGCACAAGGCGCTTATTTGACGCGAGATTTTATATTTACGAGAGCGCCGCTACGTCGAATTACGATTCAGCGACCACGACTTCACAAGAACAAAAACAAAGCCAATTTAGCCTACGAGTTACTTTCTAACAACTAAATTAACACGTAATATATATATAGACCTCACATACACATAACTTAAGGTCTCTTAACATGATTTTACCCATATAAACCATATAAACATTGAATTTAAGACCTATAATTTCACTGTTCTTGTTCAAACTTCACTTTTTGACATTCTTAGTGACTTTGTTTTTCAACCAAAATAGTTAGTTTAAAATACTTTGTTTTTGTTTCTTCATCTACTTTCAAAATCAATAGTCAAATTATATGTTATAAAATGAATTAAACATCAATTTTTACTTTAAACTAAGCCATATTCATATATATCCATACACATTAACTATAATATGATTTCCTTCATAATTAAATACATTACAAGAATCAATTTACTATAACTCATCTATAAACTTATGAAAATAATTTTATATCAACAAACTATCATATAAAAACTATATATAACAAATAATTAAACCCTCACACAAATTTTTATAGAGAACTTTTGAATAGAATAAAACTAAAACTTTGAAAAGTAGAAGGGTAGGATTATACCTTTGCTTTCTTGTTTAGGTTATCTAGAAGATGATAGCCACCCTTTGATTATCAAAACTCCTTCTCACAATTACTCTTTCAAAGTCTCTCTAGAATTCTCCCATTTCTCTTTTCTTTCTCTTCTTTTTCTTCTTATGTGTTCTTTCTCCCTTCTCTAACTTACGTACTTAGAAAAATATAACGTATATAATATAATAGGTATTAATTATATAATATAAATATATCTGCAACTGATATCAGTTATATTTGTTTTTAAAAATCAAAAGTCATAAGGCATGTTTGGCTAAACTACTTTAAAAATTAACAACTTAAAATCCTTATGCCTTGTTTGGTAAAGCCTATTTAAATTAAAGACTTAACATTCATTAAGCCTTGTTTGGCAAAACTGAATTAACCTCCTTTAACTTATTTTAATAACTCCTTTATAGTATAGTTTATGGTCACACTTTATTTAATTAAATTTTAATATTCAATTTAATTAATTCAAATAACAATTTATTAAATTAATTTACCACATAAATCAATACTATTGGGAAAATGCATATTTTGATTTGATGTTTAAAGTAAATGCTCATGATTATATGTAAAGTCCTTCTAGGAATATATGTATAAGGACTTAGTGATAGATTAAATTTGTTAGGTTGATCTAAGCTTTTAATGTTTATCATTCTGTAAATAAATGTATAGATAAAGATATCAAAGATGTTAGGTTGATCTATGTATTGAAATGTAATAGATAGGCTTCAATAAAATTGTAGTCTATTGAGCTAATCAAGAGTTTGCAGAAGCTAAGGCAGAATCATAGAGCATCGAGGATCGTAGTATGTCTGCCTTGGAGGACCTCTCAAGGAATCGTAGAGTGGTCCAGACGTTTGCCAAAGCCAACTCAAAGATCGTAGTGTGCTCTCGGAAATGTAGAGTCTGCAAGACAAGCAAGTGAAGATCATAGTGTGCCAGTCCTTAAAAGAAATTGTAGTGTTCTCGTTTGCTAGCATCGGGTCAAGCACCGAGGTGGTAAGACACCACGATCTGAATCGTAGAGTATCATCTGCCTGTGTCAGAAGCATTGAGCCTTGACCACTTTTTTAAAGATAAATCTCAACAAATGTGGAATGGGTTATAAACGTTGAAGTACTTACTAGTCCCAATGGCATAAAAGATATCTTTAGTATACAACAAAGAAACGTATTGAAGAAGCTAAGGAAAGGACCATGGGTCAGAAGAAAACACCTTTTCAGGTGTTAGGTGAGAAAGCAGTCTACTATGTCAGTGGGCCAGAATGCAATTCAGAAGATGTGCAGAAAAGTCTCCATCAATGTTCAAAAATATCAAACGTATTTAATGCTTCAATAGATGGCTTCAATGGATAGATTTCAAGGATCACATATATGCAAAACATCTGCAGATGATTCAACTAAGCAAGCATTGAACAAAATGCTGAAGAACACTCAATGCTCAACTCTACTATCTGAGAAAAAGAGAAAGCTTGCTCAACTACTCAGTTCTTTCGAACAAGATCTTAACGGAAACTGAGTAGCACCAATTAAGAACTCATCAACTACCAATCAAGTGAAGTACGAAGTTCCAAGTCAAAAGGACTTGAAGAGTTCTAAAGTGAACTGTGAAGAACCAAGTATGCTGAACTTGAAGAGTTCAAAAGTGAACTAAGAAGTTCCTAGACTGCTGGTCTAGAAGGAATCTGTGAGATTCAGAAAGTGTAAAATATATCCTTAATGGATTTCCTACTTAAGGAGTAGAAGAGTGGACTAGAAGCTTTAAGTGCTCTGAACCACTTAAAACTGTTGAGTCTATTGCATTCTTGTTATAACTGCTATAACTATTATAACTGCCTCACCCTCATTAATTCACTATATGTGAGACCCCAGATTTTATGAATAAAGATTTAATTTTCTCGAAATAATTTTTTTAATATTATGGTGTTGATTTGATGTAATGTTATAGTTGTGTGTAATATTTACAAATTTTGCAAAGTAAGCAAGTGGTTATATAATATTCGATTGGTCGAGGAATATTCTTTTTATCGGGGAATATCTGTACGACGGTACAATCATTGGTGGACCCCACAACGGAATTATTCTCGGATTGAGAAAACGACAAAAATATTTTATGAAAATAACGGCGAAAGTTTTACCGTTAATACTATTGAACTACTCGGTAGTAAAAGTATAGTAATACGCGTGGTTGCATAGTAGCACATGGTATTGATTATTGATGCTTACGTGATAAGTCACTTAGTTTTGTTTTATTGGTATTATTAGTGTAATAAAACAGAAAGCTTTTTATATAAAACAGAATACTTTTATAAAGTTATTTGTTTTATTAGACAATAATTAGAATATATTATATTTTATTATGCACAGTGTTTGTATAGTGCCTACATAGTGTTTGCATAGTAAAATACTTTTATAAAGTTATTTGTTTTATTAGACAATAATTAGAATATATTATATTTTATTATGCATAGTGTTTGTATAGTGTCTGCATAGTGTTTGCATAGTAAAATCTTTTATAAAGTTATTCGTTTTATTAGATTATAAATAGAATATATTATATTTTATTTAAAAGATTTTGCTTTAAATATGGACCGCCATATTAAAGTAAATCAATCTGGATAGTTTATGAGTTAGTTACTATGCAGTCCATTTTTCTATAAATAGAAGCTCATTCCTTCATTATTTCTTACGAATTCACTGAAACTCTAGAGAGATAAACTATAGAGAGAAAGAAGAAAAGTATTCTGCTACTTCACTACTCATATATCCAGTACTCTTCTTCTTAAGGTAGGGGATATTATTTGTTGTACTCGTAGGGAGTATTATTTCTTTTGTATTCATGAAGAGAAATTCAGTTATTCTATTATTTATTATTCATTGGAATAACTCAGATACGCTGCTACCCTATACTTGGTGAAATTCTTCTAATATTCCGTTCTTTATTATTCTCGTTCGGAATATCCACATGCAATGCGTTTTACGCCTGACTGCTTCCATTATTTATTATTCGCCGGAATATCCCGCTTAGCAGTGCTTTTACTTGGGACCGATTCCATTATTTATTATTCCATTGGAATAACTCGCTCATGAGAAGTATCGAATGTATGGTGATTTTTGTTGTTATTATTTTCTTTATTATCCTGTTGGAACATCCCGCTTGCATTTAATTTTGCTCGACCTAGTTCCGTTATTATTATTCATTGGAATATCACATGCATGAATTTTACGCGGACCGGTTCCGTTATTTATTATTCTCTTTGGAATAACTCGCTTTTGCGCGGTCTATCGCATGCATGGTGATTTCTTTTGTTATTCCATTCTTTATTATACTCTGTTGGTTAAAACTTTGACTTCTATACTCCATGAAATTAGTGGAATATTATTGATATTTGCGCTTTATCCAGTATCTTTTCATGGAAATATTCTTCTGAGCATTCTTGAATTTTACTCTACAAAGAAGTATTATGTTGACAATTTGGACGTTATCAGTTCTTAGATAAATTAATTCTTGAACTTGTTTTTATTGAATTCTTATATCATTGTCATCATTCTAATGTTTATATTTTGTTGAAAGTCATCTGTGGCCTGTAGTGCATAGATGGACTTGGTATGATTATGACCAGGGAATATTCGGTGTAATCATGACCGTAATGTTACAAATGATGTGGGAAAAGTCCTCATTGGCCTGTAGTGCATTGATGGATAGATTTTGGTATGATTATGGCTATGGATTCTCTTTGGTCGTAGTGCAAAGATGAATTGTTTTATGGCATGATCAGGACCGTTGATGAAAACTGGATTATCTTAAGCCGTAGTGCATGGATAATTCGTGGTCGTGATACTAAAGAATATCCTTGGCCGTAGTGCAGGGGTGATTCGATGATGTGGATTATTTATTGTCGAGTCCCAAATGATAAATGTGGTGAAAACCTTTTAAATCATAGAAGATAGTAGATTTTAATCCCTACTTGACTCTTCTAATGGATTGCTTGTTCCCCCGCAGGTTAAACTTGATAGTTATTATATTTTATCGGTTTAACATTTGTTGAAGGATAACGATAAATTATTCTCGCATTATCTTAGTCATAATATCTTCATCGGGCTAGTTGAGCTCACCCTTTCTTTCACTTTTTCTTCGTGAAATGAGAATGTAATTTGGGACTAGCTCTGGGGAAAGAGAGTGATGATCCTAGATGTTTGCATTAGTAGTCCTCACTATTCTGTGAAATAGAGTGATAATAATTGTAATGAGGACTCCTTTTGAGTTTTTATACTCTCTAGTAGACAATATTTGTATTCAAACTCACAGTTTATGTTTTGTCGTATTGTACACGATAGTTGTATTATTAAGTTGTATATGAATTTTGTACCATGTATCTGGCGACTCAAGATGGGTGATGTATACCTAATTTTGGGGGCGTCACAGTTGGTATCAAAGCTTAGGGATATGATCCCTGGCTGAGATGTGAGACAAGAACTAGGAGGGGAGAGATGGGGAATTCATTCGCTAGTATGATCTACCTTAGTTTACTTGTTATTTAATTGGTCGGTCAGAGTATAGGGATAATATGTGATATGTTAATTAACCCTTGTTTTATGATAGTGTTTGAAAATGGCATCTGAAAATGTTGAGATAAGCAATGAAGCACATGAGACCGTTGAGTTAGCTCAACCAAAAGGTAACGACCAACAATACGATAATAATCATACCGTTAAGTACGATCATCGGAACAATGATAACCATTGTGGGGAAATTATCATGCCAAGAATGGTAACCACTTGATTGGTAATCATGGCTAAGATAATAGAAGTAGAAATTTTAAGAAGAGAAGGTCATTTAGCTCGATTTTGTCGTATAATGAAGTCAAGTCCAGTCGAAGCGGTGGCACCAAAGGCGGATCTGAGACAAAATAAAAGTCGGTTGGTTTCGGGAAGAGCGTTTTCGTGACTTCTCAAAAAGCGAGTGACCCGAACAAAAGTGGCACGAAGTTAGTTAATTATAAATTTGCGAAGTCTATACCTTATTAGATACCGGTTCTACCCATTCTTTATCTCTCTTAATTGCGGCCAATGTATAAATTTGACTTCGGAGAAATTAGACTTTGACTTATTGGTTGAAACTTCAATAGTAGAAACCTTCGTTACCTCCACTGTTTATAAATCTTGTTGATTCAAATTGACACTTTCACGTTACCTGTCGATCTTATCGCTCTTTGAAAAAACTTGCCTTTGATGCGATTTTAGGAATCGATTGGTTAACTACTCATCAAGCTTTTCGTAAGGTTGTTATCTTTCATATTCCTAACCAACCTATTATGCGAATTCAAGCAACCAAACCACTAAAGTCAATCATTGTCATATCAAGACATAAGTAAAGAGCCCCGGTCCTTTCGTTGTTGACTTCCTTGTGTGGAATGCACCGAAGCCGAACTTTCCGTAGGGGACGTTGTGAATAACGGTGGCAAGTTGATAGGTATCAATGTGACGTGCTATCCAAGTCTTGGATGAGAGTCACAATTTTGAATGATATTTCTATTGTTAATAAATTTCCTGACGTATTCTTGAAGACTTCTTAGCCTACCTTTAGAGCGTGAAATCAAATTTTGTATTGACCCCAGTACGAAACCCATTTCTCAAACCCTCAAATATTTCTTCAACTAAAATGAACATAACATGCGCCAAAGACGTTGACTCGAGCTGTTGAAGATTACGATCGTACCATTCAATACCATAGTGGGAAAGCGAACGTGGTAGCTGACGCGTTGAGTAGAAGATCGTATGCGTTTACGAGTGCGATGTTGTTAACATAAAGACCCATTTTGTACGACTTACAAATGATGAAGATAGAGTTAAAGACTCTATGAACCCACGTGAAGATAACGAATATACGACTAGAATTGACTTTAATCGATAACGTTAAAGCCGTTTAAGCTACACACCCGGAGCTGATGAATGTGAAGAAGAAGGTTCAAGAGGGCGTTATTCTAGAAGCAAGAATCGACAAAGAGAGGAAATCTCAACCCTCGATTTAATTGGCTATTTTAAATCCTCGATCAAGTAGGAACTGTGGCTTATAGACTCATTTTACCGCCAAGTGTATCGCGTGTTCATAACATTTTTAACGTATCGATGTTACGTTAATATGTGGACGACCCGAATCACATTATTAATTTAGATTTGGACGAGATAGCAGAAGATTAACGTATGAGGAGATACGTGTTAACATCTTGGATAAGAAGGATCATAATCGATGATCAAAAGTTATACCTCAAGAGTTAGAATTTAAAGTGAAGTCAAGGTATCCTCACCGTTTCTAAGATATACCAGTGCGTCGCACGTAAATTTCGAGGGCGTAAATTTCATAAGGAGGGAGATTGTGAGACCCGCATTTTATGAAAAAGATTTAATTTTCTCGACATAATTTTTTAATATTATGGTGTTGATTTGATGTAATGTTATAGTTGTGGCTAATATTTACAAATTTTGCAAAAGTAAGCAAGTGGTTATATAATATTCGATTGGTGGGGAATATTCTTTTTGTTGGGGAATATCCATACGGCAAGACAATCATTGGTGGACACCACAACGAAATTATTATTTGATCGAGAAAACGACAAAAATATTTTATGAAAATAACTACGAAAGTTTTACTGAATTAATCTTGTTGAACTACTCGATAGTAAAAAAATAAAGATGTCTGGCGTGGTTGCATAGTAGCAACACTACGGTATTGATTATTGATGCTTACGTGATAAGTCACTCGGTTTTGTTTTATTGGTATTATTAGTGTAATAAAATGTAAAGCTTTTTATATAAAATGTAATACTTTTATAAAGTTATTTGTTTTATTAGACAATAATTAGAATATATTATATTTTATTATGTATAGTGTTTTGCATAGTGCTCTGCATAGTGTTTGATAGTAAAATACTTTTATAAAGTTATTTGTTTAATTAGAAAATAATTAGAATATATTATATTTTATTATGCATAGTATTTGCATAGTGCTTGCATAGTATTTTCATAGTAAAATCTTTTATAAAGTTATTCATTTTTATTAGATTATAAATAGAATATATTATATTTTATTTAAAAGATTTTGCTTTAAATATGGACCGCCAGATTAAAGTAAATCAATCTGGATCGTTCATGAGTTAGTTACTATGCAGTCCGTTTTTCTATAATAAGAAGCTCATTCCTTCATTATTTCTTATGAATTCACTGAAACTCTAGAGAGATAAACTATAGAGAGAAAGAAGAAAAGTATTTTGTTACTTCACTACTTATATATCCAGTACTCTTCTTCTTAAGGTAGGGGATATTATTTGTTGTACTCGTAGGGAGTATTATTTTTTTTTGTATTAATGAAGAAAACTTCGTTATTCCATTCTTTAGTATTCATTGAATAACTTTGTATACTGTGAGCTACCCTATACTTGGTGAAATTCTTCTAATATTCCGTTCTTTTTATTATTCGCTTTAATATCCTCGTCTACGCGTTTAAGCGGGACTGGTTCCATTATTTATTATTCTCATTGAATAACTTTATCATGCAAGTACCGCATGCACGGTGATTTTCGTTGTTATTCCATTCCTTATTATTTTGTTGGAACATCCCGTTTGCATTTAATTTTGCTCGACTTCGGTTCCGCTATTATTATTATTCGTTGGAATATCGTGGTTCATGCGTTTTTACGTCGAACCTGGTTTCGTTATTTATTATTATGTTGGAATAACCTGTCTGTGCGGTCTATCGTATACATGGTGATTTCTTTTGTTATTCCATTCTTTATTATACTCAGTTGTTTAAAACTTTGACTTCTATACTCCATGAAATTAGTGGAATATCCTTGATATTTGCGCTTCATCCAGTATCTTTTCATGGAAATATTCTTCTGAGCATTCTTGAATTTTACCCTACAAAGTAGTATCATATTGACAATTTGGACGTTATCAGTTCTTAGATAAATTAATTCTTGAACTTGTTTTATTGAATTCTTATATCATTGTCATCATTCTCATGTTTATATTTTGTTGAAAGTCATCTGTGGTCTGTAGTGCATAGATGGACTTGGTATGATTATGACCATGGATTATTCGGTGTAATCATGACAGTAATGTTACAAATGATGTGAAAAAAGACCTCATTAGCTTGTAGTGCATTAATAGACATTTTTTGGTATGATTATGGCTATGGATTCTCTTTGGTCGTAGTCAAAAGATGAATTATTTTATGGCATGATCGGACCAGTTGATGAAAACATGATTATCATAGTAGTAGTGCATGGATAATTTGTGGTCGGATACTAAAGAATATCCTCGGCCGTAGTCCGGGGTGATTCGATGATGTGGATTATTTATTGTCGAGTCCCAAATGATAAAAGTGATGAAAAACCTTTTAATTCATAGAAGATAGTAGATTTTATTCCCTACTTGACTCTTCTAATGGATTGCTTGTTCACCGCAGATTAAACTTGATAGTTATTATATTTTATCGGTTTAACACATTCAAGGCTAACGATAAATTATTCTCGCATTATCTTAGTAATAATATTTCTTCGGGCTAGTTGAGCTCACCCTTTCTTTCTTTGTTCTCTTCGTGAAATGAGAACGTAAATGGGACTAATCGGGAACAAGAGTGTTGATCCTAGATGTTTGCATTAGTAGTCCTCACTATTATTCGTGAAATAGTGTGATAATAATTGTAATGAGGACTCCTTTTGAGTTTTTATACTCTCTAGTAGACAATATTTGTATCCAAACTCACAATTTATGTTTTGTCGTATTGTACACGACAGTTGTATTATTAACTTGTATATGAATTCTGTACCATATATCATTCGACTTAAGATGGGTGATGTATAGGCCGGATTCAATAGAAAATATCATTAAAATAATTATATTAATGAGTACATGTTCAGATCAGATAGATTTATTGATCAATGATTGTTCGGGTAGGGTACAATATTACTAAACCCTAATAAGGGATTAGAAACCCTAATCTCCGGATTAGAAACCCTAACGTACCGTTAGAAACCTTAATCATAAGCCAGGAAACCCTAATTTCATATTCGAGAATCCTAAACCCTAATTAAGAAACTCCAATCCTAATTAGCAAGCCTAAAGTGATTATTATGTGTTAATATAATTAGGAAACCCTAATTATACGTTAGAAATATTAATTTTCTATTTAAAACCTTAATTACATTTTCAAAATTCTTAATTTTCTATTTTTAAATCCTAATTAGAAAATTGTAGAATTGGAGTTTGTAAAGCCTAAGGGTTAGAACCTTAGGGTTAAACCCTATGGGTTTGTGCAATTGTCTAGTATGCCATTAAAATAATTTTGCTAATGATAAAAATGACCTTTTTCATTTTCTTTAATTGGTAACTTGTAAAATTACCAAGACCTTTAGTAGGTGAGCAACTACATTGACTTTGTGACCTAGAAATCCAAAGAAAATCGCCTCATCATTGATCGGATCTAAGCTTTATATCATCATATATATATATATATATATATATATTTGGGAGAGAGAAAGTTACTACATTTACTTTATTTTTCAACCTAGCTCTCACCAACTCACCCTCTCTCAACACCTCCGAATTTGCTAAGTTTATCAGTCACAAAACACCTCTCTTAAACACTTAGATCAGATTTGGAGATTAAGATCAAGAATTTAAAGGTAGAAGGTATAAACATAATTTGATTTTTGATCTAAGTTGCTAATAAAATTTTTGTGTTTATGTGTTTATATCTTTGCTAGATGATGTTTTATGATGATATATGTTGATATAACATAGATCCATAACATCAAAATGCTTTGAAATTGAAGTTTTACAAAACTGCCCAAGAACACTTATGTGGTCTGACAATCAAATGTCAGGAGCCACATATTCTTGTATGTTTTTGATTTTTGATGTTTTATGTTTTGGATCGGTAGTTTGATATGTGGTCTGTGATTTGGAAGTGTAAACACAGTCATCACATGTCTAGATTTCATTTTATTCTCGGTCAAAACCCGTTGACCGGGCATGACCAGTCAAATTCTGGGTAACCCAGAAAGTTCTAAAACTGAGTCTGACAACATCTTCAAGCTTCTTGATCTATCAGGTAATACGTTATTTGATGTTTTTGTTATGTACATGTTGCAAATGGTAATATGGACTGTAAATCCATGCCTTAAGATTCCTTATATAATCAACATATCGAACGAAGCAGGTAGTCAAACCTAGTCATTTGGTCACGAACACAGTTTCTAGAAAATCCAGAAACTATAGGAACGAACTTTCTGACAGCCTTTGACCAAGCTGTAACTTGTGATGTTGTTGTTGTTTAATTGATCTGTTGTTTTAGTGTTGTTCCTTGTCATGTATACTACGAGTATGAACCAAGAAAACACCAAAATAATAACCAGAACACTTAGCTAATTGAGCTCGAAATGAGACACTCGAATCGCTTGGGTTTAGTTACCCAGATAACCTGTATGGTCCGACAAAGATGTTTGAGAGCCCAGATTTTCATGTCATGATGTTTTATGACTGAGTTGTTGATTGCTAATGGTAGTGTTGCAAATCTACTACAACATAAACGTTTAATCAAGCCCAGAAACAAATTCAGCAGAGAATTACAATAGGTCAAACAAGGCAGGTTGATAGCTAAGCTATCAGTGTTCTTGAGCTCAAGAACACCAACAACGACGCTTAGTGTCGCTAAAGGCCTACATCGACGGTTTATTTATTTTCTAATTTCAATTTTCGAAAAAATACATAAAAATAGAAAATAAATTATAAAATTATTAAAAATAGTTTTAAAAATCATTTTAAATTCGAAAAAACTTTTTTTAATTATTTGGGACATTTTCATTAATATTTATAATTATTTGAATATTAATGATATTTAATTTATTTAATTAGTGTATTAAATAAATTAGAGAAAAGTGATTTTAATATTATAAAAATCATTTTAAATAATAATAAAGTGTTTAAAAATATTTTGAGTTATAAAATGTAACTTTTAATATTTTTAGAGAATTTTCATTAATAATTTAATATTAATTATATTAAATTTATTTAATTATTAAATTAAATAAATAAGTTAAAAATAATTTTATTGATTTAAAAATCATTTTAAATGAGAATAAAGTGTTAGAAAATATTTTGAATTATAAAATATAATTTTAATATTTTTGGAGAATTCTCATTAATAAATTAATATTAATGATATTAGATTTATTTAATTATTATATTAAATAAATGAATTAAAATTTATTTTATTGATTTAAAAATCATTTAAAATGAGAAAATGTTTAAAAATATTTTAAGTTATAATTAATGACTTTTAATATTTTGATAATAATTTTATTAATATTTAAATATTAATGGTGATGGTTTAAAATGATTTTAATTAATTTAAAAAATCATTTAAGTATAATATTGATGATTTAAAAATATTTTAAGTTATTAACAATAACTTTAATATATTTTGACAAGTATAACATTTATATTTTATATTATTAAATACTAATGATGATAAGATTATTTGATAATTAAATCATTTTAAAATGATTTAAGTGTTTGAAAAATTAATATAAATTTTAATAATTGTTTAAATATTATTAAAAGATTCCAAAAATATTATAAATGATATTTGACTTATCTAATATAATATTGAAGCTTTGAAACTGAATTTAATTGATAATAAATCGTGTTAATTATATGGATAGAGTGACCGTAAAGAATCGAGAATGGACCGAACTCCAACCGCATCAGAACTAGTTAGACTTGATAAGTGTTTATATAGGTTATGAACACTAATGTGGCTATGTGATAATGTGTCTAGGAGAAGATTGACTGAAAATTACAGTGATACGTGTTGTGAATTATTGTGCTAATTGTGAGATAGATATTATTGGTTATAGGTCTTTCGAAAACAGATAAGTATATTGTGTAGCTGTAAGCAAATGGAATAGGTAAAGTTTCCTAACTCAACCTTGAGTTATATTCATTCAATTATTATAGTGGTTAATTATTGTTAATTATACCACGTCCAAGAATTTATTGTTGATTGTTCGCAGTTAGTGTATGTTTAATAATTCAAATTGAATTACTGATTCAGAAAATATATATTCGTAGAATTACTGTTTTTGGATACTCATATCTATAGAAGCTAATATTGACAGTACAAATAATTCCTTTTTATTGTCGAATTATGTTGAGAAATGTCTTAGCTAATTATTCTCGCTATTTAACAGAACTTGATAGGTTAGAAGAAGAGAAGAAGAGAATTTAATTATTATCGATAGATCAACGCCAATCGACGGCTAGATCAAAAAAGAAAACTTGATAGGTTTGAGAAGAGAAGAGAAGAGAAGATAAGTGATTAGATATTGAAATCATTGAATTTCGTTGTTAAATCAAATCTTGATTCGAGACCGAGAAGAACAACCTTTTATAAAAAGGAACATTTTTAGTCGATATTTGACCATTCTTTGCATGATGTAAGTATTATACATAATATAGGGTTCAAGGAGTTGGTAGGCTCTAAGTACTTGCAGAGGGGTATGATTTAATCTTTATGGTTATCTCGATACACTGCGCGTATATGTCAAAGTAAAACTTTAATATATACCCGAGAAGAGAAGTTCAAGATCGATGGATCATTCAAAGATAAATCTGGAAAACATTCCACTTTTTGCAATCACGTAGAATTGATTCTTGATTATTCATTAGAATATCGTAGAAACTTTGAAAGCGTTGTACTCTTTCATTATCAAATTATTGTGTTGCATAAATTGTGAGAAGACTTGTTAATTATTAAAGCTTTGTTCAGCTATTTCAAAGTTTCCCAAACTTTGGTTTTATTCTATCAAAATAGATGGTCTGTTCTTATTGATTCGTATACATTTATTGTATGTCTTAACTTGCGGGGGCAAACTTGTTGCTCACCCTTGCTAAAGAAAATATTTCAGCTAGGAACGAAGAGGCCAGCGGGTCAAAGAAGAACAAAGATAAAGGAAAAATGCTGGATTAGTTTTTATAAACATTATTATTATGTTATATTTGTAAACCCTTTTTGTTTATTTAAAGGGTATGTTTGTAATGTTAAGGTTAGAGGAGCTGAGACTATTGTATTAACAATCTCTGTTAATGCCTTATGTATTACTATTTCTATATGAATAAGTAATTAGATGTTATTATATTGTGGATCGTGAGCACCAAACTCGGGGGTCAGGTAACCCGTATTTGGGGATGTCACAGGTTGGTATCAAAGCTGTAGGTTATAAACCATAAGTGGGGTGGGGGAAAACCCTAGGATTATAACCATACGCGAGATAGAGAAAACTCATTTAGAGTTCTAAGTGAGGGATTGCCGAAGTGCATCAATAATGAGATATGTGGACACATAGTGTGAGAAGTTTGTACTAATGAAGTACTAATCAAGTTATTTAAACCGATTGTAGGATGTCTAGAGAAGATGAAACGAAAAGCGGAGATGCTAGGTATTGTTGCACCAATGCGAGAAGCGAGGTGCCAAAGCAGTTTAATTAGTTGAGAAAGTGGGAGAAGATGAACCTATGATTAACTGGGAGTGATCATGACGATTATCCCGAGATGTATCTCGAGTGGAGATGAGGAGGTCGAGTCCGAGCAAGCTAGGTGGAGAAAAAGAATAAGACCAAAGTTGGAGAACAAGATCAACTATCTCAGAAGTTCAAGAACTCCGAGTAAAGTATTTCTCTTGGAGGAGTTGTGGAAGACAAAGCGAAGAAGCGTTACGCGAAATGACCAAGAACGGAACGAGCTTAAGAGCAGTGGAAAGGATGAAGATCAAGGTGGTGGATCATCCAAGGAACAATCAAACAAAGCAGAAAGACAAGAATAAGAGGAAGAGGGACGATGACAACCCTAATTCGAAAAAGTCAAACCCAAGAAGAAGCAAGCCTCAGAAAGCAAGTGTGGAAAGACTCACGCGGAGAATGCATAATGTGGAAGAATGTGTGCTTCAACTGCAAGTAGGAAGGACATATTTCTCTACATTATCCTAAGCCGAATATGAAGAAGTGTTATTTATGTGGGAGAACGGGTCACGAATTCAACAAGTGTCCCATCAAGAAGAAGACTGGTGAAGGGAGTGGGCGATAGACAACTTAGATATAAGTGATAATATCTATTGGTAGAAGATTATGATATTAAGTGTTGTAATATCGAGAACGATGTGTGAACATATGTAAATAAAAATATATTTGTATGAATGAAATCTTTATTTTCTATATGAATATAAGATTAAGATTAATTTGTGTGTTCTTAAAACTCATACTTATGGTAAGTTATTGACTCATAATTATATGAAATGTTTTGAACCCCTCAGCGAATGGACGCCAAAGGTCTGACTAGGAAAAGTTCATACACATATAATTTTGGCAAGTTCCTGAACTCATAAGTGTGGT
The DNA here is from genome assembly GCA_020205615.1 of Panax quinquefolius. NCBI lineage: Eukaryota > Viridiplantae > Streptophyta > Magnoliopsida > Apiales > Araliaceae > Panax > Panax quinquefolius. The sequence goes on along the minus strand of CM035171.1, from coordinate 51,784,678 downwards.
AAGTTTGACGAACTGGGAATAACTATGTATAAATGGAGAATTGCAACTTTTTGTGTAAAGTTGTGTTGTTAATCCTGATATTATTTAAAAAGGAATAGTAATATGTGTTAAGTACTAAATGTGCTATGAGCTATGTGAATAAATATTTGTTTATGTATGAGAATTATGTGTTAAATTCTTATTGTGTTAAGAATTTGTGTAGAGAAAGAGAATTAATGTAAGATTTTTATTTAAATTAGATCATGCCGCTAGATTTACGTAATTGAAATCAAAGAGAAGAGCAATGGTGAATAATGAAGGAGGTCAAGTCAATTCGATGCAAAATTTTGCAAATATGATAGCCAAGCTATGGGAAATAGAGCACCAAATTTGCAAAGAGGAAGAGCGAGAGAATAGCCATCAGATAGATTGGAAAATTTCAAGAACTTTAAAGCGGTAGGGCCGTCAGAATTCAAAGGGACCACAGATCCGATTGAAGCCCCAACTTGGGTGAAAGAGATGGAGAAAGCATTCATCATCACAAGAGTAGCGGAAGAGCAAAAGATAGCTTTTGCAACTTATCTGATGAAGGAAGAAGCCAATTATTGGTGGGAGACTAATCAGGCGAGAGCTGGTACATCACTAGTTACGTGGAAAAGATTCAAGGATTTGTTCTTTGAGAACTACTTCTCACCGAGTACGCAAGCTCGGAAGGAAGTTAAGTTCTTAGAACTAAAGCAGGAGAACATATCGGTTTCGGAATATGCTGCCAAATTTAACGAATTAGCAAGATTTGCACCTCATTAGGTGGACACCGAGGCAAGAAAGGCGAGAAGATTCGAGAATGGACTGAAGCCGGGGATATTCAACAAGGTAGCGGTATTACAGATCAATACCTTTGCGGCTCTAATGGAGAAAGTGTTAATTATCAAGGAGGGAATGAAAGTCGCATCTCGATTTCATCGAAGAAAAGAAGAAGAAGACAAACGATGGAGGAAGCAGTGGTGGTAGTAATCCGAATAAGAGGAAATGGAGCGAGAATACCCATCGGGTAATAAGACGAAGTTAATAGGAAAGGAAGGGAACCATGTGCGAATTTGTGGGAAGAACCATGCTTTGGAGTTTGCTCAAGAAGAAGGGAGTTTGTTATAAATTGCGAATAAGAGGGGCACATGTTACCCAATTGTCCTAATCCAAGAAGATACAAGGTTGCTTTTGCGTGGATCGATCGATGATCATATGGGTTCGGACTCGCCCCAAGAGGAATATGGAGAAGGAAAGTGGCAACAAGGACCCTATGGCGGAACCTTGGCAATTCGAGGACCCGCACGACTGGAAGACCAACTACCGTACGACATTCAATATGACGCGCTTAGATGATGGGGGTTGTCCGGGAGTGGTGGCGAGGTAATGATTTCGCTTAATACTTAAATTACGCGAGTAATACTGAGTTAGATAATTTCTGTGAATTTTTTTCTATTATAGACCCAAGTCACAGGTTAGAATATGAGACACAAAATTAATATTGTGTTGATAAACATGAATTGGTGATACAACTTTAAAAGATTGTAGAGAATAAGAAAGCGGTGATTCCGAGGACGGAATATCTTTTTAAGGAGGGGTGAATGTGATAATCCGGGATTTCGAATAATCCAAAATTTTCGAATTTTTAATTTATTAATATTAATATTAATTATCAATATTGTGTTGTGTATCTGTGATACAAGTCTCGAATATTAGTCAATTTGTGTATTGACTAAGAAATTAGAGTAGAGTTGTGCTTAACAGCTTTAGAAACCCTAACCCTAATTTCTGGATAGGGATTCAATAAAAAATATAATTAAATAAATTATATTAATGAGTACATGTTTCTACTATATAGATTTATTGATCAATGATTGATTGAGTAGGGTACAATATTAGTAAGCCCTAATAAGGGATTAGAAACCCTAATATCGTGGATTGGATTAAAAACCCTAACGTATCGTTTAAACCCTAATCATAAGCCGAGAAACCCTAATTTCATATTCAGGAATCCTAAACCCTAATTAGGAAACCCTAATCCTAATTAGCAAGCCTAAAGTAATTAATACGTGTTAATATAATTAAGAAACCCTAATTATACTTTAGAAATATGAATTTCTATTTAAAACCCTAATTACATTTTCGAAATTCTTAATTTTCTATTTTTAAACCCTAATTAGAAAATTCTAGAATTAGAGTTTGTAAAAACTAAGGGTTAGAACCTTAGGGTTAAACCCTAAGGGTTTGTGCAATTATCTAGTATGCCATTAAAATAATTTTGCTAATGACAAAAATGCCCTTTTTCATTTTCTTTAATTGGTAACTTGTAAAATTACCAAGACCTTTAGTAGGTGAACAACTACATTGATTTTTGACCTAAAAATCCAGCAAAATTAGTTCATTGCATCAGATCTAAGCTTTATATCATCATATATATAGATTTGGGAGAGAGAAAGTTACTACATTTACTTTATTTTTCAACCTAGCTCTCACCAACTCACTCTCTCTCAACACCTCCGAATTTGCTAAGTTTATCAGTCACAAAACACCTCTCTTAAACACTTAGATCAGATTTGGAGATCAAAATCAAGAATTTAATTAATGCTAGAAGGTATAAACATAATTTGATTTTTGATCCAAGTTGCTAAGAAAAGTTTTGTGTTTATGTGTTTAGATCTTTGCTAGATGATGTTTTATTATGATCCATGTTGATATAATATAGATCCATAGTATCAAAATGCTTTAAAATTGAAGTTTTAAAAAACTGTCCAAGAACACTTATGTGGTCTGACAATCAAATGTTAGGAGCCACATATTCTTGTCTGTTTTTGATTTTTGATGTTTTAAGTTTTGGATCGGTAGTTTGTTATGTGGTCTGTGATCTAGAAGTGTAAACATAGTCATCACATGTCTAGATTTTATTTTATTCTCGGTCAAAACCCGTTGACCGGGCATGACCAGTCAAATTCTAGGTAACCCAGAAAGTGCTAAAATTGAGTCTGACAACATCTTCAAGCTTCTTCGATCCGCCGTTGTACGTTAGTTTTGATGTTTTTGTTATGTACATGTTGTATATGGTAATATGGATTGTAAATCCATGCCTTAAGATTCCTTATATCATCAAATATCGAACGTAATGTGTAGTCAAACCTAGTCATTCGTCACGGATGGACATTTTTTGGAAAATCCGAAAAACCGTAGGAACGAACTTTTTCGACACCTTTCACCAAGTCATAACTTGTGATGTTGTTGTTGTTTAATTGATCTGTTGTTTTAGTGTTGTTCCTTGTCATGTATACTATAAGTATGAATCAAGAAAGCACCAAAATAATGACCGTAACACTTAGCTAATTTGAGCTGAAAATGAGACACTGAATCGCTTGGGTTTCGGGTTACCCGAAAAACCGTGTATGGTCCTCGACAAGATGTTTGAGTGCCCGATTTTCATGTCATGATGTTTTATGACCGAAGTTGTTGATTGTTAATGGTAGTGTTGTAAACAAACTACTACAACATAAACGCTTAATCAAGCCCATAAACAAATTTAGCAGAGAATTACAAGAGGTTAAAAAGCAGCAGTCGATAGATTATGTCGTCGTTGTTCTTGAGCTCAAGAACACCAAAGACGACTTAAAAGTGTCGCTAAAGGCCTACAACGACGGTTTATTTATTTTCTAATTTCTGAATTTCTAGAAAATACTTAAAAATTGAAAATAAATTATAAAAATTACAAAAATGGTTTTAAAAATCATTTTAAATTCTGAAAAATAACTTTTAATTATTTGGAACATTTTTCATTAATATTTATAATTATTTGAATATTAATGATATTTAATTTATTTAATTAGTGTATTAAATAAATTAGAGAAAAATGACTTTAATATTATAAAAATCATTTTAAATAATAATGAAGTGTTTAAAAATATTTTGAGTTATAAAATGTAACTTTTAATATTTTTAGAGAATTTTGATTAATAATTTAATATTAATGATATTAGATTTATTTAATTATTAAATTAAATAAATAAGTTAAAAATGATTTTATTGATTTAAAAATCATTTTAAATGAGAAGAAAGTGTTAGAAAATATTTTGAATTATAAAATATAATTTTCAATATTTTTGGAGAATTCTCATTAATAAATTAATATTAATGATATTAGATTTATTTAATTATTATATGAAATTAATGAATTAAAATTGATTTTATTGATTTAAAAATCATTTAAAAATGAGAAAAATGTTTTAAAAATATTTGAAGTTATAATTAATGACTTTTAATATTTTGATAATAATTTCATTAATATTTAAATATTAATGGTGATGGTTTAAAATGATTTTAATTAATTTAAATATCATTTAAGTAGAATATTTATGATTTAAAAATATTTGAAGTTATTAACAATAACTTTAATATATTTGACAAGTATAACATTAATAATTTTATATTATTAAATATTAATGATGATAAGACTATTTGATAATTAAATCATTTAAAAATGATTTAAGTGTTTGAAAAATTATTATAAATTATAATAATTATTTAAATATTATTAAAAGCTTCTAAAAAATATTATAAATGATATTTGACTTATCTAATATAATATTGAAGCTTTGAAACTGAATTTAATTGACAATAACTGTGTTAATTATCGGATAGAGTGACCAGAACAACGAGAATGGACCGAACTCCAACCAGACCGAACTAGTTAGACTTGATAAGTGTTTATATAGGTTATGAACACTAATGTGGCTATGTGATAATGTGTCTAGGAGAAGATTGACTGTAAATTACAGTGATACGTGTTGTGAATTATTGTGTTAATTGTGAGACCGATATTATTGGTTATAGGTCTTTCGAAAGCAGATAAGTATATTGTGTAGCTGTAACCAGCGGAAGAGAAAAGTTTCCTAACTCAACCTTGAGTTATATTCATTCAATTATTATAGTGGTTAATTATTGTTAATTATACCACGCCCAAGAATTTATTGTTGATTATTCGCAGTTAGTGCATGTTTAATAATTCAAATTGAATTACTGATTCAGAAAATATATATTCGTAGAATTACTGTTGTTGGATACTCATATATGTAGAAGCTAATATTGACAGTACATATAATTCCTGTTTATTATCGAATTATGTTGAGAAATATCTTTTGCTAATTATTCTGGCTAGACGAACATTTGTTAGAACTTGATATGTTTAAGAAGAGAAGAGAAGAGAATTTAATTATTATTGATAGATCAATGTCAGTTGTATCGACTAGATTGAAAAAGAAAACTTCATAGGTTTGAGAAGAGAAGAGAAAAGAAGAGAAGTGATTAGATATTGAAATAATTAAATTTCATTGTTAAATCAAATCTTGATTCTAAGACTGAGAAGAACAACCTTTTATATAAAGAGAACATTTTTAGTCGTATATTCGACCATTGTGCGCGACTTATGTATTATGCATAATATAGGGTACAAGGAGTTGGCCAGCTCTAAGTACTTGCAGAGGGGTATGATTTAATCTTTATGGTTATCTGATACACCTGTGTATATGTCAAAGTAAAACTTTGATATATACCCGAGAAGAGAAGTTCAAGATCCAATGGATCACTCATCATAAATCTGGAAAACATTCCACTTTGTAATTGCGTAAAATTGATTCTTGATTATTTATTAGAATATCGCAGAAACTTTGAAAGCGTTGTACTCTTTCATCATCAAATTATTATGTTGCATAGATTGTGAGAAGACTTGTTAATTATTAAAGCTTTGTTCAGCTATTTCAAAGTTCCCCGAACTTTGGTTTCATTCTATCAAAATAGATGGTCTGTTCTTATTGATTCGTATACATTTATTATATGTCTTAACTTGCGGGGCAAACTTGTTGCTCACCCTTGCTAAAGAAAAATATTTCAGCTAGGAACGAAGAGGCCAGCGGGTCAAGGAAGAACAAAGGTAAAGGAAAAATGCTGGATTAGTTTTTATAAACATTATTATTATGTTATGTTTGTAAACCCTTTTTGTTTATTTAAAGGGAAAGTTTGTAATGTTAAGGTTAGAGGACCTGTGACTACTGTATTAACAATATCTATTAATGACTTATGTATTACTATGTCTATATGAATGGGTAGTTAGATGTTATTATATTGTGGATCGTGAGCACCAAACTCGGGGGTCAGGTAACCCGAATTTGGGGGTGTCACATCCAATGACACATCTACCTAGCGAATCAACGACTAGAGGATGCAACAAGCCATCTATGTGCAACAAAGATAAATTCGCCAACTGAAAAGTTTGGATGCAAGCATACATGGATTTAATAGATGAAGATCTATTTGAAACTGTTCAAAATGGGCCCTACGTTCCTACAAAGCTTGCACCAACTACAGACGATCCTAATAGAATACAGATCAAGGTCAAGGAGGAATGGACAGACAACGAAAAGAGAGATGTTCAACTCGACAAAAAGTCCAAGAAAATTTTGTTCCAATCCTTAGAAGATGATCTATTCGAAAACGTGGTCAACAACAAAAAAACAAAGGAGGTTTGGGAAGCATTGCTCATCATGCATGAAGGAATAGAAGAAGTCAGAGAAAATAAACAATCTCTCCTGAGTCAACAATATGAGATGTTTACACACGTTCAAGGAGAAAACGTCACTGCCACTTACGAGAGATTCAATGTACTGCTCAACTCTCTACGAGCCTATGGAACAATCTATCCAAATAAAGATCTAATCATAAAGTTCATAAGAGCCTTACCAAGTTAGTGGGATGCCAAAACCACTACTATTAGAGAGTCAAAGAATCTCTATGAAATGACTGTTCAACAGTTATATGGCAACCTTCTTATATACGAACTTGAGCTAACTCAACGAGCAGAAACTCTATCTGAAGGAAGAAATAAGGATAAGGGTGTTGCTCTCAAAGCAACTGAAAATACCTCTAAAGTCAACACTGAAATTGACTTTGACTATGATGAAGATGATGATGAGGACTTTGCAATGCTAGTGAAAAGTCTCAGAAGGTTCATGCGTCAAGGCAAAATCAGCAAGCCAAAGAAAGTCAGCAACTATAGCAGTCAGGAGCAAATAAATGATCTATGCTACAATTACAAAAAGCCTGACCATTTCATTGCTAACTACAACAAACCCCTCAGAGAAGAACTAAAGAAGAAATCACATCCAAAGAAGGAATTCAAAGGCAACAAAAGGCCTCAAAAGAGAGACAAAGGCCTTGTAGCTGGAGGATCGTGGAGTGACTCAGACAATGACTCAACTCCCGAATCTGGAGATGATGAAGATCCTCAAATGGTAAATCTTTTCCTGATGGCCAAGCATGCAAAGAATAAACAATACTCCAACATACATAAAGTAAGTATAGATGAGGTATTTGACTTTAACTCTCCGGATATAGACATTGATGATTTAAGAACTGCACTACATGGCATAACATCTGACCTGCATCAATACATGAAATGGTTTAGAGTTCTGTCTCAGAACAAAAATAGTAATGAATGTTTCTAAGTACAAAGAAAAGAAAAGGAAGTAAACACAACTTATGGAATGTAATGTAACATTGTTTATGCTTTGTTAAACCTTAAGGAATGTAATGAAAAGGTTGAAATAACCTAGTCGAATATAAGTGCAAGGGTAATGATAAACTGGAACGAATAGTAAATGAATCTAATACACAATTAGATTGAAATAAAGGGTATGATATAGTCATATACATACTTGATTATATGTGACCTAATGTAAGGCATTATGTGATCATGTATTGTAGAGACTTGAACGACTTGAACATAAAGTTAAAATACCACTTGAAGCGTACGCTAAAGGCAAGTATTCTAACTTTTGTCTCAGTTCAATCTGAACAAGTTTTTGAGGTTCATGTATTCTTTCGCATGAATTGAGTTATGATAAAGTTGAAGCCAATTCCTTTGGCTAGACTTGATGTATTGATAATCTATTCATGTATTATCAAATGTTGCTATCTTTTGTCAACTACTTGATATGGTTTTCAAAAGAAGACTGAAATGTTAAACCAATGTTTTGTCGGTAAAATGACAGGCACGTGAGGTTGCCAAATGTTTAAACGTGCATACGTTTAATGGATGTAGTGTTGATCAAAATAGAGTACAATAGGCTGATCACCTAAAAGTGCTCGTAAGTAATATCGGGCTTACGGACTTACTTCTGGGTTGTCCTTTTCCAATAAAGAATGAATACTCGAGGTCTCTGACTGGAGTGAATGTTTTACTAAATACTGTTGTTATTGTAAAACATTTTGAAAGAAAAGATGAAGTTCTATTTTGAATTATCAATAGTACTTCATAACTATTGTTCAGTTATTGAAGATATACGATTTATATGTGTCAAGCATGTTGTTATTAAATTGTTATACTTGCTGGGCTAGTTTGCTCACTCTTGCTTGAACCATATGAATGCAGCTAAGACTGAACGTCCCGGAGGATCGAAAAAGGATAAGGGAAAAACTAAGGCAGATTACTAAGCTGTCTTGTAATAGTATAGGTCTATTGTTGTAATTTAACTGATATTATGACAAAGAACCTTTGTAACGGGTATAGAACTTGGTAAATGTAAATGTTACTTTAAATATATAGAAGTTATGTTCGTTCTTTGAGACTTTTCAATTGAATGAATGTATGAATGTTGTACAATATAGCACCATCTGTCGGGTTGGAAAATACCTGGATTTGGGGGCGCTACAAGTTGGTATCAAAGCCTAGGTTATAAAACTTAAGGGGGGGAGTAGAACCTTAAGTCATAACCTTAAGAAAGAATAAAGAAGTAAAAGATGGAAAGTAACCCTATAAAAATGCATTATATTATGTTATGTATTTCTATTTATTTTACTGACGTGTACTAATCAAACTATATTGTTTATTATAGATGTCAGGAGAAAATGACATGTATAGAGATATACATGTAGTAAGCGAGGATTCACTTAATCGGGTAGAGATACTACCAAATCCGTGAGTCAGAGAACCGAGTTGGTGACCATCGAGCCTGGGAGACTCTGGGCGATTTAGACTACATGCTCATATTTTATGGCATGCTAGAGGAGGAGGTGGATGTGATGTCCTTTGACCAGGTTCCACCTACAGAGGAAATGTCTACGGGAGAATCAATGAAAGCATTGTTTATGTCGGTATTGGATAGGAATGTCCATTACCGCTAAGAGGTTAAGGAGTTGAAAGAGGATCTCCGAAATGTCTCGGGAGGATAAGACTAGCATGGAGGAATGTGAGAAGAGGAGCATGATGATAGAATTTTAGCTAAGGACAAGGTCCCAGAGTCGAAATGTGAAGTCTTTGAGCTCAAGTGGAGCTAAAGACTAAAAAGAGGAAGTTGGAGAGGATGTCCTATATACATAGGAGTTCTCACGAGATTTCCAGCAGCAGTAGTGGATATCGATAGAAGCGAGGCGCACCCACACACTATCAAGAGAGATGTGATCACGGCCCCGCCACCAAGGATTTCGAGAATTCCTACGATGGATGTAGTCTAGCAATAGCTAGAGTAGAATAGATATGTAAATATTATGTATCTAGTAGTGATGTAAAACCTCTTTTGTATAACAAAGGGTAGTCTTTTGTAAATCCCAATTTTAGAAAATAATTCATGGATGGTAATGTAATCATTAAAGGTCGAGTAATGTAAACAATGTAGTGTTATACTATAAGTTATGAATCAATATAAGTCTTTTTATGGAATATGTTGAGTAATGAGTGTGAGTTTTTGTTTATTACAAATAATAACAAACCAACAAGAATAAAGTAATAATGATGTGCTATTTTCTTAACAGCAAAATGCCGCCAAGAAGGAGACAACGAAATCAGGGCGCTAATGTTAACCAACTGGAGGGTGGTCCGGTTAATCCAATGCAAGAGTTCGTTAATCTTTTAACGGCTGCATTTAATAGAACGGGGGCTAATGTACTCGTGATTCCTGGAGTAGTACGAGCTACTACTTTTAAGGATTTCAAAAGTGTAGGTACCCCGGAGTTCAAAGGAACTACGGACACTATAGAAGCCCAGATAAGGGTAAAAGAAATTGAGAAAGCATTTGTAATAACAAATGTTGAGGAGGGTCAAAAGGTTGCCTTTGCAACCTATTTGATTAAAAGAGAGGCCAACTTCTGGTGGGAGGCAAACCAGGATAGGGCCAATCTAACGTGGGAGAGGTTCAAGGAGATTTTCTTCGAGAACTATTTTCCCATGAGTATGCAAGGAGGATGGAGATGAGGTTCTGGAATTGAGACAAGGGATATGACAGGTTCTCAAAGATCTTTCGCCAAGTTTAATGAATCGGCACGATTTGCTCCACATCAAGTGGACACTGAAGTGAGAAAGGCTAGAAGGTTGAGTAGGGCTTGAAACCCTGGCTCTATAGCCAAATCTCGGTGTTCCAAAGTACTTCCTTTGGAACCATACTAGAAAAGGCAATAATTGCCGAAGGAGGGAATGAGGCTCTTAGCCAGTAACACAAAGATAAGAAGACCAAAGGCAATGTTGATGGAGGAACCAAGACTGAGGGAGACAGTGGAAGTGGCGACGGTCAGAAGAGAAAGGGCTTTAACTCTGGGAATACCAGAGTAAAACAAGGGGACTCTAAGAGGAGGATGGAGGCCTGTAAAACCTATGGGAAGACTCACTTAGGAGTCTGTCTCAAAGGTAAGGCGGTATGTTATAATTGTGGATAGGAAGGGCACATTTTGCCTAACTGTCCCAATCCGAAGAAGAATCACGGATGCTTTGTATGTGGATCAACTGACCACATAGAAAAGAACTACCCGAAGAAGGGGATAAAAGAAAATAAGGGAACTAATGGCAGGAAGTTAGCTATTAGTGGTCCAAATTTCAAACCGGAAATCAATGGCCCGCACTTTTAATACGACGGCCCAAGATGCGGTGGCATTAGGGGATGTAGTTTGGTAGTATTATTCCGATCAACAATATAAATGCATACGTGCTTTATTTGATTCGGGTGCTACTTGTTCGTTTATAGCATGTGATTTTGCTAGGCGACTAGAATTATTTCCAGAAAAATTGCCTATACCTTTGAACATTAAGGTAGCAAACGAAGAGATAATTCTTGTTGAAGATATTCATATGAGTTGTTACGTAGATGTATGTGGTTGTAAGTTATTGGTAGATTTAATACCAATAAAGTTAGGAGAATTCGACGTAATTTTTGGAATGGATTGGTTGATTAATCATGGAGCAATTATAGATTGCCAAAAGAAATGTGTGAGCATCAGGATGTTGAAGTAACCTCCTGTAGTATTTTACGGTAGTAAATTGCCAGGACGTCCGTGTTGCCTTACGATGACACAAACGAGAAAACTTTTAAGGAAGGGTTGTGTAGGTTACCTATGCCATGTTGTTGATACCCAGAGAGTGGGAGCAACCATGGAACAAATACCTATAGTAAACGAATTCATGGATATATTTCCAAGTGAGTTATCGGGTTTACCACCGGATAGGGAGATCGAAAGTACAGTAATACGCGTGGTTGCATAGTAGCACATGGTATTGATTATTGATGCTTACGTGATAAGTCACTCAGTTTTGTTTTATTGGTATTATTAGTGTAATAAAAGCGAAGCTTTTTATATAAAATGTAATACTTTTTTATAAAGTTATTTGTTTTATTAGACAATAATTAAAATATATTATATTTTATTATGCATAGTGTTTCAGATAGTGCCTATATAGTGTTTTGCATAGTAAAATACTTTTATAAAGTTATTTGTTTTATTAGACAATAATTAGAATATATTATATTTTATTATGCATTAAAGTGTTTTGCATAGTGCCTCTGCATATAGTGTTTGCATAGAAAAATCTTTATAAAGTTATTCGTTTTATTAGATTATAAATTGAATATATTATATTTTATTTAAAAGATTTTGCTTTAAATATGGACCTCCATATTAAAGTAAATCAATCTGGATCGTTCATGAGTTAGTTACTATGCAGTACATTTTTCTATAAATAGAAGCTCATTCCTTCTTTATTTCTTACGAATTCACTGAAACTCTAGAGAGATAAACTATAGAGAGAAAGAAGAAAAGTATTCTGCTACTTCACTACTCATATATCCAATACTCTTCTTCTTAAGGTAGGGGATATTATTTATTATTCTGTTGGAATAACCTATATACGCGGGCTACCCTATACTTGGTGAAATTCTTCTAATATTTCGTTCTTTATTATTCTGTCGGAATATCCTGTCTGTGCGTTTACGCCAGACCTGAATCCATTATTTATTATTCTATTGGAATAACCTATCTATGAGAAGTATCACATGCATGGTGATTTTTGTTGTTATTATATTCCTTATTATTCTGTTGGAACATCCTGTCGGTACGAATTTCGCCTGACCTAGTTCCGTTATTATTATTCTGTTAGAATATCGTGTCTGTGAATTTTACGCCGGACCTGGTTCCGTTATTTATTATTCTGCTGGAATAACCTGCCTGTGCGGTCTATTGCAAGCATGGTGATTTCTTTTGTTATTCCATTCTTTATTATACTCATTTGGTTAAAACTTTGACTTCTATACTCCATGAAATTAGTGGAATATTATTGATATTTGCGCTTCATCCAGTATCTTTTCATGGAAATATTCTTCTGAGCATTCTTGAATTTTACTCTACAAAGAAGTATTATGTTGACAATTTGGACGTTATCAGTTCCTAGATAAATTAATTCTTGAACTTATTTTTATTGAATTCTTATATCATTGTCATCATTCTTATGTTTATATTTTGTTGAAAGTCATCTGTGGCCTGTGAGTGCATAGATGGACTTGGTATGATTATGAATTGAGGATTATTCAAAGGTAATCACGACCGTAATGTTACAAATGATGTGGAAAAAGTCCTCATCGGGCTCTGTAGTGCATTGATGGATAGTTTTTGGTATGATTATGGCTATGGATTCTCTTTGGTCGTAGTGCAAAGATGAATTGTTTTATGGCATGATCAAGACCGTTGAAAAAACATGATTATCTTAAGTCAGTAGTGCATGGATAATTCGTGGTCGTGATACTTAAAGAATATCCTTGGCCAGTAGTGCGAGGGGTGATTCGATGATGTGGATTATTTATTGTCGAGTCCAATGATAAATGTGATGAAAACCTTTTAAATCATAGAAGATAGTAGATTTTATTCCCTACTTGACTCTTCTAATGGATTGCTTGTTCGCCATGATTAAACTTGATAGTTATTATATTTTATCATTTTAACTCTTTGTTGAAGGCTAACGATAAATTATTCTCGCATTATCTTAGTCATAATATTTTTATTTGGGCTAGTTGAGCTCACCCTTTCTTTCTTTGTTCTCTTCAGAAATGAGAATGTAATGGGACTAGTCGGGAACCGAGTGATGATCCTAGATATTTGCATTAGTAGTCCTCACTATTACGTGAAATAGAGTGATAATAATTGTGATGAGGACTCCTTTTGAGTTTTTTATACTCTCTAGTAGACAATATTTGTATTCAAACTCACAGTTTATGTTTTGTCGTATTATTATACCTTTACAGTTGTATTATTAAGTTGTATATGAATTTTGTACCATGTATCAAGACTCAAGATGGGTGATGTATACCTAATTTTGGGGCGGCGCCACAGTTGGTATCAAAGCTTAGGGATATGATCCCTGGCTGAGATGTGAGACAAGAACTAGGAGGGGAGAGATGGGGAATTCATTCGCTAGTATGATCTACCTTAGTTTACTTGTTGTTTAATTGGTCGGTCAGAGTATAGGGATAATATGTGATATGTTAATTAACCCTTGTTTTATGACAGTGTTTGAAAATGGCATCTGAAAATGTTGAGATAAGCAATGAAGCACATGAGACCGTTGAGTTAGCTCAACCAAAAGGTAACGACCAACAATACGATAATAATCATACCGTTGGCAACGATCATCGGAACAATGATAACCATCGTGGGGGAAATTATCATGCCAAGAATGGTAACCACTTCGGTGGTAATCATGGCTAAGATAATAGAAATAGAAATTTTAAGAAGAGAAGGTCATTTAGCTCGATTTTGTCGTATAGTGAAGTCAAGTCCATTTGGGCAATTGGCACCAAAGCGCGATCTGATACATAAAATAAAGTCGGTGGTTTCAGGAAGAGCGTTTATTGCATTCTTGTTATAACTGCTATAACTATTATAACTGCCTCACCCTCATTAATTCACTATATGTGAGACCCCATATTTTATGAATAAAGATTTAATTTTCTCGAAATAATTTTTTTAATATTGAGGTGTTGATTTGATGTAATGTTATAGTTGTGGGTAATATTTATAAATTTTGCAAAGTAAGCAAGTGGTTATATAATATTAGATTGGTCGAGGAATATTCTTTTTGTTTGGAATATATCATGACGACTAAGTACAATCATTGGTGGACCCCACAAACGGAATTATTTTCGGATCGAGAAAATGACAAAAATATTTTATAAAAATAACTACGAAAGTTTTACCGAATTAATACTATTGAACTACTTAAGAGTAAAAGTAAAAGAATACGATGTCTGGCGTGGTTGCATAGTAGTACATGGTATTGATTATTGATGCTTACGTGATAAGTCACTCGGTTTTGTTTTATTGGTATTATTAGTGTAATAAAATGTAGAAAGCTTTTTATATAAAATGTAATACTTTTATAAAGTTATTTGTTTTAATAGATAATAATTAGAATATATTATATTTTATTATGCATGGTGTTTGTATAGTGCCTACATAGTGTTTCAGATAGTAAAATACTTTTATAAAGTTATTTGTTTTATTAGACAATAATTAGAATATATTATATTTTATTATGCATAGTGTTTGCATAAGTATGCGCATAGTGTTTGCATAGTAAAATCTTTTATAAAGTTATTCGTTTTTTTAGATTATAAATAGAATATATTATATTTTATTTAAAAGATTTTGCTTTAAATATGGACCGCCATATTAAAGTAAATCAATTTGGATAGTTCATGAGTTAGTTACTATGCAGTCCATTTTTCTATAAATAGAAGCTCATTCCTTCATTATTTCTTACGAATTCACTGAAACTCTAGAGAGATAAACTATAGAGAGAAAGAAGAAAAGTATTCTGCTACTTCACTACTCATATATCCAGTACTCTTCTTCTTAAGGTAGGGGATATTATTTGTTGTACTCGTAGGGAGTATTATTTCTTTTGTATTCATGAAGAGAAATTCTATAATTCTATTATTTATTATTCTGTTGGAATAACCTGTATACGCGGGCTACCCTATATTTGGTGAAATTCTTCTAATATTTCATTCTTTATTATTCTGTCGGAATATCCTGTCTGCATGCTTTACGCTGCACTGCTTTCATTATTTATTATTCTGTTTTAATATCCCGCTTGCGTTCTGCCGGACCTGATTCCATTATTTATTATTCTGTTGGAATAACCTATCTATGAGAAGTATCGAATGCATGGTGATTTTTGTTGTTATTATTTTCTTTATTATCCTGTTGGAACATCCCGCTTGCATTTAATTTTGCACGACCTAGTTAGTTATTATTATTATTTTGTTGGAATATCCCGTTCAGAATTTTACATGGGACCTGGTTCCGTTATTTATTATTCTCTTTGAATAACTTCGCCTGCATGGTCTATCGCATGCATGGTGATTTCTTTTGTTATTCCATTCTTTATTATACTCTGTTGGTTAAAACTTTGACTTCTATACTCCATGAAATTAGTGGAATATTATTGATATTTGCGCTTTATCCAGTATCTTTTCATGGAAATATTCTTCTGAGCATTCTTGAATTTTACTCTACAAAGAAGTATTATGTTGACAATTTGGACATTATCAGTTCCTAGATAAATTAATTCTTGAACTTATTTTTATTGAATTCTTATATCATTGTCATCATTCTAATGTTTATATTTTGTTGAAAGTCATCTGTGGCCTGTAGTGCATAGAAGGACTTGGTATGATTATGACCAGGGATTATTCGGTGTAATCATGACCGTAATGTTACAAATGATGTGGAAAAAGTCCTCATTGGCCTGTAGTGCATTGATGGATAGATTTTGGTATGATTATGGCTATGGATTCTCTTTGGTCGTAGTGCAAAGATGAATTGTTTTATGGCATGATCGGGACCGTTGATGAAAAAACATGATTATCTTAAGTCAGAAAGTGCATGGATAATTCGTGGTCGTGATACTAAAGAATATCCTGGTCAGAAAAAGTGGGGTGATTCGATGATGTGGATTATTTATTAAGTTGAGTCCCAAATGATAAATGTGATGAAAACCTTTTAAATCATAGAAGATAGTAGATTTTATTCCTACTTGACTCTTCTAATGGATTGCTTGTTCATTCAGCAGAGTTAAACTTGATAGTTTTTATATTTTATCAATTTAACACTGTTGAAGGCTAACGATAAATTATTCTGCATTATCTTAGTCATAATATTTCTTACTGGGCTAGTTGAGCTCACCCTTTCTTTCACTGTTCTCTTTAGGAAATGAGAATGTAGCTGGGACTAGTCGGGGAACAGAGTGATGATCCTAGATGTTTGCATTAGTAGTCCTCACTATTCTGTGAAATAGAGTGATAATAATTGTAATGAGGACTCCTTTTGAGTTTTTATACTCTCTAGTAGACAATATTTGTATTCAAACTCACAGTTTATGTTTTGTCATATTGTACACCACAGTTGTATTATTAAGTTGTATATGAATTTTGTACCATGTATCTGGCGACACAAGATGGGTGATGTATACCTAATTTTGGGGGCATCACAGTTGGTATCAAAGCTTAGGGATATGATCCCTGGCTGAGATGTGAGACAAGAACTAGGAGGGGAGAGATGGGGAATTCATTCGCTAGTATGATCTACCTTAGTTTACTTGTTATTTAATTGGCTCGTGAGTATAGGGATAATATGTGATATGTTAATTAACCCTTGTTTTATGACAGTGTTTGAAAATGGCATCTGAAAATGTTGAGATAAGCAATGAAGCACATGAGACCGTTGAGTTTGCTCAAGCAAAAGGTAACGACCAACAATACGATAATAATCATACCGTTGGCAACGATGATCGGAACAATGATAACCATCGTGGGGGAAATTATCATGCCAAGAATGGTAACCACTTCGGTGGTAATCATGGCTAAGATAATAGAAGTAGAAATTTTAAGAAGAGAATGTCATTTAGCTCGATTTTGTCGTATAGTGAAGTCAAGTCCAGCTGGAACGGTGGCACCAAAGGCGGATACAGACAAAATAAAGTCGGTGGTTTCAAGGAGAGCGTTTTTCGTGACTTCTCCAAAAGCGAGTGACCCGAACAAAGTTGGCACGAGTTAGTTAATTATAAATTCTTGCGAAAGTCTATACCTTATTAGATACCGGTTCTACCCATTCTTTTATCTCTCTTAATTGCGCTCAATGTATAAATTTGACTTCGGAGAAATTAGACTTTGACTTATTGGTTGAAACTTCAATAGTAGAAACCTTCGTTACCTCCACTGTTTATAAATCTTGTTGATTCAAATTGACACTTTCACTTTACCTGTCGATCTTATCGCTCTTTGAAAAAAACTTGCCTTTGATGCGATTTTAGGAATCGATTGGTTAACTACTCATCAAGCTTTTCGTAAGGTTGTTAGCTTTCATATTCCTAACCAACCTATTATGCGAATTCAAGCAACCAAACCACTAAAGTCAATCATTGTCATATCAAGCCATAAGTAAAGAGCCCCGGTCCTTTCGTTGTTGACTTCCTTGTGTGGAATGCACCGAAGCCGAACTTTTCGTAGGGGACGTTGTGAATAACGGTGGCAAGTTGATAGGTATCAATGTGATGTGCTATCCAAGTCTTGGATGAGAGTCACAATTTTGAATGATATTTCTATTGTTAATAAATTTCCTGACGTATTCTTGAAGACTTCTTAGCCTACCTTTAGAGCGTGAAATCAAATTTTGTATTAACCCCAGTACAAAACCCATTTCTTAAACCCTCAAATATTTCTTCAACTAAAATGAACGTAACATGCGCCAAAGACGTTGACTCGAGCTGTTGAAGATTACGATCGTACCATTCAATACCATAGTGGGAAAGCGAACGTGGTAACTGACGCGTTGAGTAGAAGATCGTATGCGTTTACGTGTGCAATGTTGTTAACATAAAGACCCATTTTGTACGACTTACAAATGATGAAGATAGAGTTAAAGACTCTACGAACCCACGTGAAGATAACGAATATACGACTAGAATCAACTTTAATCGATAACGTTAAATCCGTTTAAGCTACACACCCGGAGCTGATGAATGTGAAGAAGAAGGTTCAAGAGGGCGTTATTCTAGAAGCAAGAATCGACAAAGAGAGGAAATCTCAACCCTCGATTTAATTGGCTATTTTAAATCCTCGATCAAGTAGGAACTATGGCTTATAGAATCATTTTACCGCCAAGTATGTCGCGTGTTCATAACATTTTTAACGTATCGATGTTACGTTAATATGTGGACGACCCGAATCACATTATTAATTTAGATCTGGACGAGATAACAGAAGATGAACGTATGAGGAGATACGTGTTAACATCTTGGATAAGAAGGATCATAATCGATGCTCAAAAGTTATACCTCAAGAGTTAGAATTTGAAGTGAAGTCAAGGTATCCTCACCTGTTCGGCATACCAGGTACGTACGTAAATTTTGAGGGCGAAATTTCATAAGGAGGGGAGATTGTGAGACCTTGATTTTATGAAAAAGATTTAATTTTCTCGACATAATTTTTTTAATATTATGGTGTTGATTTGATGTAATGTTATAGTTGTGGCTAATATTTACAAATTTTGCAAAGTAAGCAAGTGGTTATATAATATTCGATTGGTCTGGGAATATTCTTTTTGTTGGGGAATATCCCTATGACCAGACAATCATTGGTGGACACCATTAATCTAAATTATCATTTCGGATCGAGAAAACGACAAAAATATTTTATTAAAATAACTACGAAAGTTTTACTGTTATCATTGTTGAACTACTCTCGGTAGTAAAAGTATAAAGAATACGCTGCGTGGTTGCATAGAAGCAATACTGTATTGATTATTGATGCTTACGTGATAAGTCACTTAGTTTTGTTTTATTGGTATTAATAGTGTAATAAAACGAAGCTTTTTTATATAAAATGTAATACTTTTATAAAGTTATTTGTTTTATTAGACAATAATTAGAATATATTATATTTTATTATGCATAGTGTTTCAGATAGTGCCCGTGATAGTGTTTGCATAGTAAGAAAATACTTTTATAAAGTTATTTGTTTTATTAGACAATAATTAGAATATATTATATTTTATTATGCATAGTATTTGCATAGTGCTTCAGATAGTATTTGCATAGTAAAATCTTTTATAAAGTTATTCGTTTTTATTAGATTATAAATAGAATATATTATATTTTATTTAAAAGATTTTGCTTTAAATATGGACCGCCAGATTAAAGTAAATCAATCTGGATCGTTCATGAGTTAGTTACTATGCAGTCCATTTTTCTATAATAAGAAGCTCATTCCTTCATTATTTCTTATGAATTCACTGAAACTCTAGAGAGATAAACTATAGAGAGAAAGAAGAAAAGTATTTTGTTACTTCACTACTTATATATCCAGTACTCTTCTTCTTAAGGTAGGGGATATTATTTGTTGTACTCGTAGGGAGTATTATTTCTTTTGTATTAATGAAGAGAACTTCTGTTATTCCATTCTTTAGTATTCTGTTGGAATAACCTGTATACGCGGGCTACCCTATACTTGGTGAAATTCTTCTAATATTCCGTTCTTTATTATTCTGTCGGAATATCCTGTCTGTGCGTTTAAGCCGGACCTGGTTCCATTATTTATTATTCGTTTAATATATTATGCAATGCTTTACCGGACCGGTTCCATTATTTATTATTCTCGTTGAATAACTCGCTCATGCGGCAAGTACCGCATGCATGGTGATTTCATTGTTATTCCATTCCTTATTATTCATTGGAACATCCCGCTTGCATTTAATTTTGCTCGACTGGTTCCGTTATTATTATTCTCGTTGAATATCGTGGTTCGTATGCTTTTACGGGACCGGGTTCCGTTATTTATTATTATGTTGGAATAACTCCGCCTCATGCATGGTTCTATCGCATGCATGGTGATTTCTTTTGTTATTCCATTCTTTATTATACTCAAATTGGTTAAAACTTTGACTTCTATACTCCATGAAATTAGTGGAATATCCTTGATATTCAAGGCTTCATCCAAAGATCTTTTCATGGAAATATTCTTCGAGCATTCTTGAATTTTACCCTATAAAGTAGTATCATGTTGACAATTTGGATTTTATCAGTTCCTAGATAAATTAATTCTTGAACTTGTTTTATTGAATTCTTATATCATTGTCATCATTCTCATGTTTATATTTTGTTGAAAGTCATCTCGTGTTCTGTAGAGTGCATAGATGGACTTGGTATGATTATGACCATGGATTATTAGGTGTAATCATGACCGTAATGTTACAAATGATGTGAAAAAGTCCTCATTGGCCTGTAGTGCATTAATGGACATTTTTGGTATGATTATGGCTATGGATTCTCTTTGGTCGTAAGGTAAAGATGAATTATTTTATGGCATGATCGGGACCGTTGATGAAAACATGATTATCATAATAGTCAGTAGCATGGATAATTTGTGGTCGTGATACTAAAGAATATCCTCGGCAGAGTGTGAGGGGTGATTCGATGATGTGGATTATTTATTGTTGAGTCCCAAAATGATAAAAGTGATGAAAACCTTTTAATTCATAGAAGATAGTAGATTTTATTCCTACTTGACTCTTCTAATGGATTGCTTTGTTCACCGCAGCTTAAACTTGATAGTTATTATATTTTATCGCTTTAACATCGCCAAGGCTAACGATAAATTATTCTCGCATTATCTTAGTAATAATATTTCTTCTGGGCTAGTTGAGCTCACCCTTTCTTCCATTGTTCTCTTCGTGAAATGAGAACGAAATTTGGGACTAATGGGGAACAGAGTGATGATCCTAGATGTTTGCATTAGTAGTCCTCACTATTCGTGAAATAGTGTGATAATAATTGTAATGAGGACTCCTTTTGAGTTTTTATACTCTCTAGTAGACAATATTTGTATTCAAACTCACAATTTATGTTTTATTGTCGATTGTACACCATAAATTGTATTATTAACTTGTATATGAATTTGCATCACGTATCATTCGACTTAAGATGGGTGATGTATACCTAATTTTGGGTGTGTCACATTATATCTAAAAGGGATAAACAAACAAATCTTAATTCCGCTGTGTTTGAATCATTAACAAAGTATTTTGAAAAGAAATTTAAATATCTATTCAATCCCCTTTCAGATAACTATTGTGCCTTTGGGAACTAACAATTGGTATCGAAAGCGTGTTCTACCATATAGCCTACAAAGTTTAAGTAGATCCAATGTGATAACCGGGATTTCAAATAATCCAAATTTTTTGAATAATTTTTTATTATTAATATTAATTATCAATATCAGGATGTGTATCTGTGATACGAGTCTCGAATATTAGTCAATTTATGTATTGACTGCAAAATTAGAGTAGAGTTGTGCTTAACAGCTTTAGAAACCTTAACCCTAATTTCTGGATAGGCCGGATTCAATAGAAAATATCATTAAAATAATTATATTAATGAGTACATGTTTGTACTGTATAGATTTATTGATCAATGATTGTTCGGGTAGGGTACAATATTACTAAACCCTAATAAGGGATTAGAAACCCTAATCTCCGGATTAGAAACCCTAACGTACCGTTAGAAACCTTAATCATAAGCCAGGAAACCCTAATTTCATATTCGAGAATCCTAAACCCTAATTAAGAAACTCCAATCCTAATTAGCAAGCCTAAAGTGATTATTATGTGTTAATATAATTAGGAAACCCTAATTATACGTTAGAAATATTAATTTCTATTTAAAACCTTAATTACATTTTCAAAATTCTTAATTTTCTATTTTTAAACCCTAATTAGAAAATTGTAGAATTGGAGTTTGTAAAGCCTAAGGTTAGAACTCAGGTTAAACCCCAATGGTTTGTGCAATTGTTCTAGTATGCCATTAAAATAATTTTGCTAATGACAAAAATGACCTTTTTCATTTTCTTTAATTGGTAACTTGTAAAATTACCAAGACCTTTAGTAGGTGAGCAACTACATTGACTTTGTGACCTAGAAATCCAGCAAAATCAGTTCATTGCATCAGATCTAAGCTTTATATCATCACATATATATATATATATTTGGGAGAGAGAAAGTTACTACATTTACTTTATTTTTCAACCTAGCTCTCACCAACTCACCCTCTCTCAACACCTCCGAATTTGCTAAGTTTATCAGTCACAAAACACCTCTCTTAAACACTTAGATCAGATTTGGAGATTAAGATCAAGAATTTAAAGGTAGAAGGTATAAACATAATTTGATTTTTGATCCAAGTTGCTCATAAATTTTTTGTGTTTATGTGTTTATATCTTTGCTAGATGATGTTTTATGATGATCTATGTTGATATAACATAGATCCATAACATCAAAATGCTTTGAAGTTGAAGTTTTACAAAACTGCCCAAGAACACTTATGTGGTCTGACAATCAAATGTCAGGAGCCACATATTCTTGTATGTTTTTGATTTTTGATGTTTTAAGTTTTGGATCGGTAGTTTGTTATGTGGTCTGTGATTTGGAAGTTTAAACACAGTCATCACATGTCTAGATTTCATTTTATTCTCGGTCAAAACCCGTTGACCGGGCATGACCAGTCAAATTCTGGGTAACCCAGAAAGTGCTAAAACTGAGTCTGACAACATCTTCAAGCTTCTTGATCTATCAGGTAATACGTTATTTGATGTTTTTGTTATGTACATGTTGCAAATGGTAATATGGACTGTAAATCCATGCCTTAAGATTCCTTATATAATCAAAGATATCGAATAAGCGGTGTAGTCAAACCTAGTCATTTGTCACGATGAACACGGTTTCTAGAAAATCCGTAAACCGAGGAACGAACTTTTTCGACAAACCTTTCACCAAGCCGTAACTTGTGATGTTGTTGTTGTTTAATTGATCTGTTGTTTTAGTGTTGTTCCTTGTCATGTATACTACTACAGTATGAACCAAAAAACACCAAAATAATAACCGTAACACTTAGCTAATTGAGCTTCGAAATGAGACACTCGAATCGCTTGGGTTTCTAGGTTACCCGGAAAACCCGTGTATGGTCTCGACAAGATGTTTGAGAGCCTGATTTTCATGTCATGATGTTTTATGGTGAGTTGTTGATTGCTAATGGTAGTGTTGCAAATCTACAACAACATAAACGCTTAATCAAGCTTCCGTAAACAAATTCAAGCAGAGAATTACAATAGTCAAACAAGGCAAAAGTCGATAGTTAAGTTATCGGTGTTCTTGAGCTCAAGAACCCAACAACGACACGCTTAGTGTCGCTAAAGGGCCTATATCGACATTTTATTTATTTTCTAATTTACGAATTTCCAAAAAATACTTAAAAATAGAAAATAAATTATAAAAATTAAAAAATAGTTTTAAAAATCATTTTAAATTCGAAAAATAACTTTTAATTATTTGGGACATTTTTCATTAATATTTATAATTATTTGAATATTAATGATATTTAATTTATTTAATTAGTGTATTAAATAAATTAGAGAAAAATGATTTTAATATTATAAAAATCATTTTAAATAATAATAAAGTGTTTAAAAATATTTTGAGTTATAAAATATAACTTTTAATATTTTTAGAGAATTTTCATTAATAATTTAATATTAATTATATTATATTTATTTAATTATTAAATTAAATAAATAAGTTAAAAATAATTTTATTGATTTAAAAATCATTTTAAATGAGAAGAAAGTGTTAGAAAATATTTTGAATTATAAAGCATAATTTTTAATATTTTTGGGGAATTCTCATTAATAAATTAATATTAATGATATTAGATTTATTTAATTATTATATTAAATAAATGAATTAAAATTGATTTTATTGATTTAAAAATCATTTAAAAATGAGAAAATGTTTAAAAATATTTAAGTTATAATTAATGACTTTTAATATTTTGACAACAATTTTATTAATATTTAAATATTAATGGTGATGGTTTAAAATGATTTTAATTAATTTAAAAAATCATTTAAGTATAGTATTGATGATTTAAAATATTTTAAGTTATTAACAATAACTTTAATATATTTGACAAGTATAACATTTATATTTTTATATTATTAAATACTAATGATGATAAGATTATTTGATAATTAAATCATTTAAAAATGATTTAAGTGTTTGAAAAATTAATATAAATTTTAATAATTGTTTAAATATTATTAAAAGATTCTGAAAAATATTATAAATGATATTTGACTTATCTAATATAATATTGAAGCTTTGAAACTGAATTTAATTGACAATAACTGTGTTAATTATCGGATAGAGTGACCAGAACACCGAGAATGGACCGAACTCCAACCAGACCGAACTAGTTAGACTTGATAAGTGTTTATATAGGTTATGAACACTAATGTGGCTATGTGATAATGTGTCTAGGAGAAGATTGACTGAAAATTACAGTGATACGTGTTGTGAATTATTGTGCTAATTGTGAGATAGATATTATTGGTTATAGGTCTTTCGAAAACAGATAAGTATATTGTGTAGCTGTAAACAGCGGAATAGGCAAGTTTCCTAACTCAACCTTGAGTTATATTCATTCAATTATTATAGTGGTTAATTATTGTTAATTATACCACGTCCAAGAATTTATTGTTGATTGTTCGCAGTTAGTGCATGTTTAATAATTCAAATTGAATTCTTGATTCGTAAAATATATATTCGTAGAATTTATTTTGGATACTCATATCTATAGAAGCTAATATTGACAGTACAAATAATTCCTTTTTATTGTCGAATTATGTTGAGAAATGTCTTAGCTAATTATTCTGGCTAGACGAACATTTGTTAGAAGAGAAGAGAAGAGAATTTAATTATTATTGATAGATCAATGACAGTCGTATCGGCTAGATCGAAAAAGAAAACTTGATAGGTTTGAGAAGAGAAGAGAAGATAAGTGATTAGATATTGAAATCATTGAATTTCGTTGTTCCATCAAATCTTGATTTTGAGACTGAGAAGAACAACCTTTTATATAAAGGGAACATTTTTAGTCGTATATTCGACCATTGCGCGCGATGTAAGTATTATACATAATATAGGGTTCAAGGAGTTGGCCGGCTCTAAGTACTTGCAGAGGGGTATGATTTAATCTTTACGGTTATCTGATACACCTGCGTATATGTCAATGTAAAACTTTGATATATACCCGAGAAGAGAAGTTCAAGATCCAATGGATCATTCAGCATAAATCTGGAAAACATTCCACTTTGTAATTGTGTAGAATTGATTCTTGATTATTCATTAGAATATCGCAGAAACTTTGAAAGCGTTGTACTCTTTCATTATCAAATTATTGTGTTGAATAAATTGTGAGAAGACTTGTTAATTATTAAAGCTTTGTTCAGCTATTTCAAAGTTTCCCAAACTTTGGTTTCATTCTATCAAAATAGATGGTCTGTTCTTATTGATTCGTACACATTTATTGTATGTCTTAACTTGCGAGGCAAACTTGTTGCTCACCCTTGCTAAAGAAAATATTTCAGCTAGGAACGAAGAGGCCAGCGGGTCAAAGAAGAACAAAGATAAAGGCAAAATGGTGGATTAGTTTTTATAAACATTATTATTATGTTATATTTGTAAACCCTTTTTGTTTATTTAAAGGGTATGTTTGTAATGTTAAGGTTAGAGGAGCTGAGACTATTGTATTAACAATCTCTGTTAATGCCTTATGTATTACTATTTCTATATGAATAAGTAGTTAGATGTTATTATATTGTGGATCGTGAGCACCAAACTCGGGGGTCAGGTAACCCGGATTTGGGGGTGTCACATGTTGGTATCAAAGCTGTAGGTTATAAACCTTAAGTGGGGTGGGGGAAAACCCTAGGATTATAACCATATGCGAGATAGAGAAAACTCATTTAGAGTTCTAAGTGAGGGATTGCCGAAGTGCATCAATAATGAGATATGTGGACACATAGTGTGAGAAGTTTGTACTAATGAAGTACTAGTCAAGTTATTTAAACTGATTGTAGGATGTCTGGAGAAGATGAAACGAGTGCGGAGATGCTAGCGGCTGTTGCACCAATGCCGGTTTAGAAAGCTAGCTAAGCAAAGTTTAATTAGTTGAGAAAGTGGGAGAAGATGAACCTATGATTAATCTGGGGAGTGATCATGACGATTATCCCGAGATGTATCTGAGTGGAGATGAGGAGGCTGAGTCTGAGCAAGCTAGGGTGGAGAAAAAGAATAAGACCAAAGTTCGAGAACAAGATCAACTATCGTCAGAAGTTCAAGAACTCCCGAGTAAGGTATTTCTCTTGGAGGAGTTGTGGAAGACAAAGCGAAGCGTTCGCGAAATGATCAAGAACGGAATGAGCTTAAGACTCGAGTGGAAAGGATGAAGATGAAGGTGGTGGATCATCCAAGGAACAATCAAAAGCACAGAAAAGACAAGAATAAGAGGAAGAGGGACGATGACAACCCTAATTCGAAAAAAGTCAAACCCAAGAAGAAGCAAACACCAGAAAAGTGTGGAAAGACTCACGGGAGAATGCATAATGTGGAAGAATGTGTGCTTCAACCGCAAGTAGGAAGGACATATTTCTACATTATCCTAAGCCGAATATGAAGAAGTGTTATTTATGTGGGAGAACAGGTCACTTAATTCAATAAGTGTCCCATCAAGAAGAAGACTGGTGAAGGGAGTGGGCGATAGACAACTTAGATATAAGTGATAATATCTATTGGTAGAAGATTATGATATTAAGTGTTGTAATATCGAGAACGATGTGTGAACATATGTAAATAAAAATATATTTGTATGAATGAAATCTTTATTTTCTATATGAATATAAGATTAAGATTAATTTGTGTGTTCTTAAAACTCATACTTATGGTAAGTTATTGACTCATAATTATATGAAATGTTTTGAACCCCTCAGCGAATGGACGCCAAAGGTCTGACTAGGAAAAGTTCATACACATAATTTTGGCAAGTTCCTGAACTCATAAGTGTGGTAAGTTTGACGAACTGGGAATAACTATGTATAAATGGAGAATTGCAACTTTTTGTGTAAAGTAGTGTTGTTAATCCTGATATTATTTAAAAAGGAATAGTAATATGTGTTAAGTACTAAATGTTAAATGAAGCTATGTGAATAAATATTTGTTTATGTATGAGAATTATGTGTTAAATTCTTATTGTGTTAAGAATTTGTGTAGAGAAAGAGAATTAATGTAAGATTTTTATTTAAATTAGATCATGCCGCCTAGACGACAGAATTGAAATCAAAGAGAAGAGCAATCGGTGAATAATGAAGGAGGTCAAGCTGACCCGATGCAGAATTTTGCAAATATGATAGCCGAAGCTATGGGAAATAGAGCACCAGTTGCAAGAGGAAGGGCGAGAGAATAGCCATCAGATAGATTGGCAAATTTTAAGAACTTTAAAGCGGTAGGGCCGTCAGAATTCAAAGGGACCACGGATCCGATTGAAGCCCCAACTTGGGTGAAAGAGATGGAGAAAGCATTCATCATTGCGCATGTAGCGGAAGAGCAAAAGATAGCTTTTGCAACTTATCTGATGAAGGAAGAAGCCAATTATTGGTGGGAGACTAATCAGGCGAGAGCTGGTACAACACTAGTTACGTGGAAAAGATTCAAGGATTTGTTCTTTGAGAACTACTTCTCACCGAGTACGCAAGCTCGGAAGGAAGTTAAGTTCTTAGAACTAAAGCAGGAGAACATATCGGTTTCAGAATATGCTGCCAAATTCAACGAATTAGCAAGATTTGTACCTCATCAGGTGGACACCGAGGCAAGAAAGGCGTGAAGATTCGAGAATGGACTGAAGCCGGGGATATTCAACAAGGTAGCGGTATTACAGATCAATACCTTTGCGGCTCTAATGGAGAAAGCGTTAATTACTGAAGGAGGGAGCGAAGCTGCATCTCGATTTCATCAGGAAAAGAAGAAGAAGACAAACGATGGAGGAAGCAGTGGTGGTAGTAATCCGAATAAGAGGAAATGGAGCGAGAATACCCAGTCGGGTAATAAGACAGAAGTTAATAGGAAAGGAAGGGAACCATGTGCAACTTGTGGGAAGAACCATGCTGGAGTTTGCCTGAAGAAGAAGGGAGTTTGTTACAACTGCGAATAAGAGGGGCACATGTTACCCAATTGTACTAATCCGAAGAAGATACAAGGTTGCTTTGCGTGCGGATCGACGGATCATATGGTTCAGGACTGTCCAAAGAGGAATGTAGAGAAGGAAAGTGGCAACAAGGGACCCGGTAGCGGAACCTTGGCAATTCAAGGACCTGCACGACCTGGAAGACCAACGGCCCGTACGTTCAACATGACGGCGCTAGATGCAGGGGTTGTCCAGGAGGTGGCGACAGGTAATGATTTCGCTTAATACTTAAATTACGCGAGTAATACTGAGTTAGATAATTTCTGTGAATTTTTTTCTATTATAGACCCAAGTCACAGGTTATAATATGAGACACAAAATTAATATTGTGTTGATAAACATGAATTGGTGATACAACTTTAAAAGATTGTAGAGAATAAGAAAGCGGTGATTCCGAGGACGGAATCCATTTAAGGAGGGGTGAATGTGATAATCCGGGATTTCGAATAATCCAAAATTTTTGAATTTTTTATTTATTAATATTAATATTAATTATCAATATTGTGCTGTGTATCTGTGATACGAGTCTCGAATATTAGTCAATTTGTGTATTGACTAAGAAATTAGAGTAGAGTTGTGCTTAACAGCTTTAGAAACCCTAACCCTAATTTCTGGATAGGGATTCAATAAAAAATATAATTAAATAAATTATATTAATGAGTACATGTTTCTACTATATAGATTTATTGATCAATGATTGATCGAGTAGGGTACAATATTAGTAAGCCCTAATAAGGGATTAGAAACCCTAATCTCTGGATTAAAAACCCTAACGTATCGTTAGAAACCCTAATCATAAGCCGAGAAACCCTAATTTCATATTCGGGAATCCTAAACCCTAATTAGGAAACCCTAATCCTAATTAGCAAGCCTAAAGTAATTAATATGTGTTAATATAATTAAGAAACCCTAATTATACTTTAGAAATATGAATTTCTATTTAAAACCCTAATTACATTTTTGAAATTCTTAATTTTCTATTTTTAAACCCTAATTAGAAAATTCTAGAATTAGAGTTTGTAAAAACTAAGGGTTAGAACCTTAGGGTTAAACCCTAAGGGTTTGTGAAATTATCTAGTATGCCATTAAAATAATTTTGCTAATGACAAAAATGCCCTTTTTCATTTTCTTTAATTGGTAACTTGTAAAATTACCAAGACCTTTAGTAGGTGAGCAACTACATTTATTTTTGACCTAAAAATCCAGCAAAATTAGTTCATTGCATCAGATCTAAGCTTTATATCATCATATATATAGATTTGGGAGAGAGAAAGTTACTACATTTACTTTATTTTTCAACCTAGCTCTCACCAACTCACTCTCTCTCAACACCTCCGAATTTGCTAAGTTTATCAGTCACAAAACACCTCTCTTAAACACTTAGATCAGATTTGGAGATCAAAATCAAGAATTTAATTAATGCTAGAAGGTATAAACATAATTTGATTTTTGATCCAAGTTGCTAAGAAAAGTTTTGTGTTTATGTGTTTAGATCTTTGCTAGATGATGTTTTATTATGATCTATGTTGATATAATATAGATCCATAGTATCAAAATGCTTTACAATTGAAGTTTTACAAAACTGCCTAAGAACACTTATGTGGTCTGACAATCAAATGTTAGGAGCCACATATTCTTGTCTGTTTTTGATTTTTGATGTTTTAAGTTTTGGATCGGTAGTTTGTTATGTGGTCTGTGATCTAGAAGTGTAAACACAGTCATCACATGTCAAGATTTCATTTATTCTCGGTCAAAACCCGTTGACCGGGCATGACCAGTCAAATTCTAGGTAACCCAGAAAGTGCTAAAATTGAGTCTGACAACATCTTCAAGCTTCTTGATCTGTCAGGTAATACGTTATTTGATGTTTTTGTTATGTACATGTTGTATATGGTAATATGGATTGTAAATCCATGCCTTAAGATTCCTTATATCATCAAATATCGAACGAAGCAGGTAGTCAAACCTAGTCATTTGGTCACGGACACAGTTTTTGGAAAATCCAGAAACTGTAGGAACGAACTTTCTGACAACCTTTGACCAAGTTGTAACTTGTGATATTGTTGTTGTTTAATTGATCTGTTGTTTTAGTGTTGTTCCTTGTCATGTATACTACAAGTATGAATCAAGAAAACATCAAAATATTGACCAGAACACTTAGCTAATTGAGCTCGAAATGAGACACTCGAACTGCCTTGGGTTTCTGGGTTACCCAGAAAACCCAGGTATGGTCTGACAGTATGTTTGAGTGCCCAGATTTTCATGTCATGATGTTTTATGACTGAGTTGTTGATTGTTAATGGTAGTGTTGTAAACATACTACAACATAAAAGTTTAATCAAGCCCATAAACAAATTTAGCAGAGAATTACAAGAGGTTAAACAAGTGCAGTCGATAGCTTGTTTCGACATGTTGTTCTTGAGCTCAAGAACACCAGCATCGACGCTTAGTGTCGCTAAAGGCCTACAACGACGGTTTATTTATTTTCTAATTTCAATTTCCGTAAAATACTTAAAATTGAAAATAAATTATAAAAATTATAAAAATGGTTTTAAAAATCATTTTAATTTCAAAATAACTTTTAATTATTTGGAACATTTTTCATTAATATTTATAATTATTTGAATATTAATGATATTTAATTTATTTAATTAGTGTATTAAATAAATTAGAAAAAATGACTTTTAATATTATAAAAATCATTTTAAATAATAATAAAGTGTTTAAAAAATATTTTGAGTTATAAAATGTAACTTTTAATATTTTTAGAGAATTTTCATTAATAATTTAATATTAATGATATTAGATTTATTTAATTATTAAATTAAATAAATAAGTTAAAATGATTTTATTGATTTAAAAATCATTTTAAATGAGAAGAAAAAGTGTTAGAAAATATTTTGAATTATAAAATATAATTTTAATTTTTTTTGGAGAATTCTAAGTAATAAATTAATATTAATGATATTAGATTTATTTAATTATTATATTAAATAAATGAATTAAAATTGATTTTATTGATTTAAAAATCATTTAAAATGAGAAAATGTTTTAAAAATATTTGAAGTTATAATTAATGACTTTTAATATTTTGATAATAATTTCATTAATATTTAAATATTAATTGGTGATGGTTTAAAAATGATTTTAATTAATTTAAATATCATTTAAGTAGAATATTTATGATTTAAAAATATTTGAAGTTATTAACAATAACTTTAATATATTTGACAAGTATAACATTAATAATTTTATATTATTAAATATTAATGATGATAAGATTATTTGATAATTAAATCATTTAAAAATGATTTAAGTGTTTGAAAAATTATTATAAATTATAATAATTATTTAAATATTATTAAAAGCTTATTGCAGAAAAAAGTGCTTAGTCGTGCAAAAATCAGAGAGTTTAAAATTTTACAAACCATATACCCTGATCACTTTTATGCACAATTAT
This sequence comes from Panax quinquefolius, assembly GCA_020205615.1. Lineage (NCBI taxonomy): Eukaryota > Viridiplantae > Streptophyta > Magnoliopsida > Apiales > Araliaceae > Panax > Panax quinquefolius. The sequence goes on along the minus strand of CM035171.1, from coordinate 51,752,765 downwards.
TAATTAAACGTAAAAGATAAAGAATAAATCATACCTCAAGATCGAGCTTCTCGTGCAAGTTCACCTCCAAATCTTTCGCTCAATCTCTGAATCCACCGGGCTTGGTTCCTTCCTTTCGATCAACGCACGCACCCAAATGCGTTTCCTCAGAGGTGATCCACCAAGGAAGAAGAAAATTCAAGAAGAAGTGGTCATTAAACCTAGTTTTCTATCTCTATGAAAAGGTGTACTCTCTCAACAATTGGAATTATGTCAGACAATAAAAAGTCAACAAACTTCATAACACCCATAATAAGCACCTCTATTATGCGATATGGGCAACCCATCTTAACAAATAAGGAATTGGGTTTTATTTAATTAATTAAATTCTTTTAATTAATTAAGCTTCCTAATCTTATTAGGGATAATTAATTAAACTCCTTTAACTAATTTTCCTTCCTAATCCAATTAGGAATAAATGAGAGTACTTATATTAAATTAATTCTCAAACTTTTAGAAATTAAAATAATAATAATTGTAATAATATTAATAAGACTTCTTATTAATTTTATATTTAATATTTCATTAAATAATACAATAATATTAAGCTATTTAATTTATTCTATCACCATGATTAAATTAAATATACTTTAACATATTATTACGATTATGCCATTAACTTCTTAAATAATTATTCTTCCTTTATTGCGTGACCTTTAGTTCTCCATATTAAACCTGGGTTGTGAATAACTAATTAGAACAATTTAATCTTTATTTAAATAAATAAATTAAACAATTGGCTAATTTATTTAACAAGGTCATTTCATTCTGCTAATGGTCATGCTCTCCCTTATCAACGACATTTTCGTGATAATATATAGATTAATAATTAAAGAACCTTTGAGTAAATAGTTATCGACAATCCAATCTCTTCCACCATACAACGTCCCAATTAAAATATAAGACATACGGAATTATCGTCAAGTCTTATTTATTTAATTATATCAAAGCCGGATCCTTAAATTATCAACTCCAAATAACGCAAATTAGAAACTCCTTTCAATTTCATTCCTTCGCCGCCAGACCACTGGGTGTCATTACCTAATCACATGTAGACATTTCTCTTTATTGTAGAAGTGTAGATTTTATCGATCATACACATTCTCCACGCATAACTTATTATACCGAAGCATACCTTTCATGTATCCTAAGGGTCTTATGGAATAGTCAAAAGTATAACTCATCATACAAGTATACTATGATGATCAAGTTCAAGGATTACTTAGCCATTATCATCACAGGAATTCCTATCGATGTGCAAATAAAATCCATTGTGTATTCCATTTAGCCATACCGCTCTGAACTTATCTCTAGTCAAGCACTACATACTTCGCATTTACTGTTCCAATAATAAAATGATCATGAGATCAATCATCCCTCATCCAATGAGCAAAAGTTAACGTATGTACCAATCTATCCTGGGATTCACTAGAATCCCCAATTTAGTATTCCAATGATTGGGAACTCCATTTTAGTTTAAGCTTTCAAGAATTAGGATCTCTAATAGTTCATCATCATCATTATTCTAAAAGCATATGCATAAAACTAAGGTCATTGGCATATTTAAACAAAGATCACAAGATAATTAAAAGCCTTTAATAAATTAATACTTTTATTAATAAAATGAATAAGATTGTTTACAAAGTATACGCTTATCATCAAAACATGATCGGTTGTGTAAAGATACTACTTTCAATCTCCCAACTTGCACTAAAGCCAATCGTCATGGTGTATCTTATACTCTTCTTTCTCAAAGTGACGATTATCCCGCCGTTGATAAGCTTTTAGTTAATGGATATGTAATTGTCATGAGAGTTCACTATCTCTATAGTGATTTCCCATCTTCAATGATCTTTAATAATCAAATGAAAGTACCACATACACATGTCTAGGATCTCAAGAGAATTTAGAACTATTCCTAGTTCCTCGGTAATGAACTTTTAATCCAAACAATCAACTCAAGCCTTCATTTATATTTATACTTCATATACTTTTATTTATCCACTAAAACCAAAGAACTCTTTCGTCATTGCTTGGAACCTTCCAATTCAATCGCACTAATTATTCAAGATAACGCTTACCTAAAAGTGGATTTTCTCCATCATCATGGTCTGTCTTCAAAACTCTCGAGTCTCCGTTCTCTATTTTGTTTAAGACCACCAATGAATACGATCACATCCTTGTGCTTGCTACACTTTAAGATGTTTTTCACTTAATTATAGTGAAATCTCCGCATACGATCGATCCAACATCACGTCTCAGATATTCATCGATACATGATAGTCACCATGCGCATCTCTTTTCGTAGAGTCTGTAGGGGACTATTAAGAGAGATACACTCCATATTCATCTCGCATGAGACATCTCTTTGAGTTTGCCATGCTAAACGAATTTCAAGATCAAATGAATATACGCCTCGGCTAAGTCGAGCATCCTGTTAAATCTATCTATATAGATTTATCCCAATTAAGATATTCTTCCAAATCATCTGTGGAGGAATGTTTAGACAACTTTATCTTTATCGATCAGATAGGGGTACTATTCCTTATCGCAGATATCAACATATAATACAGAATGTCACCATCACTCCCTAATCGTAATTTTGTACACACTAGGGTTCATTCTTACTTTTGATAAAATCAAACTTCTTTTGATTGCCCATCAAAACAAATGTTCCATATTTGAGAAACTTCTGCTTCAATCCATTTCTCAAAGTGTCTACAACACTTTATCTCATCGTCAGAATCGATCATCATCTTCTATGATGTACCTCATCATCATCTATGATGAATCCATATTTCCTAGGTATCTTCAAAGAATTCCGCATTTATTTATTCAACCAGGTATAACAGGGTTCATTCTGGCAGTGTGTTCCTATTATTCAATTATAAGATTTGTGGTTTCGAATCCTCACATCTATTATCCCTCCCACTAGCCCTTCAACGATAAACACCTTCATTCTTTAGAAGGCACTTGTTTTCGCAACAAAACACCTTTTGCTAGGGATTATAACATATACATATTCAAACTTACTTAGATGTCCCACAAATTATTACTTATAAAATCTTTGTCCTAAGCTTATCTCTTTTGAAATCTTTTCACATAAGTTGACAACCCTTTATCTTAACATAATTCTAAGATTAGGAAACTTCCCGTCTACATAACTTTTACGGAGTCTTCAGTCTGATTTTGAGTTACCCTTTTCATAGAGATATGCAACCATTTCTAGACATTATCCAAAAGGATGATCACTGGAATGCTCAATTATAAATCAATGGACTTCCAACCATAATTCCAACAAGCAAAGTATTTTTCCCGTACATCAACATAAATCAATGATCACAGACGATGTGTCCATTACAGAAAACCATTGAGACGATCTAGAAACTTATCAGATACGTTATTTATTCCTCGATCTAATCAAAATCTTAATACTTTGACAACCAAAGTCGCATTTCCTAACGTTTGAACCTTTCAATTCACAAGATTTTAATTTCGCAAATCACATTATTCAATTCTTGAATGATCATCTCTCCTTTCTTATATTCTTTAATTGTTCAACATGCAAAATTCATTTTCATGTAACCAAAGTCTCCAAAAGCATACAAAATTTATTATTTAGTAACCAAAATATCCATTTCTATACAAAACATTATTACGCTTTGTTCTTATATCCTTGTTTTCGCCTTCTATTTTAACAAATACCAAGAAATCGATCTTTCTCTTAATTATAATACCAAAAGATTCACAACAATTGGTTCAACTGCATTATACAAGCATGGCCATTCTAGATCTAAGAGTCCGAATCTATCGGGCCAACAATAAAATGTATCGACCTGCGGCATCATCTCGCCACTTAAAAGTGGCATAGGCATCGTCATATTTTAAAAGCTTTTCACGGCTGGTAACCATTCTCAAATTCTTAACCAATCTAATCTTGGCCCGTTAATTTAAGATCAACCGAATAGACATTGTAAATCGAATGAATTTGTTCAAGCTAACTATTAATTACTAAAATAATTTAGGCTCCTGCTTTAAATTGGTATCTCCCATCATTTTCAAACTATATTACCTCACTTATTATAATTAAAGAGGCCGACTTATTTCAAAATGCATATTACACAACAAACTATATAAATAAATAGGTAGACAACTTGTCAATTAATTACTCCTTGTATTTATCCTGTATTCCAAAATTTCCATAGTCCAACCTAGCACCTATATATTCAAAAAAAGAATGTATACACAAAACAATATCGTTTCAATTTTAACTCAAACGTGTAAATAACATCTTAAATACTTATATGGTACACAACAAATCATATTAAAATATTTAATACTCTATTAAATATAAATGGTCGAAAGACCCTAGATCTTGTTTAGTTAAGATAAATAGTATATCTAAATGCATAATATATAATATATATAGATAAGCACATAACATCATTAGAGTTCGTTTGTACATGAACCAAAGGTCAAACCTGTGGGCCCATTAAATTCTGCCTCAATCTAACTATCTACTATTAAATAGAAACCTTCACAAAACAAGTGGAAGTACAGAGAAGATAATTTAGCAGCTGTGCCTGTCTGAAGCTTAACTAAAATAAAATCCAATCGCATCGTCAATAGTCCATAATCAATCTCATATTATTATCATACACATCACCATACGCATCAATAAATAACATTCATCTCATGAATAATAAAACATTTAATATATATATTGATATCATTTAATGGGCAAATTTAGTTAGTATAAAATCTATTTTGAATTCAAAATAAACTCCTTTATTTTAATCCAAAATTAAATCAAAATAAAACTATTTTATTTTAATTTATCCTATTTTCAATAAAATAAACTATTTTATTTTAATCAAAATTTTTAATCAAAATAAACTCCTTTATTTTAATTAATTACGGAATCCAATTCCAATGTAATAAAAAATCTTTAATTAAAATAAACTCTTTATTTTAATTAATTATGAATCCAATTCCATGAAAAAATAAAATTATTAAAGGAAACACGATATTCATTCCTATTCACAAATAAACTTTGAATAATATGAAATCTTTTATTTCTCTAAATAAACTCCTTTATTTTGAAACATATTTTCTTTCCTATTCACAAATGAACTCCTTTATTTTGAATAATATATTTCATATCTAAAATAATTCACGTGGCCCATATATTCTAATATATTGTTTAACGTGACCTATGTAAAAAAACGTTAATATATATATATATATATATATATATATATATAGTTATATATATATATAATAGTTATATATATATATATTAATTATTTTATAATTAAAATAAAAGTTTATTTTAATTTTAAAATAAAAGGTTTATTTTAATATTAAAATATAAAGTTTTATTTTAATTTTAATAATTTTATAATTAAAATAAAAGGTTTATTTTAATCTTTAAAATAAAAGGTTTATTTTAATATTAAAATAAAAGATTTATTTTAATTTTAAAATTAGAATTTCATGCTAACTAATTAAAGTTGGAATTGGATTCCATGATAAATAATTGGAGTTGAAATTGATTCTATTTATTTCCTTAAATAAAAGAGTTTATTTAGATATGAAATAGATTTCATATTATTCAAAATAAAAGAGTTTATTTGTGAATAGGAAAGAGAATCCTAATTTCCTTAAATAAAAGAGTTTATTTAAATATGAAATAAGATTTCATATTATTCAAAATAAAAAGAGTTTATTTGTGAATAGGAAAGATAATCCGTGTTTCCTTTAATATTTTTTTTTACATGGAATCGATTTATAATTAATTAAAATAAAAGAGTTTATTTTAATTAAAGATTTTTTTATATACATGAATCGATTCCATAATTAATTAAAATAAAAGAGTTTATTCTAATTAAAGATTTTTTTTTTATATGGAATTCGATTCCATAATTAATTAAAATAAAGGAGTTTATTTTGATTAAAAATTTTGATTAAAATAAAATAGTTTATTTTATTCAAAATTAGATAAATTAAAATAAAATAGTTTTATTTTGATTTAAATTTGGATTAAAATAAAGGAGTTTATTTTGATTCAAAATTAGATTTTATACTAACTAAATTTGCCCATTAAATGATATCAATATATATATTAAATGTTTATTATTCATAAGATGAATGTTATTTATCGATGCATATGATGATGTGTATGATAATAAATGGGATTGATTATGGACTATCAACCAATGTGATTGGATTTTATTTTAGTTGGATGCATGAATGTATTGGGTTTTATTAAATGGGGTCTCACAGACTGCTTTCTCTAATTTTTCTTAATGTAAATTCTATCTCCTCCTATGTACTTCCCTCGATCACGATCAAGGTTTCTATTTATTTTAAATAGTTTTGTAATAGGAATAGTTAGAATTAATTTTGAAAAATTGGAGATCAAGGAGCAAGGAGCGCCAAGACCCATTTGTAATGGAGCCCAAGTTTAAATGTAATAGTTATATTTAAATATTATTTCTCGCACCCCTGGGGAGTTGACTTTTGGTTCACTTGGTGGCTCTAGTGAACCAAACTAGAATAAAAGTCCATAATCAATCCCGTAGAATATAGTATTCTATATGTGCATGCTTATACTATATATATTATATATTATGCAAACATGCTTCGATGTTCATTAATACGACGCCAGATTTTATATATATATATATGTGCATGCTACGCTTAAACAAGATGAGACAAATTAATAACAAACCCTCAATTTTTATATTAAGTCCTAAGCGCTCAAAGATATTTGGAATATCGAACGTCCGCTTTCTAGCATGATAAAATTAATAGAGTATTAAATATTTAATATGAGTTTGTTGTGTCACCACAAGGCAAGTATTAAGTATTTAAGATGTTAATTTATCACATTTGATGCTTATAAAGAAAATTGAACAATATTGTTTTGTCAGGTCACCACAAGGATGATATTTTTCTTTTTTGAATATATGGAGTGCTAGTTCTGACTTAACTTGGATAATTTTGATTCTGATGTGCCACCACTGATCAAAATAATCTAAGAGGCAAAAGAAAAGGAGTTACATAGTTGATGTAATCGACAAAAGTTGTCTCACCTATTTATTTATATATAGTTTGTCAGGTCACCACAAGGCTATATACATTTGAAATGGGATCCTTATTCTCACTAGCAAATCTTTAATTAGATTTTATTTAACTATATAAGTGAGGGTAATATAGTTTGAAGAAAATAGTGGAGATACCAATTTAAAACAAGACCTAAATTATTTTGGTAATTAATAAAAGAATGTATGTTAAAATATTGTTAATTACAAATTCATTTTATGTAATTTTACAATGTCTAAAATTACTATCATCATGAAGCATATTAGATGCTAAATTAATCGTAATCAATTAAACGGATTGGTTAAGGAATTTGAGAATAGTTCTCATGGTTTAAAAGCTATCTTATGTCCTTAATACGCCTATCCTCGCAGAATGGTTGCGCATAATGCCTCCGAGGAAGAGATTGCTACTTTTAGAAAGTGGCAAGATGATGCACAAGCTGGCTCAACGCATCATGCTCAGATCCACGAGTAACGAAGCTTCAAACACAAGATGAAACTATGGATGTTCCTACTATATTCCCGCACATCAAGTAGTTGATGGTGAGGAAAGTAAGACCGATAGATATCGACATCTAAGGAGCTCTTCCGATCTAGAACGGCCAACGGCACTATAAAGATGCATATAAAAGTCCTTAACATTATCAATTTGATTGATCAATTAGACAACGAAGTTTTGTCATGGATGGAGAGTTGAGCCAAGATTTGATCTCGCACTCACTCCCTGACTTCTTTCACAATTGTTGTGAATTTTCATATGAACAAGCTAGATATCACTTTCACGATTTGCTTAACATGTTGAAAAATGTTGAGAGTCACTTTCCAACCAAGAAAGATCAAGTCTCACCGGTAGAGGCCAAAGGATCTTCCAAAAGAAGAACGATTCAAAGAAGGTAAATATAAAGGCATAAACAAAGGATAATAAGAACAAAACCGACACGGATAGCAAAGGAGTTTGCTTCCACCGCAATAAGCCCGACATCGGAAAGAAATCAAGAGAAGCATCTTCGCAGAGGCTAACCAAAGAAGCTTAGTGAAGTTTTACATAATACAATTTTGTTCATGATTTAAAATAAATTTTTCTTTAAGTCAAGGTTCTACTTGGGTATTGGATATCGACTTTCGTTATCATAAATATAGATTTATGAAAGGACCAAATGTAAGTAGAAAGCTAAACAAATATAAGTAATCCTATGTGTGGGAAATGAAGCAAAGGTTGCAACATTAGCCATAGAAACTTATAGTTTAGCAATCGCCACGGCAAATCTATTAAGTCAATAAGTTGTTATCAGATTCCAATTCTTGTTAGAAATATTATTTCCATTTTATTGTTGGACAATAAAATTTTGGTATTATAATTAAGAACAATTGTTGTTCTATTTATAATAATAATGTTTTGTATAGAATCGAATATTACTTAATAAATTTTGTATACTGATTTACATGAAAATAATTTTGCAAATTGAACAAATTAGTATAAGAAAAGGAGATGATCATTCAAAGAGTCGAATGTGTGTATTTGTTGAATACAAGTGTGAATTATTCGAAAGGTTCAAAGAATTCGTAAGTGAAACAAATTGGCAAAGTATTAAGATTCTTTGATTAGATCAAGGAATAAATACTTGTGCAATAAGTTTCTAGATCATCTCAAATGGTTTTCATAATGGACACATCCCGACACATAATAATTGATCGATGTATCCGAAAGGAAAAATCGCATCTATTTGGACATGGTGCGGTCCATAATGATTTTACCGACATTCCAAAAGATCCTCTGGGGATAATGTCCTAGAAATGGTCAGACATTCATTTAAAATGGTAACCTCAAAATCCTATTTCAAGACTCCATAAAAGTTATGGATGTGGAGGATTCCTAATCTTAAGTATGTTAAGATAAGGGTTGTCCAACTTATGTGAAAAGGTTTCAAAGGATAAGTTTGGGACAAGATTTGACATGTACAGATTTGTGGGACATCCTAAAGTAAGTTTAGGTATATGTTCTATAATCCTACTTAGCAAAAGGTGTTTATTATGAACACGCTCGCCTTCTAAGATAAAGGTGTTTATCATTAAAGGGCTAGTGGAGGATAATAGATCTTCAAGAGTTCAAGAACCACAAAACACTATAAGTCAAATAAGAGGAACTCGTAGATGGACCTATTGTACCACAACCTAATCAGAATCGAATAGTACCAAGATACTAGGAGGTATGGATTCATCATGGATGATGATGATGAGGTACACATCATGAAGATGATGATGATCATACGATGAGGTAGAAAGATTTACACACTCTCAAAATGGAACATTCATTTTGATGAAATAATCAAAAGAGTTTGATTTTATCAAAAACAAGAATGAACCTAATGTGTACAAAAGGGTCAGTGGGAGCGCCGTGAAATTTCTAGTATTATATGTTGATATACTACTGGATAAAGGAATGACATACCAATGCTACAATCAAGAAAGATAAAGTTGTTCAAACATTCCTCCATGAATGATTGGGAAGAGTATCTTAATTGGGGATATAAATCTATATAGATAGATTTAAGAGGATGCTCGACTTAACCCAAGGAACGATATTCATTTGATGCTAAAGTCGCTTAGCATGGCAAACTCCAAGAGATGTCTCATGTTGATGAGCCATGGAGTGTATCTCTCTTAATAGTCCCCACGCACTCCAAAGAAGAGAGATCGCATGAGTGACAATCATGTATGCAATGAAATGTACGAGACCCGATGTCGATCACCATATTTCGGAGAAGATCACTATGAGTCGCTGTGAAAAACATCTTAAAGTGCTTAACCCAAGACTAAGGATGTGATCATATTCATGGTGGGTCTAAATTAAAACTAGAGGGCTTAATGCACTCAAGTTTTTCGCATGCACTCAAGACGATGTAAAATCCACTTTAAGGTAAAGTGTTACTCGAATGGTGGTGCAGTTGAATCGAAAGGTTCCAAACAAAGAAAGAGTTGTCGGGTTTAGTGATAAAGACAAAGTATATAGCTATAAATGAAGTCGCAAGTTGATTGTTTGGATTAAAAGTTCATTACGTAACCAGAATAGTTCCTAAGTCTCATCTTCGATCTAAACATGTGTCAGGGCACTTTCATTTGATTATTAGAATCATCGAAAGATGGGAAATCACTATGTAGATAGTGGACTCTCATGAACAACATTACATATCCATTAACTAAAGCTTATCCAAAAAGCAGGATAATCGCCACTTAGAGAAGAAGAGTATAAGATACCACGACGATCGGGCTTTAGTGCAAGTGGGAGATTGAAAGTAGTATGCACACAAGCCAAATCATGTTTGATGATAAAGCATATACTTTGAATAATCTTATTCATTTATTAATAAAAAGTATTAATTTATTAAAGGCTTTTAATTATCTACACGATGTCGTTTTTTATAATATGTGATAAACCCATAGTTTTAAGCAATGCTTTTAGAATAATGATGATGATCATTCTAATGAGATCTAAATTTTAGAAAGCTTAAAACTAAAATAGTTCCCAATCATGGATTACTAAATCGGGGATTAGTGAATCCGGATAGATTGGTACATACGCTGTTTTGCTTTCATCGATGAGGATGATTGATCTCATGATCATTTGTGTGGAGACACTAAAGCAAGTATGTAGGTGCTTATTAGAGAATAAGTTCATCGAACGTGGCTCGCTAAGGAATACCTAATGGAGTTTTATTTGCCTCGTCAATAGGAATTCTCGTAGTGATAGTAAGTACAAGTGATCCTCGACTTGAGATCATCATAAGATTGTGGTATGATGAGTTATACTTTGACTTATTCCTTAAGACCCTTAGGTATATCAAAGGGTATGCTTGGGTATAATAAGTGTATATGGAGATAATGTATGATCAATAAAGAATCTACCACTTCTAATAAAAGAAGAGAAATGTCCTATGTGATTCGATAAATGACAACCCAAAGAGTCCTCGGGTTAAGGCGTAATGAAATTAGAAAGGAGTTTCTAATTTGCATTATTTGAGTTGTGCATTTAAGAGATCGAAATACATATAATTAAATAAAATAAGACTTGACAAAGAATTCCATGCCTTATATTTAATCGGGACATCAGATGGTGGTGGAAGGATTGAATCAGATTTGTAACTATTTACTCAAAGGTTCTTTTATGATTAATGTTGAAATCTATATTATCCGGAAAGTCGCTGATCGCTAGGAGGCTTATCCCTATTGTAGAATAAATATTATTTATTTAAATAAATTAATTGTTTAATTTATTTATTTAAATAAGATTAGAATTGTTCTAATTGATTTATTCACAACCTGCTTAATATGGAGAACCTAAAGGGTCACACCATAAAAGGAAGAATAATTATTTAAGAAGTTAATGGCATAATCGTAATAATATGTTATGTATATTTAATTTAATCTATGGTGATAGAATAAATTAAATAGCTTAATATTTATTATTTAATATTTTAGAAATATTAAATATAAATTAATAAGAGGAGTCTTATTAATATTATTACAATTATTATTATTTTAATTTCTAAAAGAGTTTAGGAATTAATTTAATATAAGTATTTCATTTATTCCTAATTGGATTAGGAAGGAAAATTAGTTAAAGGAGTTTAATTAATTATCCCTAATAAGATTAGGGAGCTTAATTAATTAAAAGAATTTAATTAATTAATTAAAACCCAATTCCTTAATTGTTAAGGTGGGTTGCCCACATCTATAAATAAGAGGAGTCTTATTATGGGTAAATGGGTTGTCGATTTTAACAACTATACATAATTCCAATAATTCCAATTTGTTGGAGAGTACACTTCTTGAATTTTTTCTATGTAGATGATAAAAAATATGGGTAGGTTTAGCCAACAACACCCTTCTTCTCTGAAAAATTTTCTTTCTTCCTCAAGTTGGTGGATCACCCCAGAGGCCAAACATTATGGGTAAAATTTTGGCTAACGCCGATCAAAGGAAGGATGCCCAATTAAATTGTTCTAAACACATATCAATATAGATATTAAATTATAACAATTAAACCCCATAAAGATTTGGATTCAAGTCGAACGCTGCACGCTCAACAACGATAAAGGATTCGAGGTGAACTTGCGAGTAATACCGAGGAAGCTCGATCTATTTCAAGGGTATGATTTTATTCTTTATCTTTTCGCTTAATTAATAATAAGAAAGCGGTGATTCCGAGTGCTAATAAAGGGTGATCCGATAATATATGGTTTGTCCAAAATTTTAAACTCGATTTTACACGCGAATATTTGTATCGTTAAAAACCCTAATCATAAGTAGAAACCCTAATTTCATATTAGGAATCCTAAACCCTAATTAGGAAACCCTAATCCTAATTAGCAAGCCTAAAGTAATTAATATGTGTTAATATAATTAAGAAACCCTAATTATACATTAGAAATATGAATTTCTATTTAAAACCCTAATTACATTTTCGAAATTCTTAATTTTCTATTTTTAAACCCTAATTAGAAAATTCTAGAATTAGAGTTTGTAAAAACTAAGGATTAGAACCTTAGGGTTAAACCCTAAGGGTTTGTGAAATTATCTAGTATGCCATTAAAATAATTTTGCTAATGACAAAAATGCCCTTTTTCATTTTCTTTAATTGGTAACTTGTAAAATTACCAAGACCTTTAGTAGGTGAGCAACTACATTGATTTTTGACCTAAAAATCCAGCAAAATTAGTTCATTGCATCAGATCTAAGCTTTATATCATCATATATATAGATTTGGGAGAGAGAAAGTTACTACATTTACTTTATTTTTCACCCTAGCTCTCACCAACTCACTCTCTCTCAACACCTCCGAATTTGCTAAGTTTATCAGTCATAAAACACCTCTCTTAAACACTTAGATCAGATTTGGAGATCAAAATCAAGAATTTAATTAATGCTAGAAGGTATAAACATAATTTGATTTTTGATCCAAGTTGCTAAGAAAAGTTTTGTGTTTATGTGTTTAGATCTTTGCTAGATGATGTTTTATTATGATCTATGTTGATATAATATAGATCCATAGTATCAAAATGCTTTACAATTGAAGTTTTACAAAACTGCCCAAGAACACTTATGTGGTCTGACAATCAAATGTTGGAGCCACATATTCTTTGTCTGGTTTTTGATTTTGATGTTTTAAGTTTTGGATCAGTAGTTTGTTATGTGGTCTCGTGATCTAGAAGTGTAAACACACCATCATCACATGTCAAGATTTCATTTATTCTCATTAAAACCCGTTGACCGCACGACCTACGATCAAATTCTAGGTAACCCGAGAAAGTGCTAAATCGAGTCCGACAACATCTTCAAGCTTTCGATCCGCTGTAATACGTTATTTGATGTTTTGTTATGTACATGTTGTATATGGTAATATGGATTGTAAATCCATGCCTTAAGATTCCTTATATCATCAAATATCGAACGCAAGGTGTAGTCAAACCTAGTCATTCGTCACTGCGGAGATACGCTTTTTGGAAAATCCAAACCGTGAGGAACGAACTTTCGACAACCTTCACCAAGTTGTAACTTGTGATATTGTTGTTGTTTAATTGATCTGTTGTTTTAGTGTTGTTCCTTGTCATGTATACTACAAGTATGAATCAAGAAAGCATCAAAATAATGACCAGAACACTTAGCTAATTGAGCTCGAAATGAGACACTGAAGCGCCTTGGGTTTTCGGGTTACCCGTAAAACCCGTGTATGGTCCGACAAAGATGTTTGAGTGCCCAGATTTTCATGTCATGATGTTTTATGACTGAGTTGTTGATTGTTAATGGTAGTGTTGTAAACATACTACAACATAAAAGTTTAATCAAGCCCATAAACAAATTTAGCAGAGAATTACAAGAGGTTAAACAAGCAAAGTCGATAGTTGATAGTCGCCGTTGTTCTTGAGCTCAAGAACACCAGCATCGACGCTTAGTGTCGCTAAAGGCCTACAACGATTTGTTAATTTATTTTCTAATTTCGAATTTCCAAAAATACTTAAAATTGAAAATAAATTATAAAAATTAAAAATGGTTTTAAAATTATTTTAAATTTCGAAAAATAACTTTTAATTATTTGGAACATTTTCATTAATATTTATAATTATTTGAATATTAATGATATTAGATTTATTTAATTATTAAATTAAATAAATAAGTTAAAAATGATTTTATTGATTTAAAAATCATTTTAAATGAGAAGAAAGTGTTAGAAAATATTTTGAATTATAAAATATAATTTTCAATTTTTTGGAGAATTCTCATTAATAAATTAATATTAATGATATTAGATTTATTTAATTATTATATTAAATAAATGAATTAAAATTGATTTTATTGATTTAAAAATCATTTAAAAATGAGAAAAATGTTTTAAAAATATTTGAAGTTATAATTAATGACTTTTAATTTTTTGATAATAATTTCATTAATATTTAAATATTAACTGGTGATGGTTTAAAATGATTTTAATTAATTTAAATATCATTTAAGTAGAATATTTATGATTTAAAAATATTTGAAGTTATTAACAATAACTTTAATATATTTGACAAGTATAACATTAATAATTTTATATTATTAAATATTAATGATGATAAGACTATTTGATAATTAAATCATTTAAAAATGATTTAAGTGTTTGAAAAATTATTATAAATTATAATAATTATTTAAATATTATTAAAAGCTTCTAAAAAATATTATAAATGATATTTGACTTATCTAATATAATATTGAAGCTTTGAAACTGAATTTAATTGACAATAACTGTGCTAATTGTCGGATAGAGTGACCAGAACACCGAGAATGGACCGAACTCCAACCAGACCGAACTAGTTAGACTTCATAAGTGTTTATATAGGTTATGAACACTAATGTGGCTATGTAATAATGTTTATTCTACAATAGGGATAAGCCTCCCTAGCGATCAACGACTTTTCAGATAATATAGATTTCAACATTAATCATTAAAGAACCTTTGAGTAAATAGTTACCGTACAATTCAATCCTTCCACCATACAATGTCCCAATTAAATATAAGACATGGAATTACTGTCAAGTCTTATTTTATTTAATTATATGTATTTCGATCCTTAAATGCACAACTCCAAATAATGCAAATTAGAAACTCCTTTCTAATTTCATTCTCGCCGCCAAGGACTCTTGGGTTGTCATTTATCGAATCACATAGGACATTTTCTCTTTATTAGAAGTGGTAGATTCTTTATCGATCATACATTATCTCCATGTACAACTTATTATACCCAAGCATACCCTTTGATATACCCTAAGGGTCTTAAGGAATAAGTCAAAGTATAACTCATCATACACAAGATACTATGATGATCTTAAGTCCAAGGATTACTTTTTACTACTATCACTACAGAATTCCTATCGACAGCAAATAAAACTCCATTAGGTATTCCTTAGCGAGCCAACGCTCAAATGAACTTATTCTCTAATAAGCACCTACATACTTGCTTTAGTGTTCCACACAAATGATCATGAGATCAATCATCCTCATCCAATGAGCAAGCAACGTATGTACCAATCTATCCGGATTCACTAATCCCCAATTTAGTAATCCAATGATTGGGAACTATTTTAGTTTTAAGCTTTCTATGAATTTAGATCTCATTAGAATGATCATCATCATTATTCTAAAAGCATTGCTTAAAACTATGGGTTTATCACATATTATAAAACAGCATCATGTAGATAATTAAAAGCCTTTAATAAATTAATACTTTTTATTAATAAATGAATAAGATTGTTTACAAAGTATATGCTTTATCATCAAACATGATTGGCTTGTATGCATACTACTTTCAAATGGGTAGTTAGATGTTATTATATTGTGGATCGTGAGCACCAAACTCGGGGTCGTAACTTGATTTGGGGGTGTCACATCCAATGACACATCTACCTAGCGAATCAACGACTAGAGGATGCAGTAAGCCATCTATGTGCAACAAAGATAAATTCGCCAACTGAAAAGTTTGGATGCAAGCATACATGGATTTAATAGATGAAGATCTATTTGAAAGCTGCTTCAAAATGGGCCCTACGTTCCTACAAAGCTTGCACCAACTACAGACGATCCTAATAGAATACAGATCAAGGTCAAGGAGGAATGGACAGACAACGAAAAGAGAGATGTTCAACTCGACAAAAAGGCCAAGAAAATTTTGTTCCAAACCTTAGAAGATGATCTGTTTGAAAACGTGGTCAACAACAAAAAAACAAAGGAGGTTTGGGAAGCATTGCTCATCATGCATGAAGGAATAGAAGAAGTCAGAGAAAATAAACAATCTCTCCTGAGTCAACAATATGAGATGTTTACACATCGCTCAAGGAGAAAACGCCACCGCCACTTACTTAGAGATTCAATGTACCGCTTCAACCGCTCACGAGCCCATGGAACAATCTATCCAAATAAAGATCTAATCATAAAGTTCATGAGAGCCTTACCAAGTTAGTGGGATGCCAAAACCACTACTATTAGAGAGTCAAAGAATCTCTATGAAATGACTGTTCAACAGTTATATGGCAACCTTCTTATATACGAACTTGAGCTGACTCAACGAGCAGAAACTCTATCTGAAGGAAGAAATAAGGATAAGGGTGTTGCTCTCAAAGCAACTGAAAATACCTCTAAAGTCAACACTGAAATTAACTTTGACTATGATGAAGATGATGATGAGGACTTTGCAATGCTAGTGAAAAGTCTCGAAGGTTCACGCACAAGGCAAAATCAAGAAGCCAAAGAAGTCAAGAATTATTATAGATCAGAGCAAATAAATGATCTATGCTACAATTACAAGAAGCCTGACCATTTCATTGCTAACTACAAAAAACCCCTCAGAGAAGAACTAAAGAAGAAATCACATCCAAAGAAGGAATTCAAAGGCAACAAAAGGCCTCAAAAGAGAGACAAAGGCCTTGTAGCTGGAGGATCGTGGAGTGACTCAGACAATGACTCAACTTCCGAATCTGGAGATGATGAAGATCCTCAAATGGTAAATCTTTGCCTGATGGCCAAGCATGCAAAGAATAAACAAAACTCCAACATACATAAAGTAAGTATAGATGAGGTATTTGACTTCAACTCTCCTGATATAGACATTGATGATTTAAGAAGCGCACTACATGGCATAACATCCGACCGCATCAATACATGAAATGGTTTAGAGTTCGCCTCGTAACAAAAATAGTAATGAATGTTTCTAAGTACAAAGAAAAGAAAAGGAAGTAAACACAACTTAAGGAATGTAATGTAACATTGTTTATGCTTTGTTAAACCTTAAGGAATGTAATGAAAAGGTTGAAATAACCTAGTCGAATATAAGTGCAAGGGTAATGATATAACTGGAACGAATAGTAAATGAATCTAATACACAATTAGATTGAAATAAAGGGTATGATATAGTCATATACATACTTGATTATATGTGACCTAATGTAAGGCATTATGTGATCATGTATTGTAGAGACTTGAACGACTTGAACATAAAGTTAAAAATACCGTAGCGTACGCTAAAGGCAAGTATTCTAACTCTTGTCTCGATTCAATCTGAACAAGTTTTGAGGTTCATGTATTCTTTTCGCATGAATTGAGTTATGATAAAGTTGAAGCCAATTCCTTTGGCTAGACTTGATGTATTGATAATCTATTCATGTATTATCAAATGTTGCTATCTTTTGTCAACTACTTGATATGGTTTTCAAAAGAAGACCTGAAATGTTAAACCAATGTTTTGTTTCGGTAAAACGACAGTACGTGAGGTTGCTAAATGTTTAAACGCATACGTTTAATGGATGTAGTGTTGATCAAAATAGAACAATATAAGCCGATCACCTAAAAGTGCTCGTAAGTAATATTCGGGCTTACGGACTTACTTCCGTGTTGTCCTTTTCCAATAAAGAATGAATACCGAGGTCTCGATCGAGTGAATGTTTTACTAAATCGTTGTTATTGTAAAACATTTTTGAAAGAAAAGATGAAGTTCTATTTTGAATTATCAATAGTACTTCATAACAATTGTTCAGTTATTGAAGATATACGATTTATATGTGTCAAACATGTTGTTATTAAATTGTTATACTTGCTGAGCCAGTTTGCTCACTCTTGCTTGAACCATATGAATGCAACTAAGACCAACGTCCGGAGGATCGAAAAAGGATAAGGGAAAACTAAAATGATTACTAAGTCGTCTTTGTAATAGTATAGGTTTATTGTTGTAATTTAAGCGATATTATGACAAAGAACCTTTGTAACGGGTATAGAACTTGGTAAATGTAAATGTTACTTTAAATATATAGAAGTTATGTTCGTTCTTTGAGACTTTTCAATTGAATGAATGTATGAATGTTGTACAATATAGCACCATCTGTTGGGTTGGAAGATACCTAGATTTGGGGGTGCTACAAGTTGGTATCAAAGCCTAGGTTATAAAACTTAAAGGGGGGAGTAGAACCTTAAGTCATAACCTTAAGAAAGAATAAAGAAGTAAAAGATGGAAAGTAACCCTATAAAAATGCATTATATTATGTTATGTATTTCTATTTATTTTACTGACGTGTACTAATCAAACTATATTGTTTATTATAGATGTCAGGAGAAAATGACATGTATAGAGATATACATGTAGTAAGCGAGGATTCAGTTAATCGGGTAGAGATACTACCAAATCCCGTAGCCGTAGAACCAGAGTTGGTGACCATCGAGTCGGGAGACTCAGACGATTTAGACTACATGTCTATATTTTATGGCATGCTAGAGGAGGAGGTGGACATGATGTCCTTTGACCAGGTTCCACCTATAGAGGAAATGTCTACGGGAGAATCAATGAAAGCATTATTTATGTCGGTATTGGATAGGAATGTCCATTACTGCTAAGAGGTTAAGGAGTTGAAAGAGGATCTCCGAGCTGTCCGGGAGGATAAGACTAGCATGGAGGGAATGTGGGAAGAGGAGCATGATGATAGAATTTTAGCTAAGGACAAGGTCCGAGAGCTGAAATGTGAAGTCTTTGAGCTCAAGCTGGAGCTAAAGACTAAAAAGAGGAAGTTGGAGAGGATGTCTTATATACATAGGAGTTCTCACGTAGATTTCCAAAGCAGGAAGGTAGTTGGATATCGAGAAGAAGAGTATGCATCCGACACACTATCAAGAGAGATGTGATTCGCGGCCCCGCCAAAGAAGGATTTTGAGAATTTCTACTACAGATGTAGTTCAGCAATAGCTAGAGTAGAATAGATATGTAAATATTATGTATCTAGTAGTGATGTAAAAACCTCTTTGTATAACAAAGGGTAGTCTTTTGTAAATCCCAATTTTTAGAAAGTAATTGTGGGATGGTAATGTAATCAGCTAAGGTTGAGTAATGTAAACAATGTAGTGTTATACTATAAGTTATGAATCAATATAAGTCTTTTTATGGAATATGTTAAGTAATGAGTGTGAGTTTTTGTTTATTACAAATAATAACAAACCAACAAGAATAAAGTAATAATGATGTGTTGTTTTCTTAACAACAAAATGCCGCCAAGAAGGAGACAACGAAATCAAGGCGCTAATGTTAACCAACTGGAGGGTGGTCCGGTTAATCCAATGCAGGAGTTCGTTAATCTTTTAACGGCTGCATTTAATAGAATGGGGGCTAATGTACTCGTGATTCCTGGAGTAGTACGAGCTACTACTTTTAAGGATTTCAAAAGTGTAGGTACACCGGAGTTCAAAGGAACTACGGACACTATAGAAGCCCAGATAAGTGTAAAAGAAATTGAGAAAGCATTTGTAATAGCAAATGTTGAGGAGGGTCAAAAGGTTGCCTTTGCAACCTATTTGATTAAAAGAGAGGCCAACTTCTGGTGGGAGGCAAACCAAGCTAGGGCCGATATAGGAAATCTAACGTGGGAGAGGTTCAAGGAGATTTTCTTCGAGAACTATTTTCCCATGAGTATGCAAGGGAGGATGGAGATGAGGTTCCTGGAATTGAGACAAGGGGATATGACAGCTCCCCAGTATGCTGCCAAGTTTAATGAACTGGCACGATTTGCTCCACATCAAGTGGACACTGAAGTGAGAAAGGCTAGAAGGTTTGAGTAGGGCTTGAAACCCTGGCTCTATAGCCAAATCTCGGTGTTCCAAAGTACTTCCTTTGGAACCATACTAGAAAAGGCAATAATTGCCCGAAGGAGGGAATGAGGCTCTTAGCACTCAAAAAGATAAGAAGACCAAAGGCAATGTTGATGGAGGAACCAAGACTGAGGGAGACAGTGGAAGTGGCGACGGTCAGAAGAGAAAGGGCTTTAACTCTGGGAATACCAGAGTAAAACAAGGGGACTCTAAGAGGAGGATGGAGGCTCAGAAAACCTATGGGAAGACTCACTTAGAGTCTGCCTCAAAAAGTAGGGTATGTTATAATTGTGGATAGAAGGGCACATTTTGCCTAACTGTCCCTAATCCAAGAAGAATCACGGATTCTTTGTATGTGGATCAACTGACCACATAGAAAATAATCGCCTCAAGAAGGGATAAAAGAAAATAAGGGAACTAATGGCGGAAGTTAGCTATTAGTGGTCCGATTCGGTGGGAAATCAATGGCCCGCACTTTTAATACGACGGTCCAAGATGCGGTGGCATCGGGGGATGTTGTTGGTGTATTATTCGATCAACAATATAAATGCATACGCTTTATTTGATTCGGGTGCTACTTGTTCGCTTTTATAGCATGTGATTTTACTAGGCGACTAGAATTATTTCCAGAAAAATTGCCTATACCTTTGAACATTAAGGTAGCAAACGAAGAGATAATTCTTGTTGAAGATATTCATATGAGTTGTTACGTAGATGTACGTGGTTGTAAGTTATTGGTAGATTTAATACCAATAAAGTTAGGAGAATTCAACGTAATTTTTGGAATGGATTGGTTGATTAATTATGGAGCAATTATAGATTGCCAAAAGAAATGTGTGAGCATCAGGATGTTGAAGTAACCTCCTGTAGTATTTTACGGTAGTAAATTGCCAGGACGTCCGTGTTGCCTTACGATGACACAAACGAGAAAACTTTTAAGGAAGGGTTGTGTAGGTTACCTATGCCATGTTGTTGATACCCAGAGAGTGGGAGCAACCATGGAACAAATACCTATAGTAAACGAATTCATGGATATATTTCCAAGTGAGTTATCGGGTTTACCACCGATAGGGAGATCGAAAGTACAGTAATACGCGTGGTTGCATAGTAGCCAATGGTATTGATTATTGATTCTTACGTGATAAGTCACTCAGTTTTGTTTTATTGGTATTATTAGTGTAATAAAACAGAAAGCTTTTTATATAAAACAGAATACTTTTATAAAGTTATTTGTTTTATTAGACAATAATTAAAATATATTATATTTTATTATGCATAGTGTTTGCATAGTGCCTACATAGTGTTTGCATAGTAAAATACTTTTATAAAGTTATTTGTTTTATTAGACAATAATTAGAATATATTATATTTTATTATACACAGTGTTTTGCATAAGTGCTCGCATAGTGTTTGCATAGTAAAATCTTTTATAAAGTTATTCGTTTTAATAGATTATAAATAGAATATATTATATTTTATTTAAAAGATTTTGCTTTAAATATGGACCGCCATATTAAAGTAAATCAATCTGGATCGTTCATGAGTTAGTTACTATGCAGTCCATTTTTCTATAAATAGAAACTCATTCCTTCTTTATTTCTTACGAATTCACTGAAACTCTAGAGAGATAAACTATAGAGAGAAAGAAGAAAAGTATTCTGCTACTTCACTACTCATATATTCAGTACTCTTCTTCTTAAGGTAAGGGATATTATTTGTTGTACTCACAGGGGATATCTCTTGTGAAATTCTTCTAATATTCCGTTCTTTATTATTCTGTCGGAATATCCCGTCTCGTGCGCTTACATTGCACCGGTTCCATTATTTATTATTCGCTTAATATATCTCATGCGTGCGCTTACTGTGGGACCGAATCCATTATTTATTATTCTATTGGAATAACCTATCTATGAGAAGTATCGCATGCATGGTGATTTTTGTTGTTATTATATTCTTTATTATTCTGTTGGAACATCCCGCTTGCATTTAATTTACCGACCTAGTTAGTTATTATTATTCATTGGAATATCGTATGTGAATTTTACGTGGGACCGGGTTCCGTTATTTATTATTCTATTTGGAATAACTCGCCTGCAAGCGGTCTATCGCAAGCATGGTGATTTCTTTTGTTATTCCATTCTTTATTATACTCATTTGGTTAAAACTTTGACTTCTATACTCCATGAAATTAGTGGAATATTATTGATATTTGCACTTCATCCAGTATCTTTTCATGGAAATATTCTTCTGAGCATTCTTGAATTTTACTCTACAAAGAAGTATTATGTTGACAATTTGGACGTTATCAGTTCCTAGATAAATTAATTCTTGAACTTGTTTATTGAATTCTTATATCATTGTCATCATTCTAATGTTTATATTTTGTTGAAAGTCATCTGTGGCCTGTAGTGCATAGATGGACTTGGTATGATTATGACCAGGGATTATTCGGTGTAATCATGACCGTAATGTTACAAATGATGTGGAAAAAGTCCTCATTGGCCTGTAGTGCATTGATGGATAGATTTTGTTATGATTATGGCTATGGATTCTCTTTGGTCGTAGTGCAAAGATGAATTGTTTTATGGCATGATCAGGACCGTTGATGAAAACATGATTATCTTAAGCCGTAGTGCATGGATAATTCGTGGTCGTGATACTAAAGAATATCCTTGGCCGTAGTGCATGGGTGATTTGATGATGTGGATTATTTATTAAGCTGAGTCCTAGCGATAAATGTGATGAAAAACCTTTTAAATCATAGAAGATAGTAGATTTTATTCCCTACTTGACTCTTCTAATGGATTGCTTGTTCCGCTGCAGTTAAACTTGATAGTTATTATATTTTATCAATTTAACACTGTTGAAGGCTAACGATAAATTATTTTGCATTATCTTAGTCATAATATTTCATCGGGCTAGTTGAGCTCACCCTTTCTTTCACTGTTCTCTTCAGGAAATGAGAATGTAGCTGGGACTAGTCAGGGAACAGAGTGATGATCCTAGATGTTTGCATTAGTAGTCCTCACTATTCTATAAAATAGAGTGATAATAATTGTAATGAGGACTCCTTTTGAGTTTTTATACTCTCTAGTAGACAATATTTGTATTCAAACTCACAGTTTATGTTTTTTCGTATTGTACACGACAGTTGTATTATTAAGTTGTATATGAATTTTGTACCATGTATCTGGCGACTCAAGATGGGTGATGTATACCTAATTTTGGGGGCATCACAGTTGGTATCAAAGCTTAGGGATATGATCCCTGGCTGAGATGTGAGACAAGAACTAGGAGGGGAGAGATGGGGAATTCATTCGCTAGTATGATCTACCTTAGTTTACTTGTTATTTAATTGGTCGGTCAGAGTATAGGGATAATATGTGATATGTTAATTAACCCTTGTTTTATGACAGTGTTTGAAAATGGCATCTGAAAAATGTTGAGTTAAGCAATGAAGCACATGAGACCGTTGAGTTAGCTCAACCAAAAGGTAACGACCAACAATACGATAATAATCATACCGATTGGTAACGATCATCTGAACAATGATAACCATCGGGGAAATTATCATGCCAAGAATGGTAACCACTTGATGGTAATCATGGCTAAGATAATAGAAGTAGAAATTTTAAGTAGAGAAGGTCATTTAGCTCGATTTTGTCGATATAAGTGAAGTCAAGTCCACCGAACGGTGGCACCAAAGGCGGATCTGAGACAAAATAAAAGTCGGATGGTTTCGGGAAGAACGTTTTTCGTGACTTCTCAAAAGCGAGTGACCCAACAAAGTTGGCACGAGTAGTTAATTATAAATTCTCATAAGTCTATACCTTATTAGATACCGGTTCTACCCATTCTTTTATCTCTTAATTGCGCCAATGTATAAATTTGACTTCGGAGAAATTAGACTTTGACTTATTGGTTGAAACTTCAATAGTAGAAACCTTCGTTACCTCCAATCGCTTATAAATCTTGTTGATTCAAATTGATACTTTCACGTTATTCGTCGATCTTATCGCTCTTTGAAACAAAACTTGCCTTTGATGCGATTTTAGGAATCGATTAGTTAACTACTCATCAAGCTTTTCGTAAGGTTGTTAGCTTTCATATTCCTAACCAACCTATTATGCGAATTCAAGCAACCAAACCACTAAATTCAATCATTGTCATATCAAGCCATAAGTAAAGAGCCCCGGTCCTTTCGTTGTTGACTTCCTTGTGTGGAATGCACCGAAGCCGAACTTTCCGTAGGGGACGTTGTGAATAACGGTGGCAAGTTGATAGGTATCAATGTGACGTGCTATCCAAGTCTTGGATGAGAGTCACAATTTTGAATGATATTTCTATTGTTAATAAATTTCCTGACGTATTCTTGAAGACTTCTTAGCCTACCTTTAGAGCGTGAAATCAATTTTTGAATCGACCCTCAAAGACAAAACCCATTTCTTAAACCCTCAAATATTTCTTCAACTAAAATGAACGTAATATGCGCCAAAGACGTTGACTCGAAGTCATTTGAAGATTACGATCGTACCATTCAATACCATAGTGGGAAAGCAAACGTTGTAGCTGACGCGTTGAGTAGAAGATCGTATGCGTTTACGAGTGCGATGTTGTTAACATAAAGACCCATTTTGTACGACTTACAAATGATGAAGATAGAGTTAAAGACTCTACGAACCCACGTGAAGATAACGAATATACGACTAGAATCAACTTTAATCGATAACGTTAAAGCCGTTTAAGCTACACACCCGGAGCTGATGAATGTGAAGAAGAAGGTTCAAGAGGGCGTTATTCTAGAAGCAAGAATCGACAAAGAAAGGAAATCTCAACCCTCGATTTAATTGGCTATTTTAAATCCTCGATCAAGTAAGGCGTGGCTTATAGACTCATTTTACCGCCAAGTATGTCGCGTGTTCATAACATTTTTAATGTATCGATGTTACGTTAATATGTGGACGACCCGAATCACATTATTAATTTAGATCTGGACGAGATAACAGAAGATGAACGTATGAGGAGATACGTGTTAACATCTTGGATAAGAAGGATCATAATCGATGCTCAAAAGTTATACCTCAAGAGTTAGAATTTGAAGTGAAGTCAAGGTATCCTCACCTGTTCGGCATACCAGGTACGTACGTAAATTTTGAGGGCGAAATTTCATAAGGAGGGGAGATTGTGAGACCCCAGATTTTATGAAAAAAGATTTAATTTTCTCGACATAATTTTTTTAATATTATGGTGTTGATTTGATGTAATGTTATAGTTGTGGGTAATATTTACAAATTTTGCAAAGTAAGCAAGTGGTTATATAATATTCGATTGGTCGGGGAATATTCTTTTTGTTGGGGAATATCCGTACGACGGTACAATCATTGGTGGACACCACAACAAAATTATTGTCGGATTGAGAAAACGACAAAAATATTTTATGAAAATAACGGCGAAAGTTTTACCGTTAATACTGTTGAACTACTTAGGTAGTAAAGAATACGATGTCTGGCGTGGTTGCATAAGAAGCACACCAGTATTGATTATTGATGCTTACGTGATAAGTCACTCAGTTTTGTTTTATTGGTATTATTAGTGTAATAAAACAGAAAGCTTTTTATATAGAACAGAATACTTTTATAAAGTTATTTGTTTTATTAGAAAATAATTAGAATATATTATATTTTATTATGCATAGTGTTTGCATAGTGCCTGCATAGTGTTTGCATAGTAAAATACTTTTATAAAGTTATTTGTTTTATTAGACAATTATTAGAATATATTATATTTTATTATGCATAGTATTTGCATAGTGCTTGCATAGTATTTGCATAGTAAAATCTTTTATAAAGTTATTCGTTTTTATTAGATTATAAATAGAATATATTATATTTTATTTAAAAGATTTTGCTTTAAATATGGACCGCCAGATTAAAGTAAATCAATCTGGATCGTTCATGAGTTAGTTACTATGCAGTCCATTTTTCTATAATAAGAAGCTCATTCCTTCATTATTTCTTATGAATTCACTGAAACTCTAGAGAGATAAACTATAGAGAGAAAGAAGAAAAGTATTTTGTTACTTCACTACTTATATATCCAAAGACTCTTCTTCTTAAGGTAGGGATATTATTTGTTGTACTAAGTAGGGAGTATTATTTCTTTTGTATTAATGAAGAGAACTTCATTATTCCATTCTTTAGTATTCATTGGAATAACTTTGATATCTGCCAAGTTACCCTATACTTGGTAAAATTCTTCTAATATTCCGTTCTTTATTATTTCGCCGGAATATCCCGTCATGCATGCGTTTAAGCGGACTGGTTCCATTATTTATTATTCGTCGGAATATCTTGTGCGTAATGCTTTACAGGACCTGGTTTCATTATTTATTATTTCGTTAGAATAACTTTGTCATATCGCAATACCGCATGCATGGTGATTTCGTTGTTATTCCATTCCTTATTATTACATTGGAACATCCCGCTTGCATTTAATTTTGCCTGACCTGGTTCCGTTATTATTATTCTGTTGGAATATCGTGTCTGTGCATTTTACGCCGGACCTGGTTCCGTTATTTATTATTATGTTGGAATAACCTGTCTGTGCGGTCTATCGCATGCATGGTGATTTCTTTTGTTATTCCATTCTTTATTATACTCAGTTAGTTAAAACTTTGACTTCTATACTCCATGAAATTAGTGGAATATCCTTTATATTTGCGCTTCATCCATTATCTTTTCATGGAAATATTCTTCTGAGCATTCTTGAATTTTACCCTACAAAGTAGTATCATGTTGACAATTTGGACGTTATCAGTTCCTAGATAAATTAATTCTTGAACTTGTTTTATTGAATTCTTATATCATTGTCATCATTCTCATGTTTATATTTTGTTGAAAGTTATCTGTGGCCTGTAGTGCATAGATTGACTTGGTATGATTATGACCATGGATTATTAGGTGTAATCATGACCGTAATGTTACAAATGATGTGAAAAAAGTCCTCATTGGCCTGTAGTGCATTAATGGACATTTTTTGGTATGATTATGGCTATGGATTCTCTTTGGTCGTAGTGTAAAGATGAATTATTTTATGGCATGATCAGGACCGTTGATGAAAACATGATTATCATAAGCCGTAGTGCATGGATAATTTGTGGTCGTGATACTAAAGAATATCCTTGGTCGTAGTGCAGGGGTGATTCGATGATGTGGATTATTTATTAAGCTGAGTCCCAGTGATAAAAGTGATGAAAAACCTTTTAATTCATAGAAGATAGTAGATTTTATTCCTACTTGACTCTTCTAATGGATTGCTTGTTCACCGCTAGATTAAACTTGATAGTTATTATATTTTATCGCTTAACATCGTTGAAGGCTAACGATAAATTATTCTCGCATTATCTTAGTAATAATATTTCTTCTTGGGCTAGTTGAGCTCACCTTTCTTCCACCGTTTCTCTTGAAATGAGAACGAATGGGACTAATGGGAATAGAGTGATGATCCTAGATGTTTGCATTAGCAGTCCTCACTATTCTGTGAAAAAGTGTGATAATAATTGTAATGAGGACTCCTTTTGAGTTTTTATACTCTTTAGTAGACAATATTTGTATTCAAACTCACAATTTATGTTTTGTCGTATTGTACACGACAGTTGTATTATTAACTTGTATATGAATTCTGTACCATGTATCATTCGACTTAAGATGGGTGATGTATACCTAATTTTGGGTGTGTCACATTATATCTAAAAGGGATAAACAAACAAATCTTAATTCCGCTGTGTTGGAATCATTAACAAAGTATTTCGAAAAGAAATTTAAATATCTATTCAATCCCCCCTTCTAGATAACTATTGTGCCTTTGGGAACTAACAATTGGTATCAGAGCAGGTTCTACCATATAGCCTACAAAGTTTAAGTAGATCCAATGTGATAACCCGGGATTTCAAATAATCCAAATTTTTCGAATAATTTTTTTATTATTAATATTAATTATCAATATTGTGATGTGTATCTGTGATACGAGTCTCGAATATTAGTCAATTTATGTATTGACTGCAAAATTAGAGTAGAGTTGTGCTTAACAGCTTTAGAAACCCTAACCCTAATTTCTGGATAGGCCGGATTCAATAGAAAATATAATTAAAATAATTATATTATTGAGTACATGTTTGTACTGTATAGATTTATTGATCAATGATTGTTCGGGTAGGGTACAATATTACTAAACCCTAATAAGGGATTAGAAACCCTAATCTCTGGATTAGAAACCCTAACGTACCGTTAGAAACCCTAATCATAAGCCAGGAAACCCTAATTTCATATTCAGGAATCTTAAACCCTAATTAAGAAACTCCAATCCTAATTAGCAAGCCTAAAGTGATTATTTTGTGTTAATATAATTAGGAAACCCTAATTATACGTTAGAAATATTAATTTCTATTTAAAACCTTAATTACATTTTCAAAATTCTTAATTTTCTATTTTTAAACCCTAATTAGAAAATTATAGAATTGGAGTTTGTAAAGCCTAAGGGTTAGAACCTTAGGGTTAAACCCTAAGGGTTTGTGCAATTGTCTAGTATGCCATTAAAATAATTTTGCTAATGACAAAAATGACCTTTTTCATTTTCTTTAATTGGTAACTTGTAAAATTACCAAGACCTTTAGTAGGTGAGCAATTACATTGACTTTGTGACCTAGAACTCCAGCAAAATCAGTTCATTGCATCAGATCTAAGCTTTATATCATCATATATATATATATATATATATTTGGGAGAGAGAAAGTTACTACATTTACTTTATTTTTCAACCTAGCTCTCACCAACTCACCTCTCTCAACACCTCCAAATTTGCTAAGTTTATCACCACACAAAACACCTCTCTTAAACACTTAGATCAGATTTGGAGATTAAGATCAAGAATTTAAAGGTAGAAGGTATAAACATAATTTGATTTTTGATCCAAGTTGCTAATAAAATTTTTGTGTTTATGTGTTTATATCTTTGCTAGATGATGTTTTATGATGATCTATGTTGATATAACATAGATCCATAACATCAAAATGCTTTGAAATTGAA
The DNA here is from genome assembly GCA_020205615.1 of Panax quinquefolius. Classification (NCBI taxonomy): domain Eukaryota; kingdom Viridiplantae; phylum Streptophyta; class Magnoliopsida; order Apiales; family Araliaceae; genus Panax; species Panax quinquefolius. Next base: position 51,723,381 of record CM035171.1, on the reverse strand, counting down.
GTTTTACAAAACTGCCCAAGAACACTTATGTGGTCTGACAATCAAATGTCAGGAGCCACATATTCTTGTATGTTTTTGATTTTTGATGTTTTAAGTTTTGGATCGGTAGTTTGTTATGTGGTCTGTGATTTGGAAGTGTAAACTGTAGGAACGAACTTTCTGACAGCCTTTGACCAAGCTGTAACTTGTGATGTTGTTGTTGTTTAATTGATCTGTTGTTTTAGTGTTGTTCCTTGTCATGTATACTACGAGTATGAACCAAGAAAATACCAAAATAATAACCAGAACACTTAGCTAATTGAGCTCGAAATGAGTCACTCGAACTGCCTTGGGTTTCTAGGTTACCCAGAAAACCCAGGTATGGTCTGATAGTATGTTTGAGAGCCCAAATTTTCATGTCATGATGTTTTATGACTGAGTTGTTGATTGCTAATGGTAGTGTTGCAAATCTACTACAACAAAAACGTTTAATCAAGCCCAGAAACAAATTCAGCAGAGAATTACAATAGGTCAAACAAGGCAGGTTGATAGCTAAGCTATCAGTGTTCTTGAGCTCAAGAACACCAACAACGACGCTTAGTGTCGCTAAAGGCCTACATCGATGGTTTATTTATTTTCTAATTTCTGAATTTCTAGAAAATACTTAAAAATAGAAAATAAATTATAAAAATTAAAAAATAGTTTTAAAAATCATTTTAAATTCTGAAAAATAACTTTTAATTATTTCGGACATTTTTCATTAATATTTATAATTATTTGAATATTAATGATATTTAATTTATTTAATTAGTGTATTAAATAAATTAGAGAAAAATGGTTTTAATATTATAAAAAATCATTTTAAATAATAATAAAGTGTTTAAAAATATTTTAAGTTATAAAATGTAACTTTTAATATTTTTAGAGAATTTTCATTAATAATTTAATATTAATTATATTATATTTATTTAATTATTAATTTAAATAAATAAGTTAAAAATAATTTTATTGATTTAAAAATCATTTTAAATGAGAAGAAAGTGTTAGAAAATATTTTGAATTATAAAATATAATTTTTAATATTTTTAGGAATTCTCATTAATAAATTAATATTAATGATATTAGATTTATTTAATTATTATATTAAATAAATGAATTAAAATTGATTTTATTGATTTAAAAATCATTTAAAAATGAGAAAATGTTTAAAAATATTTAAGTTATAATTAATGACTTTTAATATTTTGACAATAATTTTTTAATATTTAAATATTAATGGTGATGGTTTAAAAATGATTTTAATTAATTTAAAAATCATTTAAGTATAGTATTGATGATTTAAAAATATTTTAAGTTATTAACAATAACTTTAATATATTTGACAAGTATAACATTAATATTTTTATATTATTAAATACTAATGATGATAAGATTATTTGATAATTAAATCATTTAAAAATGATTTAAGTGTTTGAAAAATTAATATAAATTTTAATAATTGTTTAAATATTATTAAAAGATTAGAAAAATATTATAAATGATATTTGACTTATCTAATATAATATTGAAGCTTTGAAACCTGAATTTAATTGACAATAATCGTGTTAATTATCGGATAGAGTGACCGTAATAACAGAGAATGGATAGAACTCCAACTGCATAGAACTAGTTAGACTTGATAAGTGTTTATATAGGTTATGAACACTAATGTGGCTATGTGATAATGTGTCTAGGATAAGATTGACTGAAAATTACAGTGATACGTGTTGTGAATTATTGTGCTAATTGTGAGACCGATATTATTGGTTATAGGTCTTTCGAAAACAGATAAGTATATTGTGTAGCTGTAAATAGCGGAATATGCAAGTTTCCTAACTCAACCTTGAGTTATATTCATTCAATTATTATAGTGGTTAATTATTGTTAATTATACCACGTCCAAGAATTTATTGTTGATTATTCGCAGTTAGTGCATGTTTAATAATTCAAATTGAATTACTGATTCAGAAAATATATATTCGTAGAATTACTGTTGTTGGATACTCATATCTATAGAAGCTAATATTGACAGTACAAATAATTCCTTTTTATTGTCGAATTATGTTGAGAAATGTCTTAGCTAATTATTCTGGCTAGACGAACATTTGTTAGAACTTGATAGGTTCAAGAAGAGAATAGAAGAGAATTTAATTATTATTGATAGATCAATGCCAGTCGTATCGACTAGATCGAAAAAGAAAACTTGATAGGTTTGAGAAGAGAAGATAAGATAAGTGATTAGATATTGAAATCATTGAATTTCGTTGTTACATCAAATCTTGATTCTGGGACTGATAAGAACAACCTTTTATATAAAGGGAACATTTTTAGTCGTATATTCGACCATTGCGCGCGATGTAAGTATTATACATAATATAGGGTTCAAGGAGTTGGCCGGCTCTAAGTACTTGCAGAGGGGTATGATTTAATCTTTACGGTTATCTTATAGACCTGCGTATATATCAATGTAAAACTTTGATATATACCCGAGAAGAGAAGTTCAAGATCCAATGGATCATTCAGCATAAATCTGGAAAACATTCCACTTTGTAATTGCGTAGAATTGATTCTTGATTATTCATTAGAATATCGCAGAAACTTTGAAAGCGTTGTACTCTTTCATTATCAAATTATTGTGTTGCATAAATTATGAGAAGACTTGTTAATTATTAAAGCTTTGTTCAGCTATTTCAAAGTTTCCCAAACTTTGGTTTCATTCTATCAAAATAGATGGTGCATTCTTATTGATTCAGTATACATTTATTGTATGTCTTAACTCAAGGGCAAACTTGTTGCTCACCCTTGCTAAAGAAAATATTTCAGCTAGGAACGAAGAGGCCAGCGGGTCAAAGAAGAACAAAGATAAAGGCAAAATGCTTTGGATTAGTTTTTATAAACATTATTATTATGTTATATTTGTAAACCCTTTTGTTTATTTAAAGGGTATGTTTGTAATGTTAAGGTTAGAGGAGTCGAGACTATTGTATTAACAATCTCATTAATGCCTTATGTATTACTATTTCTATATGAATAAGTAGTTAGATGTTATTATATTGTGGATCGTGAGCACCAAACTCGGGGGTCAGGTAACCCGGATTTGGGGGTGTCACAGGTTAGTATCAAAGCTGTAGGTTATAAACCTTAAGTGGGGTGGGGGAAAACCCTAGGATTATAACCATACGCGAGATAGAGAAAACTCATTTAGAGTTCTAAGTGAGGGATTGCCGAAGTGCATCAATAATGAGATATGTGGACACATAGTGTGAGAAGTTTGTACTAATGAAGTACTAGTCAAGTTATTTAAACTGATTGTAGGATGTCTGGAGAAGATGAAACGAGTGCGGAGATGCTAGCGGCTGTTGCACCAATGCCAGAAGTCGAGGTGCTAGTGCAAAGCGAATTATTTGAGAAATTAGGAGAAGATGAACCTATGATTAATCTGGGGAGTGATCATGACGATTATCCCGAGATGTATCTGAGTGGAGATGAGGAGGCTGAGTCTGAGCAAGCTAGGGTGGAGAAAAAGAATAAGACCAAAGTTGGAGAACAAGATCAACTATCTGTAGAAGTTCAAGAACTCCGGAGTAAGGTATTTCTCTTGGAGGAGTTGTGGAAGACAAAGCGAGCGTTACGCGAAATGACTGAAGAACGGAATGAGCTTAAGACTCAGGTGGAAAGGATGAAGACTGAAGGTGGTGGATCATCTGAAGGAACAATCAAACAGCAGAAAGACAAGAATAAGAGGAAGAGGGACGATGACAACCCTAATTCTGAAAAGTCAAACCCGAAGAAGAAGCAAGCCTGTAGCAAGTGTGGAAAGACTCACGCGGGAGAATGCATAATGTGGAAGAATGTGTGCTTCAACTGCAAGTAGGAAGGACATATTTCTCTACATTATCCTAAGCCGAATATGAAGAAGTGTTATTTATGTGGGAGAACGGGTCACGAATTCAACAAGTGTCCCATCAAGAAGAAGACTGGTGAAGGGAGTGGGTGATAGACAACTTAGATATAAGTGATAATATCTATTGGTAGAAGATTATGATATTAAGTGTTGTAATATCGAGAACGATGTGTGAACATATGTAAATAAAAATATATTTGTATGAATGAAATCTTTATTTTCTATATGAATATAAGATTAAGATTAATTTGTGTGTTCTTAAAACTCATACTTATGGTAAGTTAATGACTCATAATTATATGAAATGTAATTTCTTACTGGGCTAGTTGAGCTCACCCTTTCTTTCACTGTTCTCTTCAGGAAATGAGAACGTAGCTGGGACTAGTCGGGGAACAGAGTGATGATCCTAGATGTTTGCATTAGTAGTCCTCAATATTCTGTGAAATAATGTGATAATAATTGTAATGAGGACTCCTTTTGAGTTTTTATACTCTTTAGTAGACAATATTTGTATTCAAACTCACAGTTTATGTTTTGTTGTATTGTACACGACAGTTGTATTATTAAGTTGTATATGAATTCTGTACCATGTATCTGGCGACTCAAGATGGGTGATGTATACCTAATTTTGGGGGCGTCACAGTTGGTATCAAAGCTTAGGGATATCATCCCTGGCTGAGATGTGAGACAAGAACTAGGAGGGGAGAGATGGGGAATTCATTCGCTAGTATGACCTACCTTAGTTTACTTGTTATTTAATTGGTCGGTCAGAGTATAGGGATAATATGTGATATGTTAATTAACCCTTATTTTATGACAGTGTTTGAAAATGGCATCTGAAAATGTTGAGATAAGCAATGAAGCACATGAGACCGTTGAGTTAGCTCAACCAAAAGGTAACGACCAACAATACGATAATAATCATACTGGTGGCAACGATCATCGAAACAATGATAACCATCATGGGGGAAATTATCATGCCAAGAATGGTAACCACTTCGGTGGTAATCATGGCTAAGATAATAGAAGTAGAAATTTTAAGAAGAGAAGGTCATTTAGCTCGATTTTGTCGTATAGTGAAGTCAAGTCCAGCTGGAACGGTGGCACCAAAGGCGGATACAGACAAAATAAAGTCGGTGGTTTCAGGAAGAGCGTTTTTCGTGACTTCTCAAAAAGCGAGTGACCCGAACAAAGTTGGCACGAGTTAGTTAATTATAAATTCTTGGGAAGTGTATACCTTATTAGATACCGGTTCTACCCATTCTTTTATCTCTCTTAATTGCGCTCAATGTATAAATTTGACTTCGGAGAAATTAGACTTTGACTTATTGGTTGAAACTTCAATAGTAGAAACCTTCGTTACCTCCACTGTTTATAAATCTTGTTGATTCAAATTGACACTTTCACGTTACCTGTCGATCTTATCGCTCTTTGAAAAAAACTTGCCTTTGATGCGATTTTAGGAATCGATTAGTTAACTACTCATCAAGCTTTTCGTAAGGTTGTTAGCTTTCATATTCCTAACCAACCTATTATGCGAATTCAAGCAACCAAACCACTAAAGTCAATCATTGTCATATCAAGCCATAAGTAAAGAGCCCCGGTCCTTTCGTTGTTGACTTCCTTGTGTGGAATGCACGGAAGCCGAACTTTCCGTAGGGGACGTTGTGAATAACGGTGGCAAGTTGATAGGTATCAATGTGACGTGCTATCCAAGTCTTGGATGAGAGTCAAAATTTTGAATGATATTTCTATTGTTAATAAATTTCCTGACGTATTCTTGAAGACTTCTTAGCCTACCCCTAGAGCGTGAAATCAAATTTTGTATTGACCCCAGTACAAAACCCATTTCTTAAACACTCAAATATTTCTTCAACTAAAATGAGCGTAATATGCGCCAAAGACGTTGACTCGAGCTGTTGAAGATTATGATCGTACCATTCAATACCATAGTGGGAAAGCGAATGTGGTAGCTGACGCGTTGAGTAGAAAATCGTATGCGTTTACGAGTGCGATGTTGTTAACATAAAGACCCATTTTGTAAGACTTACAAATGATGAAGATAGAGTTAAAGACTCTACGAACCCACGTGAAGATAACGAATATACGACTAGAATCAACTTTAATCGATAACGTTAAAGCCGTTTAAGCTACACACCCGGAGCTGATGAATGTGAAGAAGAAGGTTCAAGAGGGCGTTATTCTAGAAGCAAGAATCGACAAAGAAAGGAAATCTCAACCCTCGATTTAATTGGCTATTTTAAATCCTCGATCAAGTAGGAACTGTGGCTTATAGACTCATTTTACCGCCAAGTATGTCGCGTGTTCATAACATTTTTAACGTATCGATGTTACGTTAATATGTGGACGACCCGAATCACATTATTAATTTAGATCTGGACGAGATAACAGAAGATGAACGTATGAGGAGATACGTGTTAACATCTTGGATAAGAAGGATCATAATCGATGCTCAAAAGTTATACCTCAAGAGTTAGAATTTGAAGTGAAGTCAAGGTATCCTCACCTATTCTAAGATACTGTGTAACGCTGAAAATTTCGAGGGCAAAATTTCATAAGGAGGGGAGATTGTGAGACCCCAGATTTTATGAAAAAAGATTTAATTTTCTCGACATAATTTTTTTAATATTATGTTGATGATTTGATGTAATGTTATAGTTGTGGGTAATATTTACAAATTTTGCAAAGTAAACAAGTGGTTATATAATATTCGATTGGTCGGGGAATATTCTTTTTGTCGGGGAATATCCATACGACGGTACAATCATTTGGCGGACACCACAACGAAATTATTGTCGGATTGAGAAAACGACAAAAATATTTTATGAAAATAACGGTGAAAGTTTTACCGTTAATACTGTTGAACTACTCGGTAGTAAAAGTACAGTAATACGCGTGGTTGCATAGTAGCACATGGTATTAATTATTGATGCTTACGTGATAAGTCACTCAGTTTTGTTTTATTGGTATTATTAGTGTAATAAAACAGAAAGCTTTTTATATAAAATAGAATACTTTTATAAAGTTATTTGTTTTATTAGACAATAATTAGAATATATTATATTTTATTATGCATAGTGTTTGCATAGTAAAATACTTTTATAAAGTTATTTGTTTTATTAGACAATAATTAGAATATATTATATTTTATTATGCATAGTATTTGCATAATGCTTGCATAGTGTTTGCATAGTAAAATCTTTTATAAAGTTATTCGTTTTATTAGATTATAAATAGAATATATTATATTTTATTTAAAAGATTTTGCTTTAAATATGGACCGCTAGATTAAAGTAAATCAATCTGGATCGTTCATGAATTAGTTACTATGCAGTCCATTTTTCTATAAATAGAAGCTCATTCCTTCATTATTTCTTACGAATTCACTGAAACTCTAAAGAGATAAACTATAGAGAGAAAGAAGAAAAGTATTTTGCTACTTCACTACTTATATATCCAGTACTCTTCTTCTTAAGGTAGGGGATATTATTTGTTATACTCGTAAGGAGTATTATTTCTTTTGTATTAATGAAGAGAACTTCTGTTATTCCATTCTTTAGTATTCTGTTGGAATAACCTGTATACGCGGGCTATCCTATACTTGGTGAAATTCTTCTAATATTCCGTTCTTTATTATTATCATCGGAATATCCCGTCATATCATGCGTTTTGGGACTGGTTCCATTATTTATTATTATGTCTGAATATCCTTTACGTAATGCGTTTCTGTGGGACCTAGTTCGATTATTTATTATTACTCGTTGAATAACACATCTATCACAAGTACCGCATGCATGGTGATTTCTGTTGTTATTCCATTCTTTATTATTACATTGGAACATCCCGCTTGCATTTAATTTTGCTCTACTTTGGTTCCGTTATTATTATTACGTTAGAATATCTGCTCTGTGTGTTTTACGGGACTGGTTCCGTTATTTATTATTACATTGGAATAACTCATCTCTGGTCTTTGTCTATCGCATGCATGGTGATTTCTTTTGTTATTCCATTCTTTATTATACTCAGTTGGTTAAAACTTTGACTTCTATACTCCATGAAATTAGTGGAATATTATTGATATTTGCGCTTCATCCAGTATCTTTTCATGGAAATATTCTTCTGAGCATTCTTGAATTTTACTCTACAAAGAAGTATTATGCTGACAATTTGGACGTTATTAGTTCCTAGATAAATTAATTCTTGAACTTATTTTTATTGAATTCTTATATCATTGTTATCATTCTCATGTTTATATTTTGTTGAAAGTCATCTATGGCATGTAGTGCATAGATGGACTTGGTATGATTATGACCAGGGATTATTCAGTGTAATCATGACCGTAATCTTACAAATGATGTGGAAAAAGTCCTCATTGGCCTGTAGTGCATTGATGGAAAGTTTTTGGTATGATTATGGCTATGGATTCTCTTTGGTCGTAGTGCAAAGATGAATTATTTTATGGCATGATCAGGACCGTTGATGAAAACATGATTATCTTAAGTCAGTAGTGCATGGATAATTCGTGGTCGTGATCTTAAAGAATATCCTTGGCAGTAGTGCGGGGGGTGATTCGATGATGTGGATTATTTATTGTCGAGTCCCAAAATGATAAATGTGATGAAAAACCTTTTAAATCATAGAAGATAGTAGATTTTATTCCCTACTTGACTCTTCTATTGGATTGTTTGTTCCGCTGTAGTTAAAGTTGATAGTTATTATATTTTATTAGTTTAACACTGTTGAAGGCTAACGATAAATTATTCTGCATTATCTTAGTCATAATATTTCTTACTGGGCTAGTTGAGCTCACCCTTTCTTTCACTGTTCTCTTCAGGAAATGAGAATGTAGCTGGGACTAGTCGGGGAACAGAGTGATGATCATAGATGTTTGCATTAGTAGTCCTCACTATTCTGTGAAATAGTGTGATAACAATTGTAATGAGGACTCCTTTTGAGTTTTTATACTCTCTAGTAGATAATATTTGTATTCAAACTCACAGTTTATGTTTTGTCGTATTGTACACGACAGTTGTATTATTAAGTTGAATATGAATTCTGTACCATGTATCTGGCGACTCAAGATGGGTGATGTATACCTAATTTTGGGGGCGTCACAGTTGGTATCAAAGCTTAGGGATATCATCCCTGGCTGAGATGTGAGACAAGAACTAGGAGGGGAGAGATGGGGAATTCATTCGCTAGTATGACCTACCTTAGTTTACTTGTTATTTAATTGGTCGGTCAGAGTATAGGGATAATATGTGATATGTTAATTAACCCTTGTTTTATGACAGTGTTTGAAAATGGCATCTGAAAATGTTGAGATAAGCAATGAAGCACATGAGACCGTTGAGTTAGCTCAACCAAAAGGTAACGACCAACAATACGATAATAATCATACCGGTGGCAACGATCATCAAAACAATGATAACCATCATGGGGGAAATTATCATGCCAAGAATGGTAACCACTTCGGTGGTAATCATGGCTAAGATAATAGAAGAAGAAATTTTAAGAAGAGAAGGTCATTTAGCTCGATTTTTTCGTATAGTGAAGTCAAGTCCAGCTGGAACGGTGGAACCAAAGGCGGATACGGACAAAATAAAGTCGGTGGTTTCAGGAAGAGCGTTTTTCGTGACTTCTCAAAAAGCGAGTGACCAGAACAAAGTTGGCACGAGTTAGTTAATTATAAATTCTTGCGAAGTCTATACCTTATTATATACCGGTTCTAACCATTCTTTTATCTCTCTTAATTGCGCTCAATGTATAAATTTGACTTCGGAGAAATTAGACTTTGACTTATTGGTTGAAACTTCAATAGTAGAAACCTTCGTTACCTCTACTGTTTATAAATCTTGTTGATTTAAATTGACACTTTCACGTTACCTGTCGATCTTATCGCTCTTTGAAAAAAACTTGCCTTTGATGCGATTTTAGGAATCGATTGGTTAACTACTCATCAAGCTTTTCGTAAGGTTGTTAGCTTTCATATTCCTAACCAACCTATTATGCGAATTCAAGCAACCAAACCACTAAAGTCAATCATTGTCATATCAAGCCATAAGTAAAGAGCCCCGATCCTTTCGTTGTTGACTTTCTTGTGTGGAATGCACCGCTAGAAAACTTTTAAGTAGGGGACGTTGTGAATAACGGTGGCAAGTTGATAGGTATCAATGTGACGTGCTATCCAAGTCTTGGATGAGAGTCACAATTTTGAATGATATTTCTATTGTTAATAAATTTCCTGATGTATTCTTGAAGACTTCTTAGCCTACCCCTAGAGCGTGAAATCAAATTTTTTATTGACCCCAGTACAAAACCCATTTCTTAAACCCTCAAATATTTCTTCAACTAAAATGAACGTAATATGCGCCAAAGACGTTGACTCGAGCTGTTGAAGATTACGATCGTACCATTCAATACCATAGTGGGAAAACGAACGTGGTAGCTGACGCGTTGAGTAGAAGATCGTATGCGTTTACGAGTGCGATGTTGTTATCATAAAGACACATTTTGTACGACTTACAAATGATGAAGATAAAGTTAAAGACACTACGAACCCACGTGAAGATAACGAATATACGACTAGAATCGACTTTAATCGATAACGTTAAAGCCGTTTAAGCTACACACCCGGAGCTGATGAATGTGAAGAAGAAGGTTCAAGAGGGCGTTATTCTAGAAGCAAGAATCGACAAAGAGAGGAAATCTCAACCCTCAATTTAATTGGCTATTTTAAATCCTCGATCAAGTAGAAACTGTGGCTTATAGACTCATTTTACCGCCAAGTATGTCGCGCGTTCATAACATTTTTAACGTATCGATGTTACGTAAATATGTGGACGACCTGAATCACATTATTAATTTAGAACCGGACGAGATAGCAGAAGATTAACGTATGAGGAGATATGTGTTAATATCTTGGATAAGAAGGATCATAATCGATGCTCAAAGGTTATACCTCAAGAGTTAGAATTTGAAGTGAAGTCAAGGTATCCTCACCTGTTCGGCATACCAGGTACGTACGTAAATTTTGAATTCGAAATTTCATAAGGAGGGGAGATTGTGAGACCCCAGATTTTATGAAAAAAGATTTAATTTTTTCGACATAATTTTTTTAATATTATGGTGTTGATTTGATGTAATGTTATAGTTGTGGGTAATATTTACAAATTTTGCAAAGTAAGCAAGTGGTTATATAATATTCGATTGGTCGGGGAATATTCTTTTTGTCGGGGAATATCCATACGACGGTACAATCATTTGGTGGACACCACAACAAAATTATTGTCGGATTGAGAAAACGACAAAAATATTTTATGAAAATAACGGCGAAAGTTTTACCGTTAATACTGTTGAACTACTCGGTAGTAAAAGTAAAGAATGTCTGGCATGGTTGCGTAGTAGCATTTACGGTATTGATTATTGATGCTTACGTGATAAGTCACTCAGTTTTGTTTTATTGGTATTATTAGTGTAATAAAAAAGAAAGCTTTTTATATAAAATAGAATACTTTTATAAAATTATTTATTTTATTAGACAATAATTAGAATATATTATATTTTATTATGCATAGTGTTTGCATAGTGCCTGCATAGTGTTTTGCATAGTAAAATACTTTTATAAAGTTATTTATTTTATTTGACAATAATTAGAATATATTATATTTTATTATGCATAGTATTTGTATAGTGCTTGCATAGTGTTTGCATAGTAAAATCTTTTATTAAGTTATTCGTTTTATTAGATTATAAATAGAATATATTATATTTTATTTAAAAGATTTTGCTTTAAATATGGACCGCCAGATTAAAGTAAATCAATCTGGATCGTTCATGAGTTAGTTACTATGCAGTCCATTTTTCTATAAATAGAAGCTCATTCCTTCATTATTTCTTACGAATTCACTGAAACTCTAGAGAGATAAACTATAGAGAGAAAGAAAGAAAAGTATTTTGCTACTTCACTACTTATATATCCAGTACTCTTCTTCTTAAGGTAGGGGATATTATTTGTTGTACTCGTAGGGAGTATTATTTCTTTTGTATTAATGAAGAGAACTTCTGTTATTCCATTCTTTAGTATTACATTGGAATAACTCAGATACGCTGAAGCTACCCTATACTTGGTGAAATTCTTCTAATATTCCGCTTCTTTATTATTCGCCGAAATATCACATGCATGCGTTTAAGCGGGACTGGTTCCATTATTTATTATTCGACGGAATATATTCGTATGCGTACGTTCTGTGGGACCTAGTTCCATTATTTATTATTCATTGGAATAACCATACATGCACAAGCACCGCATGCATAGTGATTTCTGTTGTTATTCCATTCTTTATTATTCATTGGAACATCATCGCCCGATGCAATTTACTTTGACTGGTTCCGTTATTATTATTATTACATTGGAATATCCCACATGCATGCGTTTACGCTTGGGACTGGTTCCGTTATTTATTATTACATTGGAATAACTCATCTGTGCTTATCTATCGCATGCATGGTGATTTCTTTTGTTATTCCATTCTTTATTATACTCAGTTGGTTAAAACTTTGACTTCTATACTCCATGAAATTAGTGGAATATTATTGATATTTGCACTTCATCCAATATCTTTTCATGGAAATATTCTTCTGAGCATTCTTGAATTTTACTCTACAAAGAAGTATTATGTTGACATTTTGGACGTTATCAGTTCCTAGATAAATTAATTCTTGAACTTGTTTTTATTGAATTCTTATATCATTGTCATCATTCTCATGTTTATATTTTGTTGAAAGTCATCTGTGGCATGTAGTGCATAGATGGACTTGGTATGATTATGACCAGGATTATTCAGTGTAATCATGACCGTAATGTTACAAATGATGTGGAAAAAGTCCTCATTGGCTTGTAGTGCATTGATGGATAGTTTTTGGTATGATTATGGCTATGGATTCTCTTTGGTCGTAGTGCAAAGATGAATTGTTTTATGGCATGATCAGGACCGTTGATGAAAACATGATTATCTTAAGCCGTAGTGCATGGATAATTCGTGGTCGTGATACTAAAGAATATCCGGTCAGTAGTAGTGCGAGGGTGATTCGATGATGTGGATTATTTATTTGTCGAGTCTCGGCGATAAATGTGATGAAAACCTTTTAAATCATAGAAGATAGTAGATTTTATTCCTACTTGACTCTTCTAATGGATTGTTTGTTCATTGCAGATTAGACTTGATAGTTATTATAGTTTTATCATTTTTAACTTTGTTGAAGGCTAACAATAAATTATTCGCATTATCTTAGTCATAATATTTCTTACTGGGCTAGTTGAGCTCACCCTTTCTTTCACTGTTCTCTTCAGAAAATGAGAATGTAGCTGGGACTAGTCGGGGAACAGAGTGATGAACCTAGATGTTTGCATTAGTAGTTCTCACTATTCTGTGAAATAGTGTGATAATAATTGTAATGAGGACTCCTTTTGAGTTTTTATACTCTCTAGTAGACAATAATTGTATTCAAACTCACAGTTTATGTTTTGTCGTATTGTACGGCGGTTGTATTATTAAGTTGTATGAAATTACCACCATGTATCTGGCGACTCAAGATGGGTGATGTATACCTAATTTTGGGGGCGTCACAGTTGGTATCAAAGCTTAGGGATATCATCCCTGGCTGAGATGTGAGACAAGAACTAGGAGGGGAGAGATGGAGAATTCATTCGCTAGTATGACCTACCTTAGTTTACTTGTTATTTAATTGGTCGGTCAGAGTATAGGGATAATATGTGATATGTTAATTAACCCTTGTTTTATGACAGTGTTTGAAAATGGCATCTGAATATGTTGAGATAAGCAATGAAGCACATGAGACCGTTGAGTTAGCTTAACCAAAAGGTAACGACCAACAGTACGATAATAATCATACCATTGGCAACGATCATCGGAACAATGATAACCATCATGGGGGAAATTATCATGCCAAGAATGGTAACCATTTCGGTGGTAATCATGGCTAAGATAATAGAAGTAGAAATTTTAAGAAGAGAAGGTCATTTAGCTCGATTTTGTCGAGAGTGAAGTCAAGTCCAATTTGGGCGGTGGCACCAAAGCGGATCTGAGACAAAATAAAATTCGGTGGTTTCAGGAAGAGCATTTTTCAGTAACTTCTCAAAAAGCGAGTGACCAGAACAAAGTTGGTAACGAGTTAGTTAATTATAAATTCTTGCGAAGTCTATACCTTATTAGAATCTGGGTTCTACCCATTCTTTTATCTCTCTTAATTGCGCTCAATGTATAAATTTGACTTGGAGAAATTAGACTTTGACTTATTGGTTGAAACTTGATAGTAGAAACCTTCGTTACCTCCCATTTATAAATCTTGTTGATTCAAATTGACACTTTCACGTTACCTGTCGATCTTATCGCTCTTTGAAAAAACTTGCCTTTGATGCGATTTTAGGAATCGATTGGTTAACTACTCATCAAGCTTTTCGTAAGGTTGTTAGCTTTCATATTCCTAACCAACCTATTATGCGAATTCAAGCAACCAAACCACTAAAGTCAATCATTGTCATATCAAGCCATAAGTAAAGAGCCCCGGTCCTTTCGTTGTTGACTTCCTTGTGCGGAATGCACCGAAGCCGAAATTTCCATAGGGGACGTTGTGAATAACGGTGGAAAGTTGATAGGTATCAATGTGACGTGCTATCCAAGTCTTGGATGAGAGTCACAATTTTGAATGATATTTCTATTGTTAATAAATTTCCTGACGTATTCTTGAAGACTTCTTAGCCTACTCCTAGAGCGTGAAATCAAATTTTGTATTGACCCCAGTACAAAACCCATTTCTTAAACCCTCAAATATTTCTTCAACTAAAATGAACGTAATATGCGCCAAAGACGTTGACTCGAGCTGTTGAAGATTACGATCGTACCATTCAATATCATAGTGGGAAAATGAACGTGGTAGCTGACGCGTTGAGTAGAAGATCGTATGCGTTTACGAGTGCGATGTTGTTAACATAAAAACCCATTTTGTACGACTTACAAATGATGAAGATAAAGTTAAAGACTCTACGAACCCACGTGAAGATAACGAATATACGACTAGAATCGACTTTAATCGATAACGTTAAAGCCGTTTAAGCTACACACCCGGAGCTGATGAATGTGAAGAAGAAGGTTCAAGAGGGCGTTATTCTAGAAGCAAGAATCGACAAAGGGAGGAAATCTCAACCCTCGATTTAATTGGCTATTTTAAATCCTCGATCAAGTAGAAACTGTGGCTTATAGACTCATTTTACCGCCAAGTATGTCGCGTGTTAATAACATTTTTAACGTATCGATGTTACGTAAATATGTGGACGACCCGAATCACATTATTAATTTAGAACCGGACGAGATAGCAGAAGATTAACGTATGAGGAGATACGTGTTAACATCTTGGATAAGAAGGATCATAATCGATGCTCAAAGGTTATACCTCAAGAGTTAGAATTTGAAGTGAAGTCAAGGTATCCTCCCATGTTCGGCATACCAGGTACGTACGTAAATTTCGAGTTCGAAATTTCATAAGGAGGGGAGATTGTGAGACTCCAGATTTTATGAAAAAAGATTTAATTTTCTCGACATAATTTTTTTATTATTATGGTGTTGATTTGATGTAATGTTATAGTTGTGGGTAATATTTACAAATTTTGCAAAGTAAGCAAGTGGTTATATAATATTCGATTGGTCGGGGAATATCCGTGATTTAAAGACAATCATTAAGCGGACACCATAATGAAATTATTGCCGGATTGAGAAAGCGACAAAAATATTTTATGAAAATAACGAAAGTTTTCACAGTATTAATCTTGTTGAACTACTCGGTAGTAAAAGTACAATAATACGCGTGGTTGTATAGTAGCACACGGTATTGATTATTGATGCTTACGTGATAAGTCACTCAGTTTTGTTTTATTGGTATTATTAGTGTAATAAAACAGAAAGCTTTTTATATAAAACAGAATACTTTTATAAAGTTATTTGTTTTATTAGACAATAATTAGAATATATTATATTTTATTATGCATAGTGTTTGCATAGTGCCTGCATAGTGTTTGCATAGTAAAATACTTTTATAAAGTTATTTTTTTTATTAGACAATAATTAGAATATATTATATTTTATTATGCATAGTATTTGCATAGTGCTTGCATAGTATTTGCATAGTAAAATCTTTTATAAAGTTATTCGTTTTATTAGATTATAAATAGAATATATTATATTTTATTTAAAAGATTTTGCTTTAAATATGGACCGCCAGATTAAAGTAAATCAATCTGGATCGTTAGTTACTATGCAGTCCATTTTTCTATAAATAGAAGCTCATTCCTTCATTATTTCTTACGAATTCACTGAAACTCTAGAGAGATAAATTATAGAGAGAAAGAAGAAAAGTATTTTGTTACTTCACTACTTATATATCCAAGACTCTTCTTCTTAAGGTAGGGATAATATTTTTGTTGTACTCGTAGGGAGTATTATTTCTTTTGTATTAATGAAGAGAACTTCATTATTCCATTCTTTAGTACATTGGAATAACTTTTGTATCGTGAGCTACTCTATACTTGGTGAAATTCTTCTAATATTCCGTTCTTTATTATTACATGGAATATCCGATGCAGCGCGTTTAATGGGACTGGTTCCATTATTTATTATTACGCCGGAATATCACATGCAAGGCTTTTACAGGACCTAGTTCCATTATTTATTATTACATTGGAATAACTTTATCTATGCAATACCGCATGCATGGTGATTTCTGTTGTTATTCCATTCTTTATTATTACATTTGGAACATCTCGCTTGCATGCAATTTTGCTCGACTTTGGTTCCGTTATTATTATTACATTGTTGAATATCTTGTGCATGCGTTTCTGGCGGACTGGTTCCGATTATTTATTATTACATTGGAATAACTTTCATCGTGATGTCTATCGCATGTATGGTGATTTCTTTTGTTATTCCATTATTTATTATACTCAGTTGGTTAAAACTTTGACTTCTATACTCCATGAAATTAGTGGAATATCCTTGATATTTGCGCTTCATCCAGTATCTTTTCATGGAAATATTCTTCTGAGCATTCTTGAATTTTACCCTACAAAGTAGTATCATGTTGACAATTTGGACGTTATCAGTTCCTAGATAAATTAATTCTTGAACTTGTTTTATTGAATTCTTATATCATTGTCATCATTCTTATGTTTATATTTTGTTGAAAGTCATCTGTGGCCTGTAGTGCATAGATGGACTTGGTATGATTATGGCCATGGATTATTCAATGTAATCATGACAGTTGTATTATTAACTTGTATATGAATTCTGTACCATGTATCTGTCGACTTAAGATGGGTGATGTATACCTAATTTTGGGTGCGTCACACTATATCTAAAAGGGATAAACAAACAAATCTTAATTCCGCTGTGTTTGAATCATTAACAAAGTATTTCGAAAAGAAATTTAAATATCTATTCAACCCCCCCTTCTAGATAACTATTGTGCCTCTGGGAACTAACAATTTGTATCAGAGCAGGTTCTACCATATAGCCTACAAAGCTTAAGTAGATCCAATGTGATAACCCGGGATTTCAAATAATCCAAATTTTTGGAATAATTTTTTAATTATTAATATTAATTATCAATATTGTGATGTGTATCTGTGATACGACTCTCGAATATTAGTCAATTTATGTATTGACTGCAAAATTAGAGTAGAGTTGTGCTTAACAGCTTTAGAAACCCTAACCCTAATTTTTGGATAGGCCGGATTCAATAGAAAATATAATTAAAATAATTATATTAATGAGTACATGTTTGTACTGTATAGATTTATTGATCAATGATTGTTTGGGTAGGGTACAATATTACTAAACCCTAATAAGGGATTAGAAACCCTAATCTCCAGATTAAAAACCCTAACGTACCGTTAGAAACCCTAATCATAAGCCAGGAAACCCTAATTTCATATTCAGGAATCCTAAACCCTAATTAAGAAACTCCAATCCTAATTAGCTAGCCTAAAGTGATTATTATGTGTTAATATAATTAGGAAACCCTAATTATACGTTAGAAATATTAATTTCTATTTAAAACCTTAATTACATTTTCAAAATTCTTAATTTTCTATTTTAAACCCTAATTAAAAAATTGTAGAATTGGAGTTTGTAAAGCCTAAGGGTTAGAACCTTAGGGTTAAACCCTAAGGGTTTGTACAATTGTCTAGTATGCCATTAAAATAATTTTGCTAATGACAAAAATGCCCTTTTTCATTTTCTTTAATTGGTAACTTGTAAAATTACCAAGACCTTTAGTAGGTGAGCAACTACATTGACTTTGTGACCTAGAAATCCAGCAAAATCAGTTCATTGCATCAGATCTAAGCTTTATATCATCATATATATATATATATATATATTTGGGAGAGAGAAAGTTACTACATTTACTTTATTTTTCAACCTAGCTCTCACCAACTCACCCTCTCTCAACACCTCCGAATTTGCTAAGTTTATCAGTCACAAAACACCTCTCTTAAACACTTAGATCAGATTTGGAGATTAAGATCAAGAATTTAAAGGTAGAAGGTATAAACATAATTTGATTTTTGATCCAAGTTGCTAATAAAATTTTTGTGTTTATGTGTTTATATCTTTGCTAGATGATGTTTTTTGATGATCTATGTTGATATAACATAGATCCATAACATCAAAATGCTTTAAAATTGAAGTTTTACAAAATTGCCCAAGAACACTTATGTGGTCTGACAATCAAATGTCAGGAGCCACATATTCTTGTATGTTTTTGATTTTTGATGTTTTAAGTTTTGGATCGGTAGTTTGTTATGTGGTCTGTGATTTGGAAGTGTAAACACAGTCATCACATGTCTAGATTTCATTTTATTCTCGGTCAAACCCATCGTTGTGGGGCATGACAATCAAATTCTAGGTAACCCAGAAAGTGCTAAAACTGAGTCTGACAACATCTTCAAGCTTCTTGATCTATCAGGTAATACGTTATTTGATGTTTTTGTTATGTACATGTTGCAAATGGTAATATGGACTGTAAATCCATGCCTTAAGATTCCTTATATAATCAACATATCGAACGAAGCAGGTAGTCAAACCTAGTCATTTGGTCACGAACACAGTTTCTAGAAAATCCAGAAACTGTAGGAACGAACTTTCTGACAGCCTTTGACCAAGCTTTAACTTGTGATGTTGTTGTTGTTTAATTGATCTGTTGTTTTAGTGTTGTTCCTTGTCATGTATACTACGAGTATAAACCAAGAAAACACCAAAATAATAACCAGAACACTTAGCTAATTGAGCTCGAAATGAGACACTCGAACTGCCTTGGGTTTCTAGGTTACCTAGAAAACCCAGGTATGGTCTGACAGTATGTTGGAGAGCCCAGATTTTCATGTCATGATGTTTTATGACTGAGTTGTTGATTGCTAATGGTAGTGTTGCAAACCTACTACAACATAAACGTTTAATCAAGCCCAGAAACAAATTCAGCAGAGAATTACAATAGGTCAAACAAGGCAGGTTGATAGCTAAGCTATCAGTGTTCTTGAGCTCAAGAACACCAACAACTACGCTTAAGTGTAATTTAAAGGCCTACATTCAGCGGTTTATTTATTTTCTAATTTCTGAATTTCCAGAAAATACTTAAAAATAGAAAATAAATTATAAAAATTAAAAATTATTTTAAAAATCATTTTAAATTCTGAAAAATAACTTTTAATTATTTCAGACACATTTTCATTAATATTTATTATTATTTGAATATTAATGATATTTAATTTATTTAATTAGTGTATTAAATAAATTAGAAAAATGATTTTAATATTATAAAAATCATTTTAAATAATAATAAAGTGTTTAAAATATTTTGAGTTATAAAATGTAACTTTTAATATTTATAGAGAATTTTCATTAATAATTTAATATTGATTATATTATATTTATTTAATTATTAAATTAAATAAATAAGTTAAAAATGATTTTATTGATTTAAAAATCATTTTAAATGAGAAGAAAGTGTTAGAAAATATTTTGAATTATAAAATATAATTTTTAATATTTTGGGGAATTCTCATTAATAAATTAATATTAATGATATTAGATTTATTTAATTATTATATTAAATAAATGAATTAAAATTGATTTTATTGATTTAAAAATGAGAAAAATGTTTTAAAAATATTTGAAGTTATAATTAATGACTTTTAATATTTTGACAATAATTTTATTAATATTTAAATATTAATGGTGATGGTTTAAAATGATTTTAATTAATTTAAAAATCATTTAAGTATAATATTGATGATTTAAAAATATTTTAAGTTATTAACAATAACTTCAATATATTTGACAAGTATAACATTAATATTTTTATATTATTAAATACTAATGATGATAAGATTATTTGATAATTAAATCATTTAAAAATGATTAAAGTGTTTGAAAAATTATTATAAATTTTAATAATTGTTTAAATATTATTAAAAGCTTCCGAAAAATATTATAAATGATATTTGACTTATCTAATATAATGTTGAAGCTTTGAAACTGAATTTAATTGACAATAACTGTGTTAATTATCGGATAGAGTGACCAGAACACCGAGAATGGACCGAACTCCAACCAAACCGAACTAGTTAGACTTGATAAGTGTTTATATAGGTTATGAACACTAATGTGGCTATGTGATAATGTGTCTAGGATAAGATTGACTGAAAATTACAGTGATACGTGTTGTGAATTATTGTGCTAATTGTGAGACCGATATTATTGGTTATAGGTCTTTCGAAAACAGATAAGTATATTGTAGGCAGTGTAAAATGTGGAATAGGCAAGTTTCCTAACTCAACCTTGAGTTATATTCATTCAATTATTATAGTGGTTAATTATTGTTAATTATACCACGTCCAATAATTTATTGTTGATTATTCGTAGTTAGTGCATGTTTAATAATTCAAATTGAATTACTGATTCAGAAAATATATATTCGTAGAATTACTGTTGTTGGATACTCATATCTATAGAAGCTAATATTGACAGTACAAATAATTCCTTTTTATTGTCGAATTATGTTGAGAAATGTCTTAGCTAATTATTCTGGCTAGACGAACATTTGTTAGAACTTGATAGGTTCAAGAAGAGAATAGAAGAGAATTTAATTATTATTGATAGATCAATGCCAGTCGTATCGACTAGATCAAAAAAGAAAACTTGATAGGTTTGAGAAGAGAAGATAAGATAAGTGATTAGATATTGAAATCATTGAATTTCGTTGTTACATCAAATCTTGATTCTGGGACTGATAAGAACAACCTTTTATATAAAGGGAACATTTTTAGTCGTATATTTGACCATTGCGCGCGATGTAAGTATTATACATAATATAGGGTTCAAGGAGTTGGCCGGCTCTAAGTACTTGCAGAGGGGTATGATTTAATCTTTACGGTTATCTTATAGACCTGCGTATATATCAATGTAAAACTTTGATATATACCCGAGAAGAGAAGTTCAAGATCCAATGGATCATTCAGCATAAATCTGGAAAACATTCCACTTTGTAATTGCGTAGAATTGATTCTTGATTATTCATTAGAATATCGCAGAAACTTTGAAAGCGTTGTACTCTTTTATTATCAAATTATTGTGTTGCATAAATTGTGAGAAGACTTGTTAATTATTAAAGCTTTGTTCAGCTATTTCAAAGTTTCCCAAACTTTGGTTTCATTCTATCAAAATAGATGGTCTATTCTTATTGATTCGTATACATTTATTGTATGTCTTAACTTGCGGGGCAAACTTGTTGCTCACCCTTGCTAAAGAAAATATTTCTACTAGGAACGAAGAGGCCAGCGGGTCAAAGAAGAACAAAGATAAAGGCAAAATGCTGGATTAGTTTTTATAAACATTATTATTATGTTATGTTTGTTAACCCTTTTTGTTTATTTAAAGGGTATGTTTGTAATGTTAAGGTTAGAGGAGCTGAGACTATTGTATTAACAATCTCTGTTAATGCCTTATGTATTACTATTTCTATATGAATAAGTAGTTAGATGTTATTATATTGTGGATCGTGAGCACAAAAACTGGGGGTGGGGGTAACTTGATTTTAGGGGTGTCATGAGTTGGTATCAAAGCTCATAGGTTATAAACCTTAAGTGGGTGGGGAAAACCCAGGATTATAACCATACTGAGAGATAGAAAACTCATTTAGAGTTTTAAGTTAGGGATTGCCGAAGTGCATCAATAATGAGATATGTTGACACATAGTGTGAGAAGTTTGTACTAATGAAGTACTAGTCAAGTTATATAAACTGATTGTAGGATGTCTGGAGAAGATGAAACGAGTACGAAGATGCTAGCGGCTGTTGCACCAATGCCAGAAGCCGAGGTGCTAGCGCAAAGAGAATTAGTTGAGAAGGTGGGAGAAGATGAACCTATGATTAGTCTGGGGAGCGATCATGACGATTATCCCGAGATGTATCTGAGTGGAGATGAAGAGGTAGAGTCTGAGCAAGCTAGGGTGGAGAAAAAGAATAAGACCAAAGTTGAAGAACAAGATCAACTATCTGTAGAAGTTCAAGAACCTCGGAGTAAGGTATTTCTCTTGGAGGAGTTGTGGAAGACAAAGCGAGCGTTACGCGAAATGACTGAAGAACGGAACGAGCTTAAGACTCAGGTGGAAAGGATGAAGACTTGAGGTGGTGGATCATCTGAAGGAACAATCAAACAGTAGAAATACAAGAATAAGAGGAAGAGGGACGATGACAACCCTAATTCTGAAAAGTCAAACCCGAAGAAGAAGCAAGCCTGTAGCAAGTGTGGAAAGACTCACGCGGGAGAATGCATAATGTAGAAGAATGTGTGCTTTAACTGCAAGTAGGAAGGACATATTTCTCTGCATTATCCTAAGCCGAATATGAAGAAGTGTTATTTATGTGGGAGAACGGGTCACGAATTCAACAAGTGTCCCATCAAGAAGAAGACTGGTGAAGGGAGTGGGCGATAGACAACTTAGATATAAGTGATAATATCTTTTGGTAGAAGATTATGATATTAAGTGTTGTAATATCGAGAACGATGTGTGAACATATGTAAATAAAAATATATTTGTATGAATGAAATCATTATTTTTTATATGAATATAAGATTAAGATTAATTTGTGTGTTCTTAAAACTCATACTTATGGTAAGTTAATGACTCATAATTATATGAAATGTTTTGAACCCCTCAGCGAATGGACGCCAAAGGTCTGACTAGGATAAGTTCATACACATATAATTTTGGCAAGTTCCTGAACTCATAAGTGTGGTAAGTTTTACGAACTGGGAATAACTATGTATGAATGGAGAATTGCAACTTTTTGTGTAAAGTTGTGTTGTTAATCCTGATATTATTTAAAAAGGAATAGTAATATGTGTTAAGTACTAAATGTGCTATGAACTATGTGAATAAATATTCGTTTATGTATGAGAATTATGTGTTAAATTCTTATTGTGTTAAGAATTTGTGTAGAGAAAGAGAATTAATGTAAGATTTTTATTTAAATTAGATCATGCCGCCTAGACGACAGAATTGAAATCAAAGAGAAGTGCAATCGGTGAATAATGAAGGAGGTCAAGCTGACCCGATGCAGAATTTTGCAAATATGATAGCCGAAGCTATGGGAAATAGAGCACCAGCTGCAAGAGGAAGAAGCGAGAGAATAGCCATCGATAGATTGACAAATTTCAAGAACTTTAAAGCGGTAGAGTAGACCATTGAATTCAAAGGGACCACGGATCCAATTGAAGCCCCAACTTGGGTGAAAGAGATGGAGAAAGCATTCATCATCAAGATGTAGCGGAAAGAGAAAAGATAGCTTTTGCAACTTATCTGATGAAGGGAGAAGCCAATTATTGGTGGGAGACTAATCAGGCGAGAGCTGGTACAACACTAGTTACGTGGAAAAGATTCAAGGATTTGTTCTTTGAGAACTACTTCTCACCGAGTACGCAAGCTCGGAAGGAAGTTAAGTTCTTAGAACTAAAGCAGGAGAACATATCGGTTTCGGAATATGCTGCCAAATTCAACGAATTAGCAAGATTTGCACCTCATCAGGTGGACACCGAGGCAAGAAAGGCGAGAAGATTCGAGAATGGACTGAAGCCGGGGATATTCAACAAGGTAGCGGTATTACAGATCAATACCTTTGCGGCTCTAATGGAGAAAGCGTTAATTACTGAAGGAGGGAGCGAAGCTGCATCTCGATTTCATCAGGAAAAGAAGAAGAAGACAAACGATGGAGGAAGCAGTGGTGGTAGTAATACGAATAAGAGGAAATGGAGCGAGAATACCAAGTCGGGTAATAAGACAGAAGTTAATAGGAAAGGAAGGGAACCATGTGCAACTTGTGGGAAGAACCATGCTGGAGTTTTCCTGAAGAAGAAGGGAGTTTGTTACAACTGCGAATAAGAGGGGCACATGTTACCCAATTGTACTAATCCAAAGAAGATACAAGGTTTCTTTGCGTGCGGATCGACGGATCATATGGATCAGAATTGTCCAAAGAGGAATGTGGAGAAGGAAAGTGGCAACAAGGGACCCGGTAGCGGAACCTTGGCAATTCAAGGACCTGCACGTCCTGGAAGACCATTGGCCCATAAGTTCAACATGACGCTGCTAGATGCAGGGGTTGTCCAGGAGGTGACGACAGGTAATGATTTTGCTTAATACTTAAATTACGCGAGTAATACTGAGTTAGATAATTTCTGTGAATTTTTTTCTATTATAGACCCAAGTCACAGGTTAGAATATGAGACAAAAAATTAATATTGTGTTGATAAACATGAATCGATGATACAACTTTAAAAGATTGTAGAGAATAAGAAAGCGGTGATTCCGAGGACGGAATCCTTTTAAGGAGGGGTGAATGTGATAATCCGGGATTTCGAATAATCCAAAATTTTCGAATTTTTTATTTATTAATATTAATATTAATTATCAATATTGTGCTGTGTATCTTTGATACGAGTCTCGAATATTAGTCAATTTGTGTATTGACTAAGAAATTAGAGTAGAGTTGTGCTTAACAGCTTTAGAAACCCTAACCCAAATTTCTGGATAGGGATTCAAAAATATAATTAAAAAAATTATATTAATGAGTATATGTTTCTATTATATAGATTTATTGATCAATGATTGATCGAGGAGGGTACAATATTAGTAAGCCCTAATAAGGGATTAGAAACCCTAATCTCCGGAATAAAAACCCTAACGCATTATCGTTAGAAACCCTAATCAAAGCGAGAAACCCTAATTTCATATTCGGGAATCCTTAACCCTAATTAGGAAACCCTAATCCTAATTAAAGCCTAAAGTGATTAATATGTGTTAATATAATTACGAAACCCTAATTATACTTTAGAAATATTAATTTCTATTTAAAACCCTAATTACATTTTCGAAATTCTTAATTTTCTATTTTTAAAAACTAATTAGAAAATTCTAGAATTAGAGTTTGTAAAAACTAAGGGTTAGAACCTTAGGGTTAAACCCTAAGGGTTTGTGCAATTATCTAGTATGCCATTAAAATAATTTGGCTAATGACAAAAATGCCCTTTTTCATTTTCTTTAATTGGTAACTTGTAAAATTACCAAGACCTTTAGTAGGAGAGCAACTTCATTGATTTTTGACCTAAAAATCCAGCAAAATTAGTTCATTGCATCAGATCTAAGCTTTATATCATCATATATATAGATTTGGGAGAGAGAAAGTTACTACATTTACTTTATTTTTCAACCTAGCTCTCACCAACTCACTCTCTCTCAACACCTCCGAATTTGCTAAGTTTATCAGTCACAAAACACCTCTCTTAAACACTTAGATCAGATTTGGAGATCAAAATCAAGAATTTAATTAATGCTAGAAGGTATAAACATAATTTGATTTTTGATCCAAGTTGCTAAGAAAAGTTTTGTGTTTATGTGTTTAGATCTTTGCTAGATGATGTTTTATTATGATCTATGTTGATATAATATAGATCCATAGTATCAAAATGCTTTAAAATTGAAGTTTTACAAAACTGCCCAAGAACACTTATGTGGTCTGACAATCAAATGTTAGGAGCCACATATTCTTATGCATTTTTGATTTTTGATGTTTTAAGTTTTGGATCGGTAGTTTGTTATGTGGTCTGTGATCTAGAAGTGTAAACACAGTCATCACATGTCTAGATTTTATTTTATTCTCGTTCAAAACCCGTTGACCGGGCATGACCAGTCAAATTCTAGGTAACCCAGAAAGTGCTAAAATTGAGTTTGACAACATCTTCAAGCTTCTTGATCTGTCAGGTAATACGTTATTTGATGTTTTTGTTATGTACATGTTGTATATGGTAATATGGATTATAAATCCATGCCTTAAGATTCTTATATCATCAAATATCGATGGTTTAAGGTGTAGTCAAACCTAGTCATTTGGTCACGGACACAGTTTTTGGAAAATCCAGAAATTGTAGGAACGAACTTTCTGACAACCTTTGACCAAGTTGTAACTTGTGATATTGTTGTTGTTTAATTGATCTATTGTTTTAGTGTTGTTCCTTGTCATGTATACTACAAGTATGAACCAAGAAATCACCAAAATAATGACCAGAACACTTAGCTAATTGAGCTCGAAATGAGACACTCGAACTGCCTTGGGTTTCTGGGTTACCCAGAAAACCCAGGTATGGTCTGACAGTATGTTTGAGTGCCCAGATTTTTATGTCATGATGTTTTATGACTGAGTTGTTGATTGTTAATGGTAGTATTGCAAACCTTCTACAACATAAACGTTTAATCAAGCCCATAAACAAATTTAGCAGAGAATTACAAGAGGTTAAACAAGGCAGGTTGATAGCTAAGCTATCAGTGTTCTTGAGCTCAAGAACACCAGCATCGACGCTTAGTGTCGCTAAAGGCCTACAACGACGGTTTATTTATTTTCTAATTTCTGAATTTCCAAAAAATACTTAAAAATTGAAAATAAATTATAAAAATTACAAAAATGGTTTTAAAAATCATTTTAAATTCTGAAAAATAACTTTTAATTATTTGGAACATTTTTCATTAATATTTATAATTATTTGAATATTAATGATATTTAATTTATTTAATTAGTGTATTAAATAAATTAGAGAAAAATGACTTTAATATTATAAAAATCATTTTAAATAATATTGAAGTGTTTAAAAATATTTTGAGTTATAAAATGTAACTTTTAATATTTTTAGAGAATTTTCATTAATAATTTAATATTAATGATATTAGATTTATTTAATTATTAAATTAAATAAATAAGTTAAAAATGATTTTATTGATTTAAAAATCATTTTAAATGAGAAGAAAGTGTTAGAAAATATTTTGAATTATAAAATATAATTTTCAATTTTTTGGAGAATTCTCATTAATAAATTAATATTAATGATATTAGATTTATTTAGTTATTATATTAAATAAATGAATTAAAATTGATTTTATTGATTTAAAATCATTTAAAATGAGAAAAAATATTTTAAAAATATTTTAAAAAGATTTGAAGTTATAATTAATGACTTTTAATATTTTGATAATAATTTCATTAATATTTAAATATTAATGGTGATGGTTGAAAAATGATTTTAATTAATTTAAATATCATTTAAGTAGAATATTTATGATTTAAAATATTTGAAGTTATTAATAATAACTTTAATATATTTGACAAGTATAACATTACTAATTTTATATTATTAAATATTAATGATGATAAGACTATTTGATAATTAAATCATTTGAAAATGATTTAAGTGTTTAAAAATTATTATAAATTATAATAATTATTTAAATATTATTAAAAGCTTACGAAAAATATTATAAATGATATTTGACTTATCTAATATAATATTGAAGCTTTGAAACTGAATTTAATTGACAATAAATTGTGTTAATTGTGACCGGATAGTGACCGTGACGAGAACAGAATGGATAGAAGTCCAACCGAATCGAACTAGTTAGACTTGATAAGTGTTTATATAGGTTATGAACACTAATGTGGCTATGTGATAATGTGTCTAGGAGAAGATTGACTGTAAATTACAGTGATACGTGTTGTGAATTATTGTGCTAATTGTGAGAGCGATATTATTGGTTATATGTCTTTCGAAAGCAGATAAGTATATTGTGTAGCTGTAACCAGCGGAAGAGGAAAGTTTCCTAACTCAACCTTGAGTTATATTCATTCAATTATTATAGTGGTTAATTATTGTTAATTATACCACAAGAATTTATTGTTGATTATTCGCATGAGTTAGTGCATGTTTAATAATTCAAATTGAATTTTGATTAGGAAAATATATATTCGTAGAATTACTGTTGTTGGATACTCATATATGTAGAAGCTAATATTGACAGTACATATAATTCCTGTTTATTATCGAATTATGTTGAGAAATGTCTTTAGCTAATTATTTTGGCTAGACGAACATTTGTTAGAACTTGATATGTTCAAGAAGAGAAGAGAAGAGAATTTAATTATTATTGATAGATCAATGCCAGTTGTATCGACTAGATCAAAAAAGAAAACTTGATAGGTTTGAGAAGAGAAGAGAAGAGAAGTGATTAGATATTGAAATAATTGGATTTCGTTGTTAAATCAAATCTTGATTCTAAGACTGAGAAGAACAACCTTTTATATAAAGAGAACATTTTTAGTCGTATATTCGACCATTGTGCGCGACTTATGTATTATGCATAATATAGGGTACAAGGAGTTGGCCAGCTCTAAGTACTTGCAGAGGGGTATGATTTAATCTTTATGGTTATCTGATACACCTGCGTATATGTCAAAGTAAAACTTTGATATATACCCGAGAAGAGAAGTTCAAGATCCAATGGATCACTCATCATAAATCTGGAAAACATTCCACTTTGTAATTGCGTAAAATTGATTCTTGATTATTTATTAGAATATTGCAGAAACTTTGAAAGTGTTGTACTCTTTCATCATCAAATTATTATGTTGCATAGATTGTGAGAAGACTTATTAATTATTAAAGCTTTGTTCAGCTATTTCAAAGTTCCCCGAACTTTGGTTTCATTCTATGAAAATAGATGGTCTGTTCTTATTGATTCGTATACATTTATTGTATGTCTTAACTTGTGGGGCAAACTTGTTGCTCACCCTTGCTAAAGAAAAATATTTCACTAGTAGCAGAAGAGGCCAATGTGAGGAAGAAGAAAAGGTAAAGGAAAAATCTTTGGATTAGTTTTATAGACATTATTATTATGTTATGTTTGTAAACCCTTTTTGTTTATTTAAAGGGTAAGTTTGTAATGTTAAGGTTAGAGGACCTGTGACTACTGTATTAACAATATCTATTAATGACATAAGTATTACTATTTCTATATGAATGGGTAGTTAGATGTTATTATATTGTGGATCGTGAGCACCAAACTCGGGGGTCAGGTAACCCGGATTTGGGGGTGTCACATCCAATGACACATCTACCTAGCGAATCAACGACTAGAGGATGCAGCAAGCCATCTATGTGCAACAAAGATAAATTCGCCAACTGAAAAGTTTGGATGCAAGCATACATGGATTTAATAGATGAAGATCTATTTGAAACCCATTCAAAATGGGCCCTACGTTTCCTACAAAGCTTGCACCAACTACAGACGATCCTAATAGAATACAGATCAAGGTCAAGGAGGAATGGATGTACAACAAAAAAAGAGAGATGTTCAACTCGACAAAAAGGCCAAGAAAATTTTGTTCCAATCCTTAGAAGATGATCTGTTCGAAAATGTGGTCAACAACAAAAAAACAAATGAGGTTTGGGAAGCATTGCTCATCATGCATGAAGGAACAGAAGAAGTCAGAGAAAATAAACAATCTCTCCTGACTCAACAATATGAGATGTTTACACACGTTCAAGGAGAAAACGTCACTGCCACTTACGAGAGATTCAATGTAATGCTCAACTCTCTACGAGCCTATGGAACGATCTATCCAAATAAAGATCTAATCATAAAGTTCATGAGAGCCTTACCAAGTTAGTGGGATGCCAAAACCACTACTATTAGAGAGTCAAAGAATCTCTATGAAATGACTGTTCAACAGTTATATGGCAACCTTCTTATATACGAACTTGAGCTGACTCAACGAGCAGAAACTCTATCTGAAGGAAGAAAGAAGGATAAGGGTGTTGCTCTCAAAGCAACTGAAAACACCTCTAAAGTCAACACTGAAATTGACTCTGACTATGATGAAGATGATGATGAGGACTTTGCAATGCTGGTGAAAAGTCTCAGAAGGTTCATGCGTCAAGGAAAAATCAGCAAGCCAAAGAAAGTCAGCAACTATAGCAGCCATGAGCAAATAAATGATCTATGCTACAATTACAAGAAGCCTGACCATTTCATTGCTAACTACAACAAACCCCTCAGAGAAGAACTAAAGAAGAAATCACATCCAAAGAAGGAATTCAAAGGCAACAAAAGGCCTCAAAAGAGAGATAAAGGCCTTGTAGCTGGAGGATCGTGGAGTGACTCAGACAATGACTCAACTCCCGAATTTGGAGATGAAGAAGATCCTCAAATGGTAAATCTTTGCCTGATGGCCAAGCATGAAAAGGATAAACAAAACTCCAACATACATAAAGTAAGTATAGATGAGGTATTTGACTTCAACTCTCCTGATATAGACATTGATGATTTAAGAACTGCACTACATGGCATAACATCTGACCTGCATCAATACATGAAATGGTTTAGAGTTCTGTCTCAGAACAAAAATAGTAATGAATGTTTCTAAGTACAAAGAAAAGAAAAGGAAGTAAACACAACTTAAGGAATGTAATGTAACATTGTTTATGCTTTGTTAAACCTTAAGGAATGTAATGAAAAGGTTGAAATAACCTAGTCGAATATAAGTGCAAGGGTAATGATAAACTGGAACGAATAGTAAATGAATCTAATACACAATTAGATTGAAATAAAGGGTATGATATAGTCATATACATACTTGATTATATGTGACCTAATGTAAGGCATTATGTGATCATGTATTGTAGAGACTTGAACGACTTGAACATAAAGTTAAAATACCGTAGCAGACGCTAAAGGCAAGTATTCTAACTCTTGTCTCAGTTCAATCTGAACAAGTTTTTGAGGTTCATGTATTCTTTCGCATGAATTGAGTTATGATAAAGTTGAAGCCAATTCCTTTGGCTAGACTTGATGTATTGATAATCTATTCATGTATTATCAAATGTTGCTATCTTTTGTCAACTACTTGATATGGTTTTCAAAAAGAAGATGAAATGTTAAACCAATGTTTTGTCGGTAGAAACGCAGCAGGCACGTGAGGTTGCCAAATGTTTAAACGCATGCATCGTTTAATGGATGTAGTGTTGATCAACATAGAGTACAATAGGTGATCACCTAGAAGTGCACCTGGTAAGTAATATCAGACTTCTGGACTTACTTAGGGTTGTCCTTTTCCAATAAAGAATGAATACTCGAGGTCTCTAACTGGAGTGAATGTTTTACTAAATACTGTTGTTATTGTAAAACATTTTGAAAGAAAAGATGAAGTTCTATTTTGAATTATCAATAGTACTTCATAACAATTGTTCAGTTATTGAAGATATACGATTTATATGTGTCAAGCATGTTGTTATTAAATTGTTATACTTGCTGAGCTAGTTTGCTCACTCTTGCTTGTACCATATGAATGCAGCTAAGGCTGAACGTCCCGGAGAATCGAAAAAGGATAAGGGAAAAGCTAAGGCAGATTACTAAGCTGTCTTGTAATAGTATAGGTCTTTATTATAATTTAACTGATATTATGACAAAGAACCTTTGTAACGGGTATAGAACTTGGTAAATGTAAATGTTACTTTAAATATATAGAAGTTATGTTCGTTCTTTGAGACTTTTCAATTGAATGAATGTATGAATGTTGTACAATATAGCACCATCTGTCGGGTTGGAAGATACCTGGATTTAGGGGCGCTACAAGTTGGTATCAAAGCCTAGGTTATAAAACTTAAGGGGGGGAGTAGAACCTTAAGTCATAACCTTAAGAAAGAATAAAGAAGTAAAAGATGGAAAGTAACCATATAAAAATGCATTATATTATGTTATGTATTTCTATTTATTTTACTGACGTGTACTAATCAAACTATATTATTTATTATAGATGTCAGGAGAAAATGACATGTATAGAGATATACATGTAGTAGCGAGATTCGCTTAATCGGGTAGAGATACTACCAAATCCCGTAGCCGTAGAACCAGAGTTAGTGACCATCGAGTCGGGAGACTCAGACGATTTAGACTACATGTCTATATTTTATGGCATGCTAGAGGAAGAGGTGGACGTGTTGTCCTTTGACCAGGTTCCACCTACAGAGGAAATGTCTACGGGAGAATCAATGAAAGCATTGTTTATGTCGGTATTGGATAGGAATGTCCATTACTGCTAAGAGGTTAAAGAGTTGAAAGAGGATCTCCGAGCTGTCCGGGAGGATAAGACTAGCATGGAGGGAATGTGGGAAGAGGAGCATGATGATAGAATTTTAGCTAAGGACAAGGTCCGAGAGCTTAAATGTGAAGTCTTTGAGCTCAAGCTGGAGCTAAAGACTAAAAAGAGGAAGTTGGAGAGGATGTCCTATATATATAGGAGTTCTCACGTAGATTTCAATGACGAGGTAGTGGATATCGAGGATAAGCGAGGCGGACAGACACACTATCAGTAGAGATGTAATTGTCGGTCTGGCCAGCAAGGATTTCGAGAATTCCCTACGGTAGATGTAGTCTAGCAATAGCTAGAGTAGAATAGATATGTAAATATTATGTATCTAGTAGTGATGTAAAACCCTCTTTTGTATAACAAAGGGTAGTCTTTTGTAAATCCCAATTTTTAGAAAGTAATTGCGGGATGGTAATGTAATCAGCTAAGGCTGAGTAATGTAAACAATGTAGTGTTATACTATAAGTTATGAATCAATATAAGTCTTTTTATGGAATATGTTGAGTAATGAGTGTGAGTTGTTGTTTATTACAAATAATAACAAACCAACAAGAATAAAGTAATAATGATGTGTTGTTTTCTTAACAACAAAAATGCCGCCAAGAAGGAGACAACGAAATCGAGCGCTAATGTTAACCAACCTGGAGGGTGGTCAGGTTAATCCAATGCGAGAGTTCGTTAATCTTTAACTAGTATTTGCATTTAATAGAATGGGGGCTAATGTACTCGTGATTCCTGGAGTAGTACGAGCTACTACTTTTAAGGATTTCAAAAGTGTAGGTCCACCGGAGTTCAAAGGAACTACGGACCCTATAGAAGCCCAGATATGGGTAAAAGAAATTGAGAAAGCATTTGTAATAGCAAATGTTGAGGAGGGTCAAAAGGTTGCCTTTGCAACCTATTTGATGAAAAGAGAGGCCAACTTCTGGTGGGAGGCAAACCAGGCTAGGGCCGATATAGGAAATCTAATGTGGGAGAGGTTCAAGGAGATTTTCTTCGAGAACTATTTTTCCATGAGTATGCAAGGGAGGATGGAGATGAGGTTCCTGGAATTGAGACAAGGGATATGGCAGGTTCCAAAGATATCTTTGCCAAGTTTAATGAATCGGCACGATTTGCTCCACATCAAGTGGACCTTTCAAGTGAGAAAGGCTAGAAGGTTCGAGTAGGGCTTGAAACCACGGCTCTATAGCCAAATCTCGGTGTTCCAAAGTACTTCCTTTGGAACCATACTAGAAAAAGGCAATAATTGTAGAAGGAGGAATGAGGCTCTTAGTCATTACCACAAAGATAAGAAGACCAAAGGAAATGTTGATGGAGGAACCAAGGGCGAGGGAGCCGAGTGGAAGTGGCGGCGATCGAAGAGAAAGGGCTTTAACTGCGGGAATATCGAGTAAAACACAAGGGACTCTAAGAGGAGTATGGAGGCTGTAAAACTGTGGGAAGACTCACTTAGGAGTCTGTCTCTCAAAGGTAAGCGGTATGTTATAATTGTGGGACGGGGAAGGGCACATTTTGCCTAATTGTCCCAATCCAAGAAGAATCACGGATGCTTTGTATGTGGATCAATGACCACATAGCAAAGAACCGCTCAAGAAGGGATAAAAGAAAATAAGGGAACTAATGGCGGGAAGTTAGCTATTAGTGGTCCAATTCAATGGGAAATCAATGGCCCGCACTTTTAATACGACGGTCCAAGATGCGGTGGCATCGGGGATGTAGTTGCGAAGTATTATTCCGATCAACAATATAAATGCATACGTCTTTATTTGATTGGTGCTACTTGTTCGTTTATAGCGTGTGATTTTGCTAGGCGACTAGAATTATTTCGGAAAAATTGCCTATACCTTTGAACATTAAGGTAGCAAACGAAGAGATAATTCTTGTTGAAGATATTCATATGAGTTGTTACGTAGATGTACGTGGTTGTAAGTTATTGGTAGATTTAATACCAATAAAGTTAGGAGAATTCGACGTAATTTTCGGAATGGATTGGTTGATTAATCATGGAGCGATTATAGATTGCCAAAAGAAATGTGTGAGAATCAGGATGTTGAAGTAACCTCCTGTAGTATTTTACGGTAGTAAATTGCCAGGACGTCCGTGTTACCTATGCCATGTTGTTGATACCCAGAGAGTGGGAGCAACCATGGAACAAATACCTATAGTAAACGAATTCATGGATATATTTCCAAGTGAGTTACCGGGTTTACCACCGGATAGGGAGATCGAAAGTACAGTAATACGCGTGGTTGCATAGTAGCACATGGTATTGATTATTGATGCTTACGTGATAAGTCACTCAGTTTTGTTTTATTGGTATTATTAGTGTAAAACCCTCTTTTGTATAACAAAGGGTAGTCTTTTGTAAATCCCAATTTTTAGAAAGTAATTGCGGGATGGTAATGTAATCAGCTAAGGCTGAGTAATGTAAACAATGTAGTGTTATACTATAAGTTATGAATCAATATAAGTCTTTTTATGGAATATGTTGAGTAATGAGTGTGAGTTGTTGTTTATTACAAATAATAACAAACCAACAAGAATAAAGTAATAATGATGTGTTGTTTTCTTAACAGCAAAATGCCGCCAAGAAGGAGACAACGAAATCAGGGCGCTAATGTTAACCAACTGGAGGGTGGTCCGGTTAATCCAATGCAGGAGTTCGTTAATCTTTTAACGGCTGCATTTAATAGAATGGGGGCTAATGTACTCGTGATTCACGAGTAAGATCGAGCTACAACTTTTAAGGATTTCAAAGTGTAGGTCCACCGGAGTTCAAAGGAACTACGGACCTATATAAAGCCCGGATATGGGTAAAAGAAATTGAGAAAGCATTTGTAATAGCAAATGTTGAGGAGGGTCAAAAGGTTGCCTTTGCAACCTATTTGATGAAAAGAGAGGCCAACTTCTGGTGGGAGGCAAACCAGGCTAGGGCCGATATAGGAAATCTAATGTGGGAGAGGTTCAAGGAGATTTTCTTCGAGAACTATTTTTCCATGAGTATGCAAGGGAGGATGGAGATGAGGTTCCTGGAATTGAGACAAGGGGATATGACAGTTCCCCAGTATGCTGCCAAGTTTAATGAACTGGCACGATTTGCTCCACATCAAGTGGACACTGAAGTGAGAAAGGCTAGAAGGTTCGAGTAGGGCTTGAAACCCTGGCTCTATAGCCAAATCTCGGTGTTCCAAAGTACTTCCTTTGGAACCATACTAGAAAAGGCAATAATTAGAAGGAGGAATGAGGCTCTTAGTCAGTACCACAAAGATAAGAAGACCAAAGGAAATGTTGATGGAGGAACCAAGACTGAGGGAGCCAGTGGAAGTGGCGACGATCAGAAGAGAAAGGGCTTTAACTCTGGGAATATCAGAGTAAAACAAGGGGACTCTAAGAGGAGTATGGAGGCCTGTAAAACCTGTGGGAAGACTCACTTAGAGTCTCATCTCAAAAGGTAAAAGCGGTATGTTATAATTGTGGATGTGAAGGGCACATTTTGCCTAATTGTCCCAATCAAGAAGAAGAATCACGGATGCTTTGTATGTGGATCAATGACCACATAGCAAAGAAGCTACTGAAGAAGGGATAAAAGAAAATAAAGGAACTAATGGCGGGAAGTTAGCTATTAGTGGTCCAGTTCAGCCGGGGAAATCAATGGCCCGCACTTTTAATATGACGGTCCAAGATGCGGTGGCATCAGGGGATGTAGTTGCAGGTATTATTCCGATCAACAATATAAATGCATACGTGCTATTTGATTCGGGTGCTACTTGTTCGTTTATAGCATGTGATTTTGCTAGGCGACTAGAATTATTTCCAGAAAAATTGCCTATACCTTTGAACATTAAGGTAGCAAACGAAGAGATAATTCTTGTTGAAGATATTCATATGAGTTGTTACGTAGATGTACGTGGTTGTAAGTTATTGGTAGATTTAATACCAATAAAGTTAGGAGAATTCGACGTAATTTTTGGAATGGATTGGTTGATTAATCATGGAGCGATTATAGATTGCCAAAAGAAATGTGTGAGAATCAGGATGTTGAAGTAACCTCCTGTAGTATTTTACGGTAGTAAATTGCCAGGACGTCCGTGTTACCTATGCCATGTTGTTGATACCCAGAGAGTGGGAGCAACCATGGAACAAATACCTATAGTAAACGAATTCATGGATATATTTCCAAGTGAGTTCTGGGTTTACCACCGGATAGGGAGATCGAAAGTACAGTAATACGCGTGGTTGCATAGTAGCACATGGTATTGATTATTGATGCTTACGTGATAAGTCACTCAGTTTTGTTTTATTGGTATTATTAGTGTAAAACCCTCTTTTGTATAACAAAGGGTAGTCTTTTGTAAATCCCAATTTTTAGAAAGTAATTGCGGGATGGTAATGTAATCAGCTAAGGCTGAGTAATGTAAACAATGTAGTGTTATACTATAAGTTATGAATCAATATAAGTCTTTTTATGGAATATGTTGAGTAATGAGTGTGAGTTGTTGTTTATTACAAATAATAACAAACCAACAAGAATAAAGTAATAATGATGTGTTGTTTTCTTAATGAAGAAAATGCCGCCAAGAAGGAGACAACGAAATCGGTATTAATGTTAACCATTTGGAGGGTGGTGGGTTAATCCAATCACGGGAGTTCGTTAATCTTTTAACAGTGCATTTAATAGAATGGGGGCTAATGTACTCGTGATTCACGGAGTAAGACTGAGCTACAACTTTAAGGATTTCAAAAGTGTAGGTCCACATAGGAGTTCAAAGGAACTACGGACCTATAAAGCCAGGATATGGGTAAAAGAAATTGAGAAAGCATTTGTAATAGCAAATGTTGAGGAGGGTCAAAAGGTTGCCTTTGCAACCTATTTGATGAAAAGAGAGGCCAACTTCGGTGGGAGGCAAACAGCTAGGTATGATATAGGAAATCTAATGTGGGAGAGGTTCAAGGAGATTTTCTTGAGAACTATTTTTCCATGAGTATCTGAGGAGGATGGAGATGAGGTTCTGGAATTGAGACAAGGGGATATGGCGGTTCCCTCAAAGATGTCGCCAAGTTTAATGAATCGGCACGATTTGCTCCACATCAAGTGGACACTGAAGTGAGAAAGGCTAGAAGGTTTGAGTAGGGCTTGAAACCCTGGCTCTATAGCCAAATCTCGGTGTTCCAAAGTACTTCCTTTGGAACCATACTAGAAAAGGCAATAATTGCCGAAGGAGGGAATGAGGCTCTTAGTCAGTACCACAAAGATAAGAAGACCAAAGGAAATGTTGATGGAGGAACCAAGACTGAGGGAGCCAGTGGAAGTGGCGACGATCAGAAGAGAAAGGGCTTTAACTCTGGGAATATCAGAGTAAAACAAGGGGACTCTAAGAGGAGTATGGAGGCCTGTAAAACCTGTGGGAAGACTCACTTAGGAGTCTGTCTCAAAGGTAAGGCGGTATGTTATAATTGTGGACAGGAAGGGCACATTTTGCCTAACTGTCCCAATCCGAAGAAGAATCACGGATGCTTTGTATGTGGATCAGTGACCACATAGCAAAGAACCGCTCAAGAAGGGGATAAAAGAAAATAAGGGAACTAATGGCGGAAGTTAGCTATTAGTGGTCCACTCAAATGGGAAATCAATGGCCCGCACTTTAATATACGATTGATCCCAAGATGCGGTGGCATCGGGGATGTAGTTGCAGGTATTATTCGATCAACAATATAAATGCATACGCTTTATTTGATTCGGGTGCTACTTGTTCGTTTATAGCATGTGATTTTGCTAGCTACTAGAATTATTTTAAAAAAATTGCCTATACCTTTGAACATTAAGGTAGCAAACGAAGAGATAATTCTTGTTGAAGATATTCATATGAGTTGTTACGTAGATGTACGTGGTTGTAAGTTATTGGTAGATTTAATACCAATAAAGTTAGGAGAATTCGACGTAATTTTCGGAATGGATTGGTTGATTAATCATGGAGCGATTATAGATTGCCAAAAGAAATGTGTGAGAATCAGGATGTTGAAGTAACCTCCTGTAGTATTTTACGGTAGTAAATTGCCAGGACGTCCGTGTTACCTATGCCATGTTGTTGATACCCGTAGAGAGTGGGAGCAACCATGGAACAAATACCTATAGTAAACGAAATTCATGGATATATTTCCAAGTGAGTTACTGGGTTTACCACCTAGGATAGGGAGATCGAAAGTACTGATGTCTGGCGTGGTTGCATAGTAGCACATGGTATTGATTATTGATGCTTACGTGATAAGTCACTCGGTTTTGTTTTATTGGTATTATTAGTGTAAAACCCTCTTTGTATAACAAAGGGTAGTCTTTTGTAAATCCCAATTTTAGAAAGTAATTGCGGGATGGTAATGTAATCGCCTAAAATTTGAGTAATGTAAACAATGTAGTGTTATACTATAAGTTATGAATCAATATAAGTCTTTTTATGGAATATGTTGAGTAATGAGTGTGAGTTGTTGTTTATTACAAATAATAACAAACCAACAAGAATAAAGTAATAATGATGTGTTGTTTTCTTAACAAAGAAAATGCCGCCAAGAAGGAGACAACGAAATCGTAGGCTAATGTTAACCAAGCTGGAGGGTGGTGGGTTAATCCAATGCGGGAGTTCGTTAATCTTTTACTAGTGCATTTAATAGAATGGGGCTAATGTACTCGTGATTCCTGGAGTAGTACGAGCTACAACTTTTAAGGATTTCAAAAGTGTAGGTCCACCGGAGTTCAAAGGAACTACGGACCCTATAGAAGCCCAGATATGGGTAAAAGAAATTGAGAAAGCATTTGTAATAGCAAATGTTGAGGAGGGTCAAAAGGTTGCCTTTGCAACCTATTTGATGAAAAGAGAGGCCAACTTACGGTGGGAGGCAAACCAAAGTTAGAAGTAGATATAGGAAATCTAATGTGGGAGAGGTTCAAGGAGATTTTCTTCGAGAACTATTTTTCCATGAGTATGCAAGGGAGGATGGAGATGAGGTTCCTGGAATTGAGACAAGGGGATATGACAGTTCCCCAGTATGCTGCCAAGTTTAATGAACTGGCACGATTTGCTCCACATCAAGTGGACACTGAAGTGAGAAAGGCTAGAAGGTTCGAGTAGGGCTTGAAACCCTGGCTCTATAGCCAAATCTCGGTGTTCCAAAGTACTTCCTTTGGAACCATACTAGAAAAGGCAATAATTGCCGAAAGAGGGAATGAGGCTCTTAGTCAGTACCACAAAGATAAGAAGACCAAAGGAAATGTTGATGGAGGAACCAAGACTGAGGGAGCCAGTGGAAGTGGCGACGATCAGAAGAGAAAGGGCTTTAACTCTGGGAATATCAGAGTAAAACAAGGGGACTCTAAGAGGAGTATGGAGGCCTGTAAAACCTGTGGGAAGACTCACTTAGGAGTCTGTCTCAAAGGTAAGGCGGTATGTTATAATTGTGGAC
The DNA here is from genome assembly GCA_020205615.1 of Panax quinquefolius. Taxonomy (NCBI): domain Eukaryota; kingdom Viridiplantae; phylum Streptophyta; class Magnoliopsida; order Apiales; family Araliaceae; genus Panax; species Panax quinquefolius. Next base: position 51,683,386 of record CM035171.1, on the reverse strand, counting down.
AAGAAGGGCACATTTTGCCTAACTGTCCCAATCCGAAGAAGAATCACGGATGCTTTGTATGTGGATCAACTGACCACATAGCAAAGAACTGCCTGAAGAAGGGGATAAAAGAAAATAAGGGAACTAATGGCGGGAAGTTAGCTATTAGTGGTCCAGCTCAGCCGGGGAAATCAATGGCCCGCACTTTTAATATGACGGTCCAAGATGCGGTGGCATCAGGGGATGTAGTTGCAGGTATTATTCCGATCAACAATATAAATGCATACGTGCTATTTGATTCGGGTGCTACTTGTTCGTTTATAGCATGTGATTTTGCTAGGCTACTAGAATTATTTCCAGAAAAATTGCCTATACCTTTGAACATTAAGGTAGCAAACGAAGAGATAATTCTTGTTGAAGATATTCATATGAGTTGTTACGTAGATGTACGTGGTTGTAAGTTATTGGTAGATTTAATACCAATAAAGTTAGAGAGAATTAAGCGTAATTTTTGAATGGATTGGTTGATTAATCATGGGAGCGATTATAGATTGCCAAAAGAAATGTGTGAGAATCAGGATGTTGAAGTAACCTCCTGTAGTATTTTACGGTAGTAAATTGCCAGGACGTCCGTGTTACCTATGCCATGTTGTTGATACCCAGAGAGTGGGAGCAACCATGGAACAAATACCTATAATGGCGAATTCATGGATATATTTCCAAGTGAGTTACTGGGTTTACCACCGGATAGGGAGATCGAAAGTACAGTAATACGCGTGGTTGCATAGTAGCACATGGTATTGATTATTGATGCTTACGTGATAAGTCACTCAGTTTTGTTTTATTGGTATTATTAGTGTAATAAAACAGAAAGCTTTTTATATAAAACAGAATACTTTTATAAAGTTATTTGTTTTATTAGACAATAATTAGACTATATTATATTTTATTATGCATAGTGTTTGCATAGTGCCTACATAGTGTTTGCATAGTAAAATACTTTTATAAAGTTATTTGTTTTATTAGACAATAATTAGAATATATTATATTTTATTATGCATGGTGTTTGCATAAGTACTGCATAGTGTTTGCATAGTAAAATCTTTTATAAAGTTATTCGTTTTATTAGATTATAAATAGAATATATTATATTTTATTTAAAAGATTTTGCTTTAAATATGAATGACCGCCATATATTAAAGTAAATCAATCTGGATCATTCATGAGTTAGTTACTATGCGATCCATTTTTCATAAATAGAAGCTCATTCCTTCATTATTTCTTACTGAATTCTTTGAAACTAGAGAGATAAACTATAGAGAGAAAGAAAAAAGTATTCGCTACTTCACTACTCATATATCGTACTCTTCTTCTTAAGGTAGGGATATTATTTGTTGTACTCGTAGGGAGTATTATATCTTTTGTATTCATGAAGAGAACTTCTGTTATTCTATTATTTATTATTCTGTTGGAATAACCTGTATACGCGGGCTACCCTATACTTGGTGAAATTCATCTAATATTCCGTTCTTTATTATTACGTGTCGGAATATCACATGCATGCATCGCTTACGTTCGGATTGGTTCCATTATTTATTATTCTCGCGGAATATCACATGCATGCGTTCTGGGAATTCGATTCCATTATTTATTATTATGTTGGAATAACCTGTCTATGAGAAGTATCGCATGCATGGTGATTTTTGTTGTTATTATATTCTTTATTATTACATTTGGAACATCACGCCGAACAATTTCGCTTTGACCTAGTTCCGTTATTATTATTCTGTTGGAATATCACATACTGTGAATTTTACTTGGGACACGGTTCCGTTATTTATTATTTCTCTTTGGAATAACTTTTGCTGTGCGATCTATCGCAAGCATGGAGATTTCTTTTGTTATTCCATTCTTTATTATACTCATTGGTTAAAACTTTGACTTCTATACTCCATGAAATTAGTGGAATATTATTGATATTTAAGCGCTTCATCCAAAGATATCTTTTCATGAAAATATTCTTACGAGCATTCTTGAATTTTACTCTACAAAGAAGTATTATGTTGACAATTTGGACGTTATCGGTTCTAGATAAATTAATTCTTGAACTTGTTTTTATTGAATTCTTATATCATTGTCATCATTCTCATGTTTATATTTTGTTGAAAGTCATCGTGTATGTAGTGCATAGATGGACTTGGTATGATTATGACCAAGGATTATTCGATTGTAATCATGGTAGTAATGTTACAAATGATGTGGAAAAAGTTCTCATTGGCCTGTAGTGCATTGATGGATAGTTTTTGGTATGATTATGGCTATGGATTCTCTTTGGTCGTAGTGCAAAGATGAATTGTTTTATGGCATTATCAAGACCGTTGATGAAAACATGATTATCTTAAGCCGTAGTGCATGGATAATTCGTGGTCGTGATACTAAAGAATATCCTTGGCCGTAGTGCAGGGGTGATTCGATGATGTGGATTATTTATTAAGCTGAGTCCCAGCGATAAATGTGATGAAAAACCTTTTAAATCATAGAAGATAGTAGATTTTATTCCCTACTTGACTCTTCTAATGGATTGCTTGTTCCGCTGCAGTTAAACTTGATAGTTATTATATTTTATCATTTTAACTTCATTTGAAAGCTAACGATAAATTATTCTGCATTATCTTAGTCATAATATTTCTTACTGGGCTAGTTGAGCTCACCCTTTCTTTCACTGTTCTCTTCAGGAAATGAGAACGTAGCTGGGACTAGTCGGGGAACAGAGTGATGATCCTAGATGTTTGCATTAGTAGTCCTCACTATTCTGTGAAATAATGTGATAATAATTATAATGAGGACTCCTTTTGAGTTTTTATACTCTCTAGTAGACAATATTTGTATTCAAACTCACAGTTTATGTTTTGTCGTATTGTACACGACAGTTGTATTATTAAGTTGTATATGAATTCTGTACCATGTATCTGGCGACTCAAGATGGGTGATGTATACCTAATTTTGGGGGCGTCACAGTTGGTATCAAAGCTTAGGGATATGATCCCTGGCTGAGATGTGAGACAAGAACTAGGATGGGGGAGATGGGGAATTCATTCGCTAGTATGACCTACCTTAGTTTACTTGTTATTTAATTGGTCGGTCAGAGTATAGGGATAATATGTGATATATTAATTAACCCTTGTTTTATGACAGTGTTTGAAAATGGCATCTGAAAATGTTGAGATAAGCAATGAAGCACATGAGACCGTTGAGTTAGCTCAACCAAAAGGTAACGACCAACAATACGATAATAATCATACCGGTTGCAACGATCATCAAAACAATGATAACCATCATGGGGGAAATTATCATGCCAAGAATGGTAACCACTTCGGTGGTAATCATGGCTAAGATAATAGAAGTAGAAATTTTAAGAAGAGAAGGTCATTTAGCTCGATTTTGTCGTATAGTGAAGTCAAGTCCAGCTGGAACGGTGGCACCAAAGGCGGATACGGACAAAATAAAGTCGGTGGTTTCAGGAAGAGCGTTTTTCGTGACTTCTCAAAAAACGAGTGACCCGAACAAAGTTGGCACGAGTTAGTTAATTATAAATTTTTGCGAAGTCTATACCTTATTAGATACCGGTTCTACCCATTCTTTTATCTCTCTTAATTGCGCTCAATGTATAAATTTGACTTCGGAGAAATTAGACTTTGACTTATTGGTTGAAACTTCAATAGTAGAAACCTTCGTTACCTCCACTGTTTATAAATCTTGTTGATTCAAATTGATACTTTCACGTTACCTGTCGATCTTATCGCTCTTTGAAACAAAACTTGCCTTTGATGCGATTTTAGGAATCGATTGGTTAACTACTCATCAAGCTTTTCGTAAGGTTGTTAGCTTTCATATTCCTAACCAACCTATTATGCGAATTCAAGCAACCAAACCACTAAAGTCAATCATTGTCATATCAAGCCATAAGTAAAGAGCCCCGGTCCTTTCGTTGTTGACTTCCTTGTGTGGAATGCACCGAAGCCGAACTTTCCGTAGGGGACGTTGTGAATAACGGTGGCAAGTTGATAGGTATCAATGTGACGTGCTATATCAAGTCTTGGATGAGAGTCATAATTTTTTGAATGATATTTCTATTGTTAATAAATTTCCGACGTATTCTTGAAGACTTCTTAGCCTACCCTAGAGCGTGAAATCAAATTTTGTATTGACCCCGAGACAAAACCCATTTCTTAAACCTCAAATATTTCTTCAACTAAAATGAGCGTATATGTCATGCCAAAGACGTTGACTCGAGTATGTTGAAGATTACGATCGTACCATTCAATACCATAGTGGGAAAGCGAGCGTGGTAGGCGACGCGTTGAGTAGAAAATCGTATCGTTCTGAGTGCGATGTTGTTAACATAAAGACCCATTTATACGACTTACAAATGATGAAGATAAAGTTAAAGACTCTCGAAGAACCCACGTGAAGATAACGAATATATCGACTAGAATTGACTTTAATCGATAACGTTAAAGCCGTTTAAGCTACACCGAGGTGATGAATGTGAAGAAGAAGGTTCAAGAGGCGTTATTCTAGAAGCAAGAATCGACATAAAGAGAGGAAATCTCAACCCTCGATTTAATTGGCTATTTTAAATCCTCGATCAAGTAGAAAGCGTGGCTTATAGACTCATTTTACCGCCAAGTATGTCGGCGTGTTCATAACATTTTTTAACGTATCGATGTTACGTAAATATGTGGATGAATTCGAATCACATTATTAATTTAAAACCGGACGATATAGCAGAAGATTAACGTATGAGGAGTTACGTGTTAACATCTTGGATAAGAAGGATCATAATCGATGCTCAAAGGTTATACCTCAAGAGTTAGAATTTGAAGTGAAGTCAAGGTATCCTCATTGATTAGTTATACAAGAATGCGTCACGTAAATTTCGAGTTCGAAATTTCATAAGGAGGGGAGATTGTGAGACCCCAGATTTTATGAAAAAAGATTTAATTTTCTCGACATAATTTTTTTAATATTATGGTGTTGATTTGATGTAATGTTATAGTTGTGGGTAATATTTACAAATTTTGCAAAGTAAGCAAGTGGTTATATAATATTCGATTGGTCGGGGAATATTCTTTTTGTCGGGGAATATCCGTACGATGGTACAATCATTTGGTGGACACCATTAACGAAATTATTATTCGGATTGAGAAAAGCGACAAAATATTTTATGAAAATAACTACGAAAAGTTTTACGAATTAATATTGTTGAACTACTCGGTAGTAAAGTAAATACGATGTCTGGCGTGGTTGCATAGTAGCACACGGTATTGATTATTGATGCATATGTGATAAGTCACTCAGTTTTGTTTTATTGGTATTATTAGTGTAATAAAACAGAAAGCTTTTTATATAAAATAGAATACTTTTATAAAGTTATTTTTTTATTAGACAATAATTAGAATATATTATATTTTATTATGCATAGTGTTTGCATAGTTACTGCGATAGTGTTCAGATATAGTAAAATACTTTTATAAAGTTATTTGTTTTATTAGACAATAATTAGAATATATTATATGTTATTATGCATAGTATTTGCATAGTGCTTGCATAGTGTTTGCATAGTAAAATCTTTTATAAAGTTATTCTTTTATTAGATTATAAATAGAATATATTATATTTTATTTAAAAGATTTTGCTTTAAATATGGACCGCCAGATTAAAGTAAATCAATCTGGATCGTTCATGAGTTAGTTACTATGCAGTCCATTTTTATATAAATAGAAGCTCATTCCTTCATTATTTCTAACGAATTCACAGAAACTCTAGAGAGATAAACTATAGAGAGAAAGAAGAAAAGTATTTTGCTACTTCACTACTTATATATCCAGTACTCTTCTTCTTAAGGTAGGGGATATTATTTTTTGTACTCGTAGGGAGTATTATTTCTTTTGTATTAATGAAGAGAACTTCTGTTATTCCATTCTTTAGTATTCTGTTGGAATAACATGTATACGTGGGCTACCCTATACTTGGTGAAATTCTTCTAATATTCCGTTCTTTATTATTACATTGGAAATATCACATGCATATGCGTTTAATGGGACTGGTTCCATTATTTATTATTCTGTCGGAATATCCTGTTTGTGTGTTTACGTCGGACCTAGTTCCATTATTTATTATTCTGTTGGAATAACCTTTCTATGCGAAGTACCGCATGCATGGTGATTTCTGTTGTTATTCCATTCTTTATTATTCATTGGAACATCCTGCTTGCGATTTAATTTCTCCCGACTGGTTCTATTATTATTATTATTCGTTGGAATATCACATGCATGCGTTTTACTTGGGACTGGTTCCGTTATTTATTATTACATTGGAATAACTTTTATGCATGCGTATCTATCGCATGCATGGTGATTTCTTTTGTTATTCCATTCTTTATTATACTCAGTTGGTTAAAACTTTGACTTCTATACTCCATGAAATTAGTGGAATATCCTTGATATTTGCGCTTCATCCAGTATCTTTTCATGAAAATATTCTTCTGAGCATTCTTGAATTTTACCCTACAAAGTAGTATCATGTTGACAATTTGGACGTTATCAGTTCCTAGATAAATTAATTCTTGAACTTATTTTTATTGAATTCTTATATCGTTGTCATCATTCTCATGTTTATATTTGGTTGAAAGTCATCTGTGGCATGTAGTGCATAGATGGACTTGGTATGATTATGATCATGGATTATTCGGTGTAATCATGACCGTAATATTACAAATGATGTGATAAAAGTCCTCATTGGCCTGTAGTGCATTAATGGACATTTTTTGGTATGATTATGGCTATGGATTCTCTTTGGTCGTAGTGCAAAGATGAATTATTTTATGGCATGATCAGGACCGTTGATGAAAACATGATTATCATAAGCCGTAGTGCATGGATAATTTGTGGTCGTGATCTTAAAGAATATCCTGGTCAGAAGTAGTGTGGGGTGATTCGATGATGTGGATTATTTATTAAGTTTGTCCCAATGATAAAAGTGATGAAAAACCTTTTAATTCATAGAAGATAGTAGATTTTATTCCCTACTTGACTCTTCTAATGGATTGCTTGTTCCACTGCAGTTAAACTTGATAGTTATTATATTTTATCAGTTTAACACTATTGAAGGCTAACGATAAATTATTATGCATTATCTTTGTCATAATATTTCTTCTTTGGGCTAGTTGAGCTCACCCTTTCTTTTCTTTATTCTCTTGAAATGAGAACGAATTTGGAACTAGTCGGGAGCAGTGATGATCCTAGATGTTTGCATTAGTAGACCTCACTATTCTGTGAAATAGTGTGATAATAATTGTAATGAGGACTCTTTTTGTGTTTTTATACTCTCTAGTAGACAATATTTGTATTGAAACTCACAATTTATGTTTTGTCGTATTGTACACGACAGTTGTATTATTAACTTGTATATGAATTCTGTACCATGTATCTGTCGACTTAAGATGGGTGATGTATACCTAATTTTGGGTGCGTCACATTATATCTAAAAGGGAGAAACAAACAAATCTTAATTCCGCTGTGTTTGAATCATTAACAAAGTATTTCGAAAAGAAATTTAAATATCTATTCAACCCCCCCCCCCCTTCTAGATAACTATTGTGCCTCTGGAAACTAACAATTGGTATCAGAGCAGGTTCTACCATATAACCTACAAAGCTTAAGTAGATCCAATGTGATAACCCAGGATTTCAAATAATTCAAATTTTTCGAATAATTTTTTTATTATTAATATTAATTATCAATATTGTGATGTGTATCTGTGATACGAGTCTCGAATATTAGTCAATTTATGTATTGACTGCAAAATTAGTGTAGAGTTGTGCTTAACAGCTTTAGAAACCCTAACCCTAATTTGTGGATAGGCCGGATTCAATAGAAAATATAATTAAAATAATTATATTAATGAGTACATGTTTGTACTGCATAGATTTATTGATCAATGATTGTTCGGGTAGGGTACAATATTACTAAACCCTAATAAGGGATTAGAAACCCTAATCTCCAGATTAGAAACTCTAACGTACCGTTAAAAACCCTAATCATAAGCCAGGAAACCCTAATTTCATATTCGGGAATCCTAAACCCTAATTAAGTAACTCCAATCCTAATTAGCAAGCCTAAAGTGATTAGTATGTGTTAATATAATTAGGAAACCCTAATTATACGTTAGAAATATTAATTTCTATTTAAAACCTTAATTACATTTTCAAAATTCTTAATTTTCTATTTTTAAACCCTAATTAGAAAATTATAGAATTGGAGTTTATAAAGCCTAAGGGTTAGAACCTTAGGGTTAAACCCTAAGGGTTTGTGCAATTGTCTAGTATGCCATTAAAATAATTTTGCTAATGACAAAAATGCCCTTTTTCATTTTCTTTAATTGGTAACTTGTAAAATTACCAAGACCTTTAGTAGGTGAGCAACTACATTGACTTTGTGACCTAGAAATCCAGCAAAATCAGTTCATTGCATCAGATCTAAGCTTTATATCATCATATATATATATATATATATATATATTTGGGAGATAGAAAGTTACTTAATTTACTTTATTTTTCAACCTAGCTCTCACCAACTCACCATCTCTCAAAACCTCCGAATTTGCTAAGTTTATCAGTCACAAAACACCTCTCTTAAACACTTAGATCAGATTTGGAGATTAAGATCAAGAATTTAAAGGTAGAAGGTATAAACATAATTTGATTTTTGATCCAAGTTGCTAAGAAAAATTTTGTGTTTATGTGTTTATATCTTTGCTAGATGATGATCTATGTTGATATAACATAGATCCATAACATCAAAATGCTTTAAAATTGAAGTTTTACAAAACTGCCCAAGAACACTTATGTGGTCTGACAATCAAATATCAGGAGCCACATATTCTTGTATGTTTTTGATTTTTGATGTTTAAAGTTTTGGATCGGTAGTTTGTTATGTGGTCTGTGATTTGGAAGTGTAAAAACAGTCATCACATGTCTAGATTTCATTTTATTCTCTAAATCAAAACTTAGTTGATAAGGCATGACTGAATCAAATTTGGGTAACCCAGAAAGTGCTAAAACTGAGTCTGACAACATCTTCAAGCTTCTTGATCTATCAGGTAATACGTTATTTGATGTTTTTGTTATGTACATGTTCCAAATGGTAATATGGACTGTAAATCCATGCCTTAAGATTCCTTATATAATCAACATATCGAACGAAGCAGGTAGTCAAACCTAGTCATTTGGTCACGAACACAGTTTTTGGAAAATCCAGAAACTGTAGGAACGAACTTTCTGACAGCCTTTGACCAAGCTGTAACTTGTGATGTTGTTGTTGTTTAATTGATCTGTTGTTTTAGTGTTGTTCCTTGTCATGTATACTACGAGTATGAACCAAGAAAACACCAAAATAATAACCTAGAACACATAGCTAATTGAGCTCGAAATGAGACACTCGAACTGCCTTGGGTTTCTAGGTTACCCAGAAAACCCAGGTATGGTCTGACAGTATGTTTGAGAGCCCAGATTTTCATGTCATGATGTTTTATGACTGAGTTGTTGATTGCTAATGGTACTGTTGCAAACATACTACAACATAAACGTTTATTCAAGCCCAGAAACAAATTCAGCAGAGAATTACAATAGGTCAAACAAGGCAGGTTGATAGCTAAGCTATCAGTGTTCTTGAGCTCAAGAACACCAACAACGACGCTTAGTGTCGCTAAAGGCCTACATCGACGGTTTATTTATTTTCTAATTTCTGAATTTCCAGAAAATACTTAAAATTGTAAATAAATTATAAAAATTAAAAAATAGTTTTAAAAATCATTTTAAATTCTGAAAAATAACTTTTAATTATTTCGGATATTTTCATTAATATTTATAATTATTTGAATATTAATGATATTTAATTTATTTAATTAGTGTATTAAATAAATTATAGAAAAATGATTTTAATATTATAAAAAATCATTTTAAATAATAATAAAGTGTTTAAAAATATTTTGAGTTATAAAATGTAACTTTTAATATTTTTAGAGAATTTTCATTAATAATTTAATATTAATTATATTATATTTATTTAATTATTAAATTAAATAAATAAGTTAAAAATAATTTTATTGATTTAAAAATCATTTTAAATGAGAAGAAAGTGTTAGAAAATATTTTGAATTATAAAATATAATTTTAATATTTTTGGAGAATTCTCATTAATAAATTAATATTAATGATATTAGATTTATTTAATTATTATATTAAATAAATGAATTAAAATTGATTTTATTGATTTAAAAATCATTTAAAAATGAGAAAATGTTTAAAAAATATTTAAGTTATAATTAATGACTTTTAATATTTTGACAATAATTTTATTAATATTTAAATATTAATGGTGATGGTTTAAAAATGATTTTAATTAATTTAAAAATCATTTAAGTATAGTATTGATGATTTAAAAATATTTTAAGTTATTAACAATAACTTTAATATATTTGACAAGTATAACATTAATATTTTTATATTATTAAATACTAATGATGATAAGATTATTTGATAATTAAATCATTTAAAAATGATTTAAGTGTTTGAAAAATTATTATAAATTTTAATAATTATTTAAATATTATTAAAAGCTTCCGAAAAATATTATAAATGATATTTGACTTATCTAATATAATATTGAAGCTTTGAAACTGAATTTAATTGACAATAACTGTGTTAATTATCGGATAGAGTGACCAGAACACCGAGAATGGATCGAACTCCAACCAGACCGAACTAGTTAGACTTGATAAGTATTTATATAGGTTATGAACACTAATGTGGCTATGTGATAATGTGTCTAGGAGAAGATTGACTGAAAATTACAGTGATACGTGTTGTGAATTATTGTGCTAATTGTGAGAGCGATATTATTGGTTATAGGTCTTTCGAAAACAGATAAGTATATTGTGTAGCTGTAAACATCAGAATAGGCAAGTTTCCTAACTAAACCTTGAGTTATATTCATTTAATTATTATAGTGGTTAATTATTGTTAATTATACCACGTCCAATAATTTATTGTTGATTATTCGCAGTTAGTGCATGTTTAATAATTCAAATTGAATTACTGATTCAGAAAATATATATTCGTAGAATTACTGTTGTTGGATACTCATATCTGTAGAAGCTAATATTGACAGTACAAATAATTCATTTTTATTGTCGAATTATGTTGAGAAATGTCTTAGCTAGTTATTCTGGCTAGACGAACATTTGTTAGAACTTGATAGGTTCAAGAAGAGAAGAGAAGAGAATTTAATTATTATTGATAGATCAATGCCAGTCGTATCGGCTAGATCGAAAAAGAAAACTTGATAGGTTTGAGAAGAAAAGAGAAGATAAGTGATTAGATATTGAAATCATTGAATTTCGTTGTTACATCTAATCTTGATTCTGAGACTGAGAAGAACAACCTTTTATATAAAGGGAACATTTTTAATCGTATATTCGACCATTGCGTGCGATGTAAGTATTATACATAATATAGGGTTCAAGGAGTTGGCCGGCTCTAAGTACTTGCAGAGGGGAATGATTTAATCTTTATGGTTATCTGATACACCTGCGTATATGTCAATGTAAAACTTTGATATATACCCGAGAAGAGAAGTTCAATATCCAATGGATCATTCATCATAAATCTGGAAAACATTCCACTTTATAATTGCGTAGAATTGATTCTTGATTATTCATTAGAATATCGCAGAAACTTTGAAAGCGTTGTACTCTTTCATTATCAAATTATTGTGTTGCATAAATTGTGAGAAGACTTGTTAATTATTAAAGCTTTGTTCAGCTATTTCAAAGTTTCCCAAACTTTGGTTTCATTCTATCAAAATAGATGGTCTGTTCTTATTGATTCGTATACATTTATTGTATGTCTTAACTTGCGGGGCAAACTTGTTGTTCACCCTTGCTAAAGAAAATATTTCAGCTAGGAACGAAGAGGCCAACGGGTCAAAGAAGAACAAAGATAAAGGCAAAATGCTGGATTAGTTTTTATAAACATTATTATTATGTTATGTTTGTAAACCCTTTTTGTTTATTTAAAGGGTATATTTGTAATGTTATGGTTAGAGGAGCTGAGACTATTGTATTAACAATCTCTGTTAATGCCTTATGTATTACTATTTCTATATGAATAAGTAGTTAGATGTTATTATATTGTGGATCGTGAGCACCAAACTCGGGGGTCAGGTAACCCGGATTTGGGGGTGTCACAGTTTGGTATCAAAGCTGTAAGTTATAAACCTTAAGTGGGGTGGGGGAAAACCCTAGGATTATAACCATACGCGAGATAGAGAAAACTCATTTAGAGTTCTAAGTGAGGGATTGCTGAAGTGCATCAATAATGGGATATGTAGACACATAGTGGAGATGAGGAGGCAGAGTCTGAGCAAGCTAGGGTGGAGAAAAAGAATAAGACCAAAGTTGGAGAAGAAGATCAACTATCTGTAGAAGTTCAAGAACTCCAGAGTAAGGTATTTCTCTTGGAGGAGTTGTGGAAGACAAAGCGAGCATTACACGAAATGACTGATGAACGGAACGAGCTTAAGACTCAGGTGGAAAGGATGAAGACTGAAGGTGGTGGATCATCTGAAGGAACAATCAAGCAGCAGAAAGACAAGAATAAGAGGAAGAGGGACGATGACTACCCTAATTCTGAAAAGTCAAACCCGAAGAAGAATCAAGACTGTAACAAGTGTGGAAAGACTCACGCGGGAGAATGCATAATGTGGAAGAATGTGTGCTTCAACTGCAAGTAGGAAGGACATATTTCTCTACATTATCCTAAGCCGAATATGAAGAAGTGTTATTTATGTGGGAGAACGGGTCACGAATTCAACAAGTGTCCCATCAAGAAGAAGACTGGTGAAGGGAGTGGGCGATAGACAACTTAGATATAAGTGATAATATCTTTTGGTAGAAGATTATGATATTAAGTGTTGTAATATCGAGAACGATGTGTGAACATATGTAAATAAAAATATATTTGTATGAATGAAATCTTTATTTTCTATATGAATATAAGATTAAGATTAATTTGTGTGTTCTTAAAACTCATACTTATGGTAAGTTAATGACTCATAATTATATGAAATGTTTTGAACCCCTCAGCGAATGGACGCCAAAGGTCTGACTAGGATAAGTTCATACACATATAATTTTGGCAAGTTCCTGAACTCATAAGTGTGGTAAGTTTGACGAACTAGGAATAACTATGTGTGAATGGAGAATTGCAACTTTTTGTGTAAAGTTGTGTTGTTAATCCTGATATTATTAAAAAAGGAATAGTAATATGTGTTAAGTACTAAATGTGCTATGAACTATGTGAATAAATATTCGTTTATGTGTGAGAATTATGTGTTAAATTCTTATTGTGTTAAGAATTTGTGTAGAGAAAGAGAATTAATGTAAGATTTTTATTTAAATTAGATCATGCCGCCTAGACGACAGAATTGAAATCAAAGAGAAGGGCAATCGGTGAATAATGAAGGAGGTCAAGCTGGCCCGATGCAGAATTTTGCAAATATGATAGCCGAAGCTATGGGAAATAGAGCACCAGCTGCAAGAGGAAGGGCGAAAGAATAGCCATCAGATAGATTGGCAAATTTCAAGAACTTTAAAGCGGTAAGGCCGTCAGAATTCAAAGGGACCACGGATCCGATTGAAGCCCCAACTTGGGTGAAAGAGATGGAGAAAGCATTCATCATTGCACATGTAGTGGAAGAGCAAAAGACAGCTTTTGCAACTTATCCGATGAAGGGAGAAGCCAATTATTGGTGGGAGACTAATTAGGCGAGAGCTGGTGCAGCAGTATTTACGTGGAAAAGATTAAAGGATTTGTTCTTTGAGAACTACTTCTCACCGAGTACGCAAGCTCGGAAGAAAGTTAAGTTCTTAGAACTAAAGCAGGAGAACATATCGGTTTCGGAATATGCTGCCAAATCAAGGAATTAGCAAGATTTGCACCTCATCAGGTGGACACCGAGGCAAGAAAGGCGAGAAGATTCGAGAATGGACTGAAGCCGGGGATATTCAACAAGGTAATGGTATTACAGATCAATACATTTGTGGCTCTAATGGAGAAAGCGTTAATTAATGAAGGAGGGAGCGAAGCTGCATCTTGATTTCATCTGGAAAAGAAGAAGAAGACAAACGATGGAAGAAGCAGTGGTGGTAGTAATACGAATAAGAGGAAATGGAGCGAGAATACCCAGTCGGGTAATAAGACAGAAGTTAATAGGAAAGGAAGGGAACCATGTGCAACTTGTGGGAAGAACCATGTTGGAGTTTGCCTGAAGAAGAAGGGAGTTTGTTACAACTACGGATAAGAGGGGCACATGTTACCCAATTGTACTAATCCGAAGAAGATACAAGGTTGATTTGCGTGCGGATTGACGGATCATATGGTTCAGAACTGTGCAAAGAGGAATGTGGAGAAGGAAAGTGGCAACAAGGGACCCGGTAGCGGAACCTTGGCAATTCAAGGACCTGCACAGCCTGGAAGACCAATGGCCCGTACGTTCAACATGACGGCGCTAGATGCAGGGGTTGTCCAGGAGGTGGCGACAGGTAATGATTTCGCTTAATACTTAAATTACGCGAGTAATACTGAGTTAGATAATTTCTGTGAATTTTTTTCTATTATAAACCCAAGTCACAAGTTAGAATATGAGACACAAAATTAATATTGTGTTGATAAACATGAATTGATGATACAACTTTAAAAGATTGTAGAGAATAAGAAAGCGGTGATTGTTAGGTTTGTAATATTCATAACGCAATCAAATTGCATAAATTAGCGGAAGCGAGTAAAAATCAGAGTTTAAAAAAAATTTACAAACCATATACCCGGATCATCCTTTATGCACAATTATTAATTTAAACGAAAAGATATGAAGAACAAACATACCCTTGAAGATCCAAGCTTCCTCAGGTACAAGTTCACCTCCAATCCTTTTCGCGTTCAACTTGAATCCACCGAGTTTGGTTCCTTCCTTTGATCAACATTAGCCACCCAAGTGTTTGGCCTCTAGAGGTGATCCACCAAGGAAAAAGAATTTTCAAGAAGAAGGGGTATTGGCTCAACCCTAGTTTTCTATCTCTATAGAAAGGGCGACTCTCCAACAAATTGGAATTATGCCCGTATGTTGAAAAAGTCAACAACCCACACCACCCATAATAAGACTCCTCTTATTTATAGATGTGGGTAACCCATCTTAACAATTAAGGAATTGGGTTTTATTTAATTAATTAAATTCTTTTAATTAATTAAGCTCCCTAATCTTATTAGGGATAATTAATTAAACTCCTTTAACTAATTTCCTTCCTAATCTAATTAGGAATAAATGAGAGTACTTATATTAAATTAATTCCTAAACTCTTTAGAAATTAAAATAATAATAATTGTAATAATATTAATAAGACTCCTCTTATTAATTTATATTTAATATTTCTAAAATATTAAATAATAAATATTAAGTTATTTAATTTATTCTATCACCATAGATTAAATTAAATATACATAATATATTATTACGATTATGCCATTAACTTCTTAAATAATTATTCTTCCTTTTATGGTGTGACCCTTTAGGTTCTCCATATTAAACCAGGTTGTGAATAAATCAATTAGAACAATTTTAATCTTATTTAAATAAATAAATTAAACAATTAATTTATTTAAATAAATAATATTTATTCTACAATAGGGATAAGCCTCCTAGCGATCAACGACTTTCCAGATAATATAGATTTCAACATTAATCATAAAAGAACCTTTGAGTAAATAGTTTCTTACAATTCAATCCTTCCACCATAAAATGTCCCAATTAAATATAAGACATGAAATTACCGTCAAGTCTTATTTTATTTAATTATATGTATTTCGATCCTTAAATGCACAACTCAAATAATGCAAATTAGAAACTCCTTTCTAATTTCATTCTCGCCGCCAAGGACTCTTTGGGTTGTCATTTATCGAATCACATAGGACATTCTCTTCTTTTATTAGAAGTGGTAGATTCTTTATCGATCATACATTATCTCCATGTATAACTTATTATACCCAAGCATACCTTTGATATACCCTAAGGGTCTTAAGGAATAAGTCAAAGTATAACTCATCATACATAAGATACTATGATGATCTCAAGTCCAAGGATTACTTGTACTACTATCACTACAGAATTCCTATTGACAGCAAATAAAACTCTATTAGGTATTCCTTAGCGAGCCACGTCAAAGTGAACTTATTCTCTAATAAGCACCTACATACTTGCTTTAGTGTCTCCACACAAATGATCATGAGATCAATCATCCTCATCCAATGAAAAGCAACGTATGTACCAATCTATCCGGATTCACTAATCCCCAATTTAGTAATCCAATGATTGGGAACTATTTTAGTTTTAAGCTTTCTAAGAATTTATATCTCATTAGAATGATCATCATCATTATTCTAAAAGCATTGCTTAAAACTATGGGTTTATCACATATTATAAAACAACATCATGTAGATAATTAAAAGCCTTTTAAAAAATTAATACTTTTTATTAATAAATGAATAAGATTGTTACAAAGTATACGCTTTATCATCATACATGATTGGCTTGTGTGCATACTACTTTCAATCTCCCACTTGCACTAAAGCCAATCGTCATGGTATATCTCATACTCTTCTTCTCTAAGTGACGATTATCTGCTTTGTTGGATAAGCTTTAATTAATGGATATGTAATGTTGTTCATGAGAGTCCACTATCTCTATAGTGATTTCCCATCTTTCAATGATTCTAATAATCAAATGAAAGTGCCACAACACATGTTTAGATCCAAGATGAGACTTATGAACTATTCCTAGTTCTCAGAATGAACTTTAATCCAAACAATCAACTTATGACTTCATTTATAGCTATATATTTTGTCTTTATTACTAAACCAACAACTCTTTCTTTGTTTGGAACCTTTCCAATTCAACGCACCAATTATTCAAGATAACGCTTTTACCTTAAAGTGGATTTTCGATTAAATCTTGAGTGCATCAAAAAAAAACTTGAGTCTGTTAAGCCCTCTAGTTTTAATTAAGACCCACCATGTATGCTCACATCCTTAGTGCTGGTTAAGAAATTTAAGATGTTTTTCACTGACTCACAGTGAACTTCTCCAGAATATGACTGATCAACATCAGGTCTCGTATATTTCATTGCATACAAGATAGTTACTCATGTGATCTCTCTTTTTGGAGTCTTTGGGGACTATTAAGAGAGATTCACTCCATAGCTCATCGACATGAGACATCTCTTGGAGTTTGCCATGCTAAACGACTTTAGCATCAAATGAATATACGTTCCTTGGGTTAAGTCGAGCATCCTCTTAAATCTATCTATATAGATTTATATCCCCAATTAAGATACTCTTCCAAATCATTCATGGAGGATTGTTTAGACAACTTTATCTTTATTGATTGTAGCATTGGTATGTAATTCCTCATCCGTAGTATATCAACATATAATACTAGAAATTTCACGACGCTTCCACTGACCCTTTTGTACACACTAGAACTCTTACCTCATCGTATGTAACTCTGGATTATCATCTTCTATGATGCGTACCTCATCATCATCATCCATGATGAATCCATACCTCCTAGGTATCTTCGGTACTATTCCAGATTTATGATTCGGTTGTGGTACAATAGGTCTATCTACAGGTTCCTCTTATTTGACTTATAGTGTTTTGTGGTTCTTGAGCTCTTCAAGATCTATTATTCTCCCACTAGCCCCTTCAATGATAAATACCTTTATCTTTAGAAAGGCGTGTTTTACAACAAACACCTTTTGCTAAGTAGAATTATAGAACATATACCCTAAACTTACTTTAGGATATCCCACAAATCGACACTTGTCAAATCTTGTCCCAAGCTTATCCTTCGAAACCTTTTCATATAAGTTGGACAACCCCTTATCTTAACATACTTAAGATTAGGAATCCTCCCTGTCCATAACTTTTATGGAGTCTTGGGGCTGGATTTTGAGGTTACCTTTTCGTAGATATACAACCATTTCTAGGACATGATCCTAGAAGGATACTGGAATGTCGGTAAAATCATTTTGGACCGTACCATGTTCAACAAGGTATGATTTTACCTTTCAGATACATCAATCAATTATTACGTATCATGAGCTGTCCATTATGACAAAACCATTTAAGATGATCTAGAAACTTATTTCACAAGTATTTATTCCTTGATCTAATTAAAGAATCTTAATACATTGTCAATTTGTTTCACTTCTGAATTCTTTGAACCTTTCAAATAATTCACACTTGTATTTCAACAAATACATATATTCAACTCTTTGAATGATCATCTCCTTTTCTTATACTAGTTTGTTCAATTTGTAAAATTATTTTTCACGTAAGTCAAGTATGTAAAATCCATTAAGTAATATTTCAGTTCTATACAAAACATTATTATTATATATATAGAACAACAATTGTTCTTAAATATAATACCAAAGATTTTATTGTCCAACAACAAAATATAAATAATGTTTCTAACAAGAACTGGAATACAATAACAACTTATTGACTTAATAGATTTGCCCGTAGGCATTGCTAAACTATAAGTTTCTATAGCTAATGCAGCAACCTTTGCTTCATTTTCCACACATAGGATTACTTATCTTTGTTTAACTTTCTACTTCTGCTTGGTCTCTTCATAAATCTATATTTATGATAACCAAAGTCGGTATCCAATACCCAAGTAGAACCTTGACTTAAAGAAAAATTTATTTCAATCATGAACAAAAGCGTATTTAAATAGAAACTTCACTAAGCTTCTTTGGTTAGCCTCTGCAAGATGCTTCTTGCAGTTTCTTTCCAGTGTCCAGGCTTATAGCAGTGGAAGCAAACTCCTTTTCTATCCATATCAGTTTTGTTCTTATTATCCTTTGTTTTTGCCTTTCTATTTACCTTCTTAGAATCGTTCTTCTTTTCAGAAGATCCTTTGGCCCCTACCAGTAAGACTTTGTTTTTCTTGGTTGGAAAGTGACTCTCAACATTTTTTCAATATGTTAAGCAAATCAACGAAGCTGATATCTAGCTTGTTCATATGAAAAATTCACAACAATTGTGAAAGGAGTCCAGGAGTGAGTGCAAGATCAAATCTTGGCTCAACTCTCCATCCATGACAAAACCAGTTGTCCTAATTGATCAATCAAATTGATTATGTTAAGAACTTTTGTCTGTACTGTAGTGTCATCGGTTATTCTAGATCGGAAGAGCTCCTTAGATATCTGATATCTTTCAGTCCTACTTTCCTCACCATCAACTACTTGATGTGTAGGAGTATAGTAAGAGCATCCATAGTTTCATCTTCGTATTTCAAGCTCGTTACTCATGGATGCGAGCATGATGCATTGAGCTAATCATTGTGCATCATCTTGCCACTTTCTAAAAGTAGCAATCTCTTCCTCGAGGCATGGTCGCAACCATTGCGAGGATAGGCATATTAAGGACATAAGATAGTTTTTTCACTATGAGAACTATTCTCAAATTCCTTAACCAATCCGTTTAATTAGGTCCGGTTAATTTAGCATCTAATATGCTACGCAGTGATAATAATTTTAGACATTGTAAAATTCTGTAAATGAATTTGTAATTAACAACATTTTAACATACATTCTTTTATTAATTACCAAAATAATTTAGGTCTTGTTTTAAATTGGTATCTCCCACTATTTTCTTCAAACTATATTACCCTCACTTATATTGTTCGGCAAAATCTAGTTAAAGATTTGCTAGTGAGAATAAGGATCCCATTTCAAATGTATATAGCCTTGTGGTGACACAACAAACTATATATAAATAAATAGGTAGACAACTTTTGTCAATTACATCAACTAAGCAACTCCTTTTCTTATGCCTCTTAGATTATTTTGATCAAGTGGTGGCACATCCGAATCAAAATTATCTAAGTTAAGTCCACCTAGCACTCCATATATTCAAAAAAGAAAATATCATCCTTGTGGTGACACAACAAAACAATATTGTTTAATTTTCTTTATAAGCATCAAATGTGATAAATTAACATCTTAAATACTTAATACTTGCCTTGTGGTGACACAACAAACTCATATTAAATATTTAATACTCTATTAATTTTATCATGCTAGAAGGCTGACGTTCGATATTCCAAATATCTTTGAACGCTTAGGACTTAATATAAAAATTGAGGGTTTGTTATTAATTTGTCTCATCTTGTTTAAGCGTAGCATGCATATATATATATAAAAAAATACGTGTCATATTAATGAACATGCGAAGCATGTTTGCATAATATATAATATATATAGTATAAGCATGCACATATAGAATACTATATTCTACTCGGATTGATTATGGACTTTTATTCTAGTTTGGTTCACTAGAGCCACCAAGTGAACCAAAAGGTCAAACCCTAAGGGTGAAAAAAATAATATTTAAATATAACTATTACATTTAAACCCGGGCTCCATTACAAACGGGTCTTCAAGCGCTCCTTGCTCCTTGATCTCCAATATTTTAAAATTAATTCTAACTATTCCTATTACAAAACTATTTAAAATAAATAGAAACCTTGATCAGCAGTCAAGGGGAAGTACATAGGAGGGTAATAGAATTTACATTAAGAAAAATTAGAGAAGACGAGGTACGCAGACCCCATTTAATAAAACCCATACATTCATGCATCCAACTAAAATAAAATCCAATCGCATTGGTCAATAGTCCATAATCAATCCCATTTATTATCATACACATCATCATATGCATCAATAAATAACATTCATCTTATGAATAATAAACATTTAATATATATATTGATATCATTTAATGGGCAAAATTTAGTTAGTATAAAATCTAATTATTGAATAAAAATAAACTCCTTTATTTAAATCCAAATTTAAATCAAAATAAAACTATTTTATTTTAATTTATCCAATTTTGAATAAAATAAACTATTTTATTTTAATCAAAATAAACTCCTTTATTTTAATTAATTATGGAATCCAATTCCATGTAAAAAAAAAAAAAAATATTAAAGGAAATACGGATTTTCTTTCCTATTCACAAATAAACTCCTTTATTTTGAATAATATGAAATCTTATTTCATATCTAAATAAACTTCTTTATTTAAGAAAATTAGGATTCTCTTTCCTATTCACAAATAAACTCTTTTATTTTGAATAATATGAAATCTTATTTCATATCTAAATAAACTCCTTTATTTAAGGAAAGATGGATTCATTTTCCTATTCACAAATAAACTCATTTATTTTAAGAAAACATGGAATCCAATTTCAACTCCAATTAGTTATCATGAAATCCAATTCCAACTCTAATTAGTTAGCATGAAATTCTAATTTTAAAATTAAAATAAACTACTTTATTTTAATATTAAAATAAACTTTTATTTTAAAATTAAAATAAACATTTTATTTTAATTATAAAATAATTAAGAATAATATATATATATAGTATATATATATATATATATATAACTATTATATATATATAATATAATAACCAATATATATATATATATATATTTTATATAAAAACCGTGCGCTACCCTTTTTTTTAAAAAAGCATTAACATGCTTCTAAGTACCACGTGGCCCTAAAAAAAAACTGTTAACATTTTATGCTTCGGATGCTAGAATTTATATATATAACTAATATATATAAATAATATTAATCTTATTAAATAATCCTAGTACTTGCATGATAACAAACTTAAGTCCGTGGACCAAAGTACCGCTTTTTTTAAAAAAATGGCTTCGCTAAAAAAAAAATTATTTCGGTACTTTTTTTTTTTTTTTTTTTAATAAATTTATACAATAAAATTATGCCCAAAAAATTGTTCTAAACACATATCAATATACATATCAAATTAAAACAATTAATAATTTGCATAAAGGTTTGGCTCTGATGCCACTGTTAGGTTTGTAATATTCATAACGCAATCAAATTGCATAAATTAGCGGAAGCGAGTAAAAATCAGAGTTTAAAAAAAATTTACAAACCATATACCCGGATCATCCTTTATGCACAATTATTAATTTAAACGAAAAGATATGAAGAACAAACATACCCTTGAAGATCCAAGCTTCCTCAGGTACAAGTTCACCTCCAATCCTTTTCGCGTTCAACTTGAATCCACCGAGTTTGGTTCCTTCCTTTGATCAACATTAGCCACCCAAGTGTTTGGCCTCTAGAGGTGATCCACCAAGGAAAAAGAATTTTCAAGAAAAAGGGGTATTGGCTCAACCCTTGTTTTCTATCTCTATAAAAAGGGCGTACTCTCCAACAAATTGGAATTATGCCGTATGTTGAAAAAGTCAACAACCCACACCACCCATAATAAGACTCCTCTTATTTATAGATGTGGGCAACCCATCTTAACAATTAAGGAATTGGGTTTTATTTAATTAATTAAATTCTTTTAATTAATTAAGCTCCCTAATCTTATTAGGGATAATTAATTAAACTCCTTTAACTAATTTCTCTTCCTAATCTAATTAGGAATAAATGAGAGTACTTATATTAAATTAATTCCTAAACTCTTTTAAAATTAAAATAATAATAATTGTAATAATATTAATAAGACTCCTCTTATTAATTTATATTTAATATTTCTAAAATATTAAATAATAATATTAAGTTATTTAATTTATTCTATCACCATAGATTAAATTAAATATACATAACATATTATTACGATTATGCCATTAACTTCTTAAATAATTATTCTTCCTTTTATGGTGTGACCCTTTAGGTTCTCCATATTAAACCGGTTGTGAATAAATCAATTAGAACAATTTTAATCTTATTTAAATAAATAAATTAAACAATTAATTTATTTAAATAATATTTATTCTACAATAGGGATAAGCCTCCCTAGCGATCGGCGACTTTCCGGATAATATAGATTTCAACATTAATCATAAAAAGAACCTTTGAGTAAATAGTTACCGCGACAATTCAATCCTTCCATCATACAATGTCCCAATTAAATATAAGACATGGAATTCTTTGTCAAGTCTTATTTTATTTAATTATATGTATTTCGATCCTTAAATGCACAACTCAAATAATGCAAATTAGAAACTCCTTTCTAATTTCATTACGCCGCCGCCAAGGACTCATTGGGTTGTCATTTATCGAATCACATAGGACATTTCTCTTCTTTATTAGAAGTGGTAGATTCTTTATTGATCATACATTATCTCCATGTATAACTTATTATACCCAAGCATACCCTTTGATATACCCTAAGGGTCTTAAGGAATAAGTCAAAGTATAACTCATCATACATAAGATACTATGATGATCTCAAGTCCAAGGATTACTTGTACTACTATCACTACAGAATTCCTATTGATGAGCAAATAAAACTCTATTAGGTATTCCTTAGCGAGCCACGTTCAATTGAACTTATTCTCTAATAAGCACCTACATACTTGCTTTAGTGTCTCCACACAAATGATCATGAGATCAATCATCCTCATCCAATGAGTAAGCAACGTATGTACCAATCTATCCGGATTCACTAATCCCCAATTTAGTAATCCAATGATTGGGAACTATTTTAGTTTTAAGCTTTCAAAGAATTTAGATCTCATTAGAATGATCATCATCATTATTCTAAAAGCATTGCTTAAAACTATGGGTTTATCACATATTATAAAACAACATCATGTAGATAATTAAAAGCCTTTTAAAAAATTAATATTTTTTTTAATAAATGAATAAGATTGTTACAAAGTATATGCTTTATCATCAAACATGATTGGCTTGTGTGCATACTACTTTCAGTGATTCCGAGGACGGAATCCTTTTAAGGAGGGGTGAATGTGATAATCCGGGATTTCGAATAATCAAAAAATTTCGAATTTTTTATTTATTAATATTAATATTAATTATCAATATTGTGCAGTGTATCTGTGATACGAGTCTCGAATATTAGTCAATTTGTGTATTGAATGAGAAATTAGAGTAGAGTTGTGCTTAACAGCTTTAGAAACCCTAACCCTAATTTCTGGATAGGGATTCAATAAAAAATATAATTAAAAAAATTATATTAATGAGTACATGTTTCTACTATATAGATTTATTGATCAATGATTGATCGGGTAGCGTACAATATTAGTAAGCCCTAATAAGGGATTAGAAACCCTAATCTCTGGATTAAAAACACTAACGTATCGTTAGAAACCCTAATCATAAGCCGAGAAATCCTAATTTCATATTCGGGAATCCTAAACCCTAATTAGGAAATCCTAATCCTAATTAGCAAGCCTAAAGTGATTAGTATGTGTTAATATAATTATGAAACCCTAATTATACTTTAGAAATATTAATTTCTATTTAAAACCCTAATTACATTTTCGATATTCTTAATTTTCTATTTTTAAACCCTAATTAGAAAATTCTAGAATTAGAGTTTGTAAAAACTAAGGGTTAGAACCTTAGGGTTAAAGCCTAAGGGTTTGTGCAATTATCTAGTATGCCATTAAAATAATTTTGTTAATGACAAAAATGCCTTTTTTCATTTTCTTTAATTGGTAACTTGTAAAATTACCAAAACCTTTAGTAGGTGAGCAACTACATTGATTTTTGACCTAAAAATCCAGCAAAATTAGTTCATTGCATCAGATCTAAGCTTTATATCATCATATATATAGATTTGGGAGAGAGAAAGTTACTACATTTACTTTATTTTTCAACCTAGCTCTCACCAACTCACTCTCTCTCAACACCTCCGAATTTGCTAAGTTTATCAGTCACAAAACACCTCTCTTTAACACTTAGATCAGATTTGGAGATCAAAATCAAGAATTTAATTAAAGCTAGAAGGTATAAACATAATTTGATTTTTGATCCAAGTTGCTAAGAAAAGTTTTGTGTTTATGTGTTTAGATCTTTGCTAGATGATGTTTTATTATGATCTATGTTGATATAATATAGATCCATAGTATCAAAATGCTTTAAAATTGAAGTTTTACAAAACTGCCCAAGAACACATATGTGGTCTGACAATCAAATGTTAGGAGCCACATATTCTTGTCTGTTTTTGATTTTTGATGTTTTAAGTTTTGGATCGGTAGTTTGTTATGTGGTCTGTGATCTAGAAGTGTAAACACAGTCATCACATGTCTAGATTTCATTTTATTCTCGGTCAAAACCCGTTGACCGGGCATGACCAGTCAAATTCTAGGTAACCCGGAAAGTGCTAAAATTGAGTCTGACAACATCTTAAAGCTTCTTGATCTATCAGGTAATACGTTATTTGATGTTTTTGTTATGTACATGTTGTATATGGTAATATGGATTGTAAATCCATGCCTTAAGACTCCTTATATCATCAAATATCAAACGAAGCAGGTAGTCAAACCTAGTCATTTGGTTACGGACACAGTTTCTGGAAAATCCAGAAACTGTAGGAACGAACTTTCTGACAACCTTTGACCAAGTTGTAACTTGTGATGTTGTTGTTGTTTAATTGATCTGTTGTTTTAGTGTTGTTCCTTGTCATGTATACTACAAGTATGAACCAAGAAAGCACCAAAATAATGACCAGAACACTTAGCTAATTGAGCTCGAAATGAGACACTCGAACTGCCTTGGGTTTCTGGATTACCCAGAAAACCCAGGTATGGTCTGACAGTATGTTTGAGTGCCCAGATTTTTATGTCATGATGCTTTATGACTGAGTTGTTGATTGTTAATAGTAGTGTTGCAAACCTACTACAACATAAACGTTTAATCAAGCCCAGAAACAAATTTAGCAGAGAATTACAAGAGGTCAAACAAGGCAGATTGATAGCTAAGTTGTCAGTGTTCTTGAGCTCAAGAACACCAGCATCGACGCTTAGTGTCGCTAAAGGCCTACAACGACGATTTATTTATTTTATAATTTATGAATTTCCAGAAAATACTTAAAAATTGTAAATAAATTATAAAAATTACAAAAATGGTTTTAAAAATCATTTTAAATTCTGAAAAATAACTTTTAATTATTTGGAACATTTTTCATTAATATTTATAATTATTTGAATATTAATGATATTTAATTTATTTAATTAGTGTATTAAATAAATTAGAGAAAAATGATTTTAATATTATAAAAATTATTCTAAATAATAATGAAGTGTTTAAAATATTTTGAGTTATAAAATGTAACTTTTAATATTTTTAGAGAATTTTCATTAATAATTTAATATTAATGATATTAGATTTATTTAATTATTAAATTAAATAAATAAGTTAAAAATGATTTTATTGATTTAAAAATCATTTTAAATGAGAAGAAAGTGTTAGAAAATATTTTGAATTATAAAATATAATTTTCAATTTTTTGGAGAATTCTCGGTAATAAATTAATATTAATGATATTAGATTTATTTAATTATTATATTAAATAAATGAATTAAAAATGATTTTATTGTCTTAAAAATCATTTAAAAATGAGAAAAATATTTTAAAAATATTTGAAGTTATAATTAATGACTTTTAATATTTTGATAATAATTTCATTAATATTTAAATATTAATGATGATGGTTTAAAAATGATTTTAATTAATTTAAATATCATTTAAGTAGAATATTTATGATTTAAAATATTTGAAGTTATTAACAATAACTTTAATATATTTGACATGTATAACATTAATAGTTTTATATTATTAAATATTAATGATGATAAGACTATTTGATAATTAAATCATTTAAAAATGATTTAAGTGTTTCAAAAATTATTATAAATTATAATAATTATTTAAATATTATTAAAAGCTTCTGAAAAATATTATAAATTATATTTGACTTATCTAATATAATATTGAAGCTTTGAAACTGAATTTAATTGACAATAACTGTGTTAATTGTCGGATAGAGTGACCAGAACACCGAGAATGGACCGAAGTCCAACCAGACCGAACTAGTTAGACTTGATAAGTGTTTATATAGGTTATGAACACTAATGTGGCTATGTGATAATGTGTCTAGGAGAAGATTGACTGTAAATTACAGTGATACGTGTTGTGAATTATTGTGCTAATTGTGAGACTGATATTATTGGTTATAGGTCTTTCGAAAGCAGATAAGTATATTGTGTTCGGTTTGTAATATTCATGAAGCAATCAAATTGCATAAAAAGTGCGGAAGCGTGTAAAAATCAGAGTTTAAAAAATTTACAAACCATATACCCGGATCATCCTTTATGCATAATTATTAATTAAACGAAAAGATAAAGAATAAATCATACCCTTGAAGATCGAGCTTCCTCAGGTACAAGTTCACCTCCAAATCCTTTCGCGTTCAATCTTGAATCCACCGGGTTTGGTTCCTTCCTTTGATCAACGTTAGCCACCCAAATGTTTGGCCTCTAGAGGTGATCCACCAAGGAAGAATAAAATTCAAGAAGATGGGTGTTATGGCTAACCCTAGTTTTCTATCTCTATAGAAAAGGCATACTCCCAACAACTTGGAATTATTACGTACTTTGTTAAAAGTCAACAACCCATACCACCCATAATAAGACTCCTCTTATTTATAGATGTGGGCAACCCACCTTAACAATTAAGGAATTGGGTTTTAATTAATTAATTTTTTAATTAATTAAGCTCCCTAATCTTATTAGGGATAATTAATTAAACTCCTTTAACTAATTTTCCTTCCTAATCTAATTAGGAATAAATGAGAGTACTTATATTAAATTAATTCCTAAACTCTTTTAGAAATTAAAATAATAATAATTGTAATAATATTAATAAGACTCCTCTTATTAATTTATATTTAATATTTCTAAAATATTAAATAATAAATATTAAGCTATTTAATTTATTCTATCACCATAGATTAAATTAAATATACTTAACTATATTATTACGATTATGCCATTAACTTCTTAAATAATTATTCTTCCTTTTATGGTGTGACCCTTTAGGTTCTCCATATTAAACCGGTTGTGAATAAATCAATTAGAACAATTCTAATCTTATTTAAATAAATAAATTAAACAATTAATTTATTTAAATAATATTTATTCTACTGATAGGATAAGCCTCCCTAGCGATCAGCGACTTTCCGGATAATATAGATTTCAACATTAATCATTAAAGAACCTTTGAGTAAATAGTTTACAAATCTGACAATTCAATCCTTCCACCATCTGATGTCCCAATTAAATATAAGACATGGAATTTACGTCAAGTCTTATTTTATTTAATTATATGCATTTCGATCCTTAAATGCACAACTCAAATAATGAAAATTAGAAACTCCTTTCTAATTTCATTCGCTTTTGGCCAAGGACTCTTTGGGTTGTCATTTATCGAATCACATAGGACATTTCTCTTCTTTTATTAGAAGTGGTAGATTCTTTATTGATCATACATTATCTCCATGTACAACTTATTATACCCAAGCATACCCTTTGATATACCCTAAGGGTCTTAAGGAATAAGTCAAAGTATAACTCATCATACACAAGATACTATGATGATCTCAAGTCCAAGGATTACTTGTACTACTATCACTACTGAGAATTCCTATTGTGAAAATAAAACTCCATTAGGTATTCCTTAGCGAGCCACGTTCAGTGAATTTATTCTCTAATAAGCACCTACATACTTGCTTTAGTGTCTCCACACAAATGATCGTGAGATCAATCATCCTCATTCAATGAGTAAGCAACGTATGTACCAATCTATCCGGATTCACTAATCCCCAATTTAGTAATCCAACGATTGGGAACTATTTTAGTTTTAAGCTTTCTAAGAATTTAGATCTCATTAGAATGATCATCATCATTATTCTAAAAGCATTGCTTAAAACTATGGGTTTATCACATATTATAAAACAAACATCATGTAGATAATTAAAAGCCTTTAATAAATTAATACTTTTATTAATAAATGAATAAGATTGTTACAAAGTATATGCTTTATCATCAAACATGATTGGCTTGTATGCATACTACTTTCAATCTCCCACTTGCACTAAAGCCAATCGTCATGGTATGTTATACTCTTCTTCTCTAAGTGACGATTATCCTGGCATGTTGGATAAGCTTTAGTTAATGGATATGTAATGTTGTTCATGAGAGTCCACTATCTCTATAGTGATTTCCCATCTTTCAATGATTCTAATAATCAAATGAAAGTGCCACAACACATGTTTAGATCCAAGATGAGACTTAGGAACTATTCTAGTTTTGTAATGAACTTTTAATCCAAACAATCAACTTGCGACTTCATTTATAGCTATATACTTTATCTTTATCACTAAACAAACAACTCTTTCTTTGTTTGGAACCTTTCAATTCATTCGCACCTTTGTTCAAGGTAGCCCTTTACCTTAAAGTGGATTTTTTCGTCGTCTTGGTGCATGCCTAAAAAACTTGAGTGCATTAAGCCCTCTAGTTTTAATTTAGACCCACCATGAATATGATCACATCCTTAGTCTTGGGTTAAGAACTTTAAGATATTTTCAACTGTCTTACGGTGATCTTCTCCGAATATGACCGATCAACATCAGGTCTCGTATATTTCATTGCATACATGATTGTCACTCATGCGATCTCTCTTCTTTGGAGTCTATGGGGACTATTAAGAGAGATACACTCCATAGCTCATCGACATGAGACATCTCTTGGAGTTTGCCATGTTAAACGACTTTAGCATCAAATGAATATACGTTCCTTGGGTTAAGTCGAGCATCCTCTTAAATCTATCTATATAGATTTATATCCCCAATTAAGATACTCTTCCAAACCATTCATGGAGGAATATTTAGACAACTTTATCATTACTAATTGTAGCATTAGTATGTCATTCCTTATCCGTAGTATATCAACATATAGTACTAGGAATGTCACGATGCTCCCACTGACCCTTTTGTACACACTAGAAGTCTTACCTCATCGAATGCAACTCTGGATCATCATCTTCTATGATGTGTACCTCATCATCATCATCCATGATGAATCCATACCTCCCAGGTATCTTTGGTACTATTCCGATTTCTGATTCGGTTGTGGTACAATAGGTCTATCTACTGAGTTCCTCTTATTTGACTTATAGTATTTTGTGGTTCTTGAACTCTTCAAGATCTATTATCCTCCCACTAGCCCCTTTAATGATAAACACCTTTATCTTAGAAGGCAGCGTGTTTCGCAACAAACACCTTTTGCTAAGTAGGATTATAGAACACATACCCTAAACTTACTTTAGGATGTCCCACAAATCGACACTTATAAAATCTTGTCCCAAGCTTATCCTTTGAAACCTTTTCACATAAGTTGGACAACCCCTTATCTTAACATACTTAAGATTAGGAATCCTCCCTGTCCATAACTTTTATGGAGTCTTGGGGTCGGATTTTGAGGTTACCTTTTTCGTAGATATTCAGCCATTTCTAGGACATGACCCTAGAAGGATACTGGAATGTCGGTAAAATCATTATGGACCGCACCATGTCCAACAAGGTATGATTTTTCTTTCAGATACACCAATCAATTATTGCGTATCAAGAGGCGTCCATTATGAGAAAACCATTTGAGATGATCTAGAAACTCATTGCACAAGTATTTATTCCTTGATCTAATCAAAGAATCTTAATACTTTGCCAATTTGTTTCACTTCTGAATTTTTGAACCTTTTAAATAATTCACACTTGTATTTCAGTAAATACACACATTCAACTCTTTGAATGACCATCTCCTTTTCTTATACTAGTTTGTTCAATTGCAAAAATTATTTTCGCGTAAGTCAAGTATATAAAATTTATTAAGTAATATTCCAGTTCTATACAAAATATTATTATTATAAATAGAACAACAATTGTTCTTAATTATAATACCAAAGATTTCATTGTCCAACAATAAAATAGAAATAATATTTTTAACAAATCTTTGAATACGATAACAACTTATTGACTTAATAGATTTGCTTCAGTAGGCGTGCTGCTAAACTATAAGTTTCTATGGCTAATGTTGCAACCTTTGCTTCATTTTCCACACATAGGATTACTTATACTTGTTTAGCTTTCTACTTCTGTTTGGTCCTTTCATAAATCTATATTTATGATAACCAAAGTCGGTATCCAATACCCAAGTAGAACCTTGACTTAAAGAAAAATTTATTTAAATCATGAACAAAATTGTATTTATATGTAGAAACTTCACTAAGCTTCTTTGGTTAGCCTCTGCAAGATGCTTCTCGCATTTTCTTTCCAGTGTCCAGGCTTATTGCAGTGGAAGCAAACTCATTTGCTATCCATATCAATTTTGTTCTTATTATCGTTTGTTTACGCCTTTCTATTTACCTTCTTTGAATCGTTCTTCTTTTCAGAAGATCCTTTGGCCCCTACCAGTAAGACTTGATCTTTCTTGGTTGGAAAGTGACTCTCAACATTTTTCAATATGTTAAGCAAATCAGCGAAGCTGATATCTAGCTTGTTCATATAAAAAATTCACAACAATTGTGAAAGGAGTCCGGGAGTGAGTGCAAGATCAAATCTTGCCTCAACTCTCCATCCATGACAAAACTCGTTGTCCTAATTAATCAATCAAATTGATAATGTTAAGAACTTTTGTATATACTATAGTGCCATTGGCCATTCTAGATCGGAAGAGCTCCTTAGATATCTGATATCTATCAGTCCTACTTTCCTCACCATCAACTACTTGATGTGCAGGAATATAGTAGGAGTATCCATAGTTTCAGTGTGATTTGAAGCTTGTTACTCATGGATGCGAGCATGATGCATTGAGCCAACTGTGCATCATCTTGCCACTTTCTAAAAGTAGCAATCTCTTCCTCAGAGGCATTGTCTACAACCATTTTGGAGGATAGGCGTATTAAGGACATAAGATAGCTTTTTTTCGACTATGAGAACTATTCTCAAATTCCTTAACCAATCCGTTTAATTAGGTTAGGTTAATTTAGCATCTAATATGCTTCATGATGATAGTAAATTTTAGACATTGTAAAATTTCGTAAATGAATTTGTAATTAACAACATTTTAACATACATTCTTTTATTAATTACCAAAATAAATTAGGTCTTGTTTTAAATTGGTATCTCCCACTATTTTCTTCAAACTATATTACCCTCACATATATAGTTCTAAGCAAAATCTAATTAAAGATTTGCTAGTGAGAATAAGGATCCCATTTCAAATGTATATAGCCTTGTGGTGACACAACAAACTATATATAAATAAATAGGTGAACAACTTTTGTCAATTACATCAACTATTCAACTCCTTGTATTTTGCCTCTTAAGTTATTTTGATCAAGTGGTGGCACATCCAGAATCAAAATTATCCAAGTTAAGTCCGACCTAGCACTCCATATATTCAAAAAGAAAAATATCATCCTTGTGGTGACACAACAAAACAATATTGTTCAATTTTCTTTATAAGCATCAAATGTGATAAATTAACATCTTAAATACTTAATACTTGCCTTGTGGTGACACAACAAACTCATATTAAATATTTAATACTCTATTAATTTTATCATGCTAGAAAGGCGACGTTCGATATTCCAAATATCTTTGAACGCTTAGGACTTAATATAAAAATTGAGGATTTGTTATTAATTTGTCTCATCTTGTTTAAGTGGCATTACATATATATATATAAAATACGCGTCATATTAATTAACATGCTAAGCATGTTTGCATAATATATATATATATATAATATAAGCATGCACATATAGAATACTATATTCTACCCGGATTGATTATGGACTTTTATTCTAGTTTGGGTTCACTAGAGCCACCAAGTGAACCAAAAGGTCAAACCCTAGGGTGCAAGAAATAATATTTAAATATAACTATTACATTTAAACCGGGCTCCATTACAAAGCGGGTCTTCAAGCGCTTCTTGTCCCTTGATCTCTAATTTTTCAAAATAATTCTAAATATTCCTATTACAAAACTATTTAAAATAGGAGGAGATAGAATTTACATTCGTAAAAAATTAGAGAAGGCAATCTGTGAGACCCCATTTAATAAAACTCATACATTCATGCATCCAACTAAAATAAAATCCAATCGCATTGGTCAATAATCCATAATCAATCCCATTTATTATCATACACATCATCATATATCGATAAATAAATAACATTCATCTCATGAATAATAAACATTTAATATATATATTGATATCATTTAATGGGCAAACTTAGTTAGTATAAAATCTAATTATTGAATAAAAATAAACTCCTTTATTTAAATCCAAATTTAAATCAAAATAAAACTATTTTATTTTAATTTTATCCAATTTTGAATAAAATAAACTATTTTATTTTAATCAAAATTTTAATCAAAATAAACTCCTTTATTTTAATTAATTATGGAATCCAATTCCATGTAATAAAAATCTTTAATTAAAATAAACTCTTTTATTTTAATTAATTATGGAATCCAATTCCATGTAAAAAAAAAATCTTTTATTTAAAGGAACACGGATATCTTCTTTCCTATTCACAAATAAACTCCTTTATTTTGAATAATATGAAATCTTATTCCATATTTAAATAAACTCCTTTATTTAAGGAAATTAGGATTCTCTTTCCTATTCACAAATAAACTCTTTTATTTTGAATAATATGAAATCTTATTTCATATATAAACAAACTCCTTTATTTAAGGAAAGATGGATTTACTTCCCTATTCACAAATAAACTCCTTTATTTTAGGAAAATTAAAATCCAATTTCAACTCCAATTAGTTATTATGGAATCCAATTCCAACTCTAATTAGTTAGCATGAAATTCTAATTTTAAAATTAAAATAAATCCTTTTTATTTTAATATTTAAAATAAACCTTTTATTTTAAAATTAAAATAAATATTATTTTAATTATAAAATTATTAAGAATAAT
This sequence comes from Panax quinquefolius, assembly GCA_020205615.1. Taxonomy (NCBI): domain Eukaryota; kingdom Viridiplantae; phylum Streptophyta; class Magnoliopsida; order Apiales; family Araliaceae; genus Panax; species Panax quinquefolius. Next base: position 51,649,372 of record CM035171.1, on the reverse strand, counting down.
ATATATTATATATATATAATATATTATAAAATAATAAAATAACCGTATATATATATATATATATCTTATATATATATATATAAGTTTTATTATTATATATATATATATATATATATATATATAATATATGCCATCCCTTGCAATCCTGTATTTCCGTTGCTTTTATTTTCCAAGACAGTTCTCGATTTCCGTGCCATGCTTAATCATTTTGCTATTGCTGCCGGTTTTCATGATTCCTTGAATTTCTGTGAGTTCTTTGAACAAAATAAAAAACGGCAACTTGTTGCCTTAAAAAAAATAATTCGGTCCTTTTTTTTTTTTTTTTTGTTTAAATTTTATATAATAAAATTATGCCCAATTAAATTGTTCTAAACACATATCAATATACATATCAAATTAAAATAATTAATAATTTGCATAAAGGTTTGGCTCTGATGTCACTGTTCGGTTTGTAATATTCATGAAGCAATCAAATTACATAAAAAGTGCGGAAGCGTGTAAAAATCAGAGTTTAAAAAATTTACAAACCATATACCCGGATCATCCTTTATGCATAATTATTAATTAAACGAAAAGATAAAGAATAAATCATACCCTTGAAGATCGAGCTTCCTCAGGTACAAGTTCACCTCCAAATCCTTTCGCATTCAATCTTGAATCCACGGGTTTGGTTCCTTCATTTGATCAACGTTAGCCACCCAAATGTTTGGCCTCAGAGGTGATCCACCGAGGAAGAATAAAATTCAAGAAGATGGGTGTTATGGCTAACCCTAGTTTTCTATCTCTATATAAAAGGCATACTCCCAACAACTTGGAATTATTACGTGCTTTTTGTTAAAGTCAACAACCCATACCACCCATAATAAGACTCCTCTTATTTATAGATGTGGGCAACCCAACCGTAACAATTAAGGAATTGGGTTTTTTTAATTAATTAATTTTTTAATTAATTAAGCTCCCTAATCTTATTAGGGATAATTAATTAAACTCCTTTAACTAATTTTCCTTCCTAATCTAATTAGGAATAAATGAGAGTACTTATATTAAATTAATTCCTAAACTCTTTTAGAAATTAAAATAATAATAATTGTAATAATATTAATAAGACTCCTCTTATTAATTTATATTTAATATTTCTAAAATATTAAATAATAAATATTAAGCTATTTAATTTATTCTATCACCATAGATTAAATTAAATATACTTAATATATTATTACGATTATGCCATTAACTTCTTAAATAATTATTCTTCCTTTTATGGTGTGACCCTTTAGGTTCTCCATATTAAACCTGGTTGTGAATAAATCAATTAGAACAATTCTAATCTTATTTAAATAAATAAATTAAAACAATTAATTTATTTAAATAATATTTATTCTACAATAGGATAAGCCTCCTAGCGATCAACGACTTTCCAGATAATATAGATTTCAACATTAATCATTAAAGAACCTTTGAGTAAATAGTTACTGCATACAATTCAATCCTTCCACCATACAATGTCCCAATTAAATATAAGACATGGAATTTACCTCACAAGTCTTATTTTATTTAATTATATGCATTTCGATCCTTAAATGCACTAACTCCAAATAATGAAAATTAGAAACTCCTTTCTAATTTCATTACGCCTGGCCAAGGACTCTTTGGGTTGTCATTTATCGAATCACATAGGACATTTCTCTTCTTTTATTAGAAGTGGTAGATTCTTTATTGATCATAAATTATCTCCATGTACAACTTATTATACCCAAGCATACCCTTTGATATACCCTAAGGGTCTTAAGGAATAAGTCAAAGTATAACTCATCATACACAAGATACTATGATGATCTCAAGTCCAAGGATTACTTACTACTACTATCACTACTGAGAATTCCTATTGACGACAGCAAATAAAACTCCATTAGGTATTCCTTAGCGAGCCACGTCAAATGAACTTATTCTCTAATAAGCACCTACATACTTGCTTTAGTGTCTCCACACAAATGATCATGAGATCAATCATCCCCATCCAATGAGCAAGCAACGTATGTACCAATCTATCCGGATTCACTAATCCCCAATTTAGTAATCCAATGATTGGGAACTATTTTAGTTTTAAGCTTTCAAAGAATTTAGATCTCATTAGAATGATCATCATCATTATTCTAAAAGCATTGCTTAAAACTATGGGTTTATCACATATTATAAAATAGCATCATGTAGATAATTAAAAGCCTTTAATAAATTAATACTTTTTATTAATAAATGAATAAGATTGTTACAAAGTATATGCTTTATCATCAAACATGATTGGCTTGTATGCATACTACTTTCATATTGTGTAGCTGTAAACAGCGGAAGAGGAAAGTTTCCTAACTCAACCTTAAGTTATATTCATTCAATTATTATAGTGGTTAATTATTGTTAATTATACCACGCCCAAGAATTTTTGTTGATTATTCGCAGTTAGTGCATGTTTAATAATTCAAATTGAATTACTGATTCAGAAAATATATATTCATAGAATTACTGTTGTTGGATACTCATATATGTAGAAGCTATTATTGACAGTACATATAATTCCTGTTTATTATCGAATTATGTTGAGAAATGTCTTTAGCTAATTATTCTGGCAAGACGAACATTTGTTAGAACTTGATATGTTCAAGATGAGAAGAGAAGATAATTTAATTATTATTGATAGATCAATGCCAGTTGTATCGACTAGATCGAAAAAGAAAACTTGATAGGTTTGAGAAGAGAAGAGAAGAGAAGAGAAGTGATTACATATTGAAATAATTGAATTTCATTGTTAAATCAAATCTTGATTCTAAGACTGAGATAAACAACCTTTTATATAAAGAGAACATTTTTAGTCGTATATTCGACCATTGTGCGCGACTTATGTATTATGCATAATATAGGATACAAGGAGTTGGCCGGCTCTAAATACTTGCAGAGGGGTATGATTTAATCTTTATGGTTATCTGATACACCTGCGTATATGTCAAAGTAAAACTTTGATATATACCCGAGAAGAGAAGCTCAAGATCCAATGGATCGCTCATCATAAATCTGGAAAACATTCCACTTTGTAATTGCGTAAAATTGATTCTTGATTATTTATTAGAATATCGCAGAAACTTTGAAAGCGTTGTACTCTTTCATCATCAAATTATTATGTTGCATAGATTGTGAGAAGGCTTGTTAATTATTAAAGCTTTGTTCAGCTATTTCAAAGTTCCCGAACTTTGGTTTCATTCTATCAAAATAGATGGTCATTCTTATTGATTCGTATACATTTATTGTATGTCTTAACTTATGGGCAAACTTGTTGCTCACCCTTGCTAAAGAAAATATTTCACTAGGAACGAAGAGGTCAATGGTCGAGGAAGAACAAAGGTAAAGGAAAAATCTTTGGATTAGTTTTTATAAACATTATTATTATGTTATGTTTGTAAAACCTTTTTCTTTATTTAAAGGGTAAGTTTGTAATGTTAAGGTTAGAGGACCTGTGACTACTGTATTAACAATATCTATTAATGACTTATGTATTACTATTTCTATATGAATGGGTAGTTAGATGTTATTATATTGTGGATCGTGAGCACCAAACTCGGGGGTCAGGTAACCCGGATTTGGGGGTGTCACATCCAATGACGCATCTACCTAGCGAATTAACGACTAGAGGATGCAGCAAGCCATCTATGTGCAACAAAGATAAATTCACCAACTGAAAAGTTCGGATGCAACCATACATGGATTTAATAGATGAAGATCTATATGAAACTGTTCAAAATGGGCCCTACGTTCCTACAAAGCTTGCACCAACTACAGACGATCCTAATAGAATACAGATCAAGGTCAAGGAGGAATGGACAGACAACGAAAAGAGAGATGTTCAACTCGACAAAAAGGCCAAAAAAATTTTGTTCCAATCTTTAGAAGATAATCTGTTCGAAAAAGTGGTCAACAACAAAAAAACAACGGAGGTTTGGGAAGCATTGCTCATCATGCATGAAGGAACAAAAGAAGTCAGAGAAAATAAACAATCTCTCCTGACTCAACAATATGAGATGTTTACACACGTTCAAGGAGAAAACGTCACTGCCACTTACGAGAGATTCAATGTACTGCTCAACTCTCTACGAGCCTATGGAACGATCTATCCAAATAAAGAACTAATCATAAAGTTCATGAGAGCCTTACCAAGTTAGTGGGATGCCAAAACCAATACTATTAGAGAGTCAAAGAATCTCTATGAAATGACTGTTCAACAGTTATATGGCAACCTTCTTATATACGAACTTGAGTTGACTGAACGAGCAGAAACTCTATCTGAAGGAAGAAAGAAGGATAAGGGTGTTGCTCTCAAAGCAACTGAAAACACCTCTAAAGTCAACACTGAAATTGACTCTGACTATGATGAAGATGATGATGAGGACTTTGCAATGCTGGTGAAAAGTCTCAGAAGGTTAATGCGTCAAGGCAAAATCAGCAAGCCAAAGAAAGTCAGCAACTATAGCAGCCAGGAGCAAATAAATGATCTATGCTACAATTACAAGAAGCCTGACCATTTCATTGCTAACTACAACAAACCGCTCAGAGAAGAACTAAAGAAGAAATCACATCCAAAGAAGGAATTCAAAGGCAACAAAAGGCCTCAAAAGAGAGACAAAGGCCTTGTAGCTGGAGGATCGTGGAGTGACTCAGACAATGACTCAACTCCCGAATCTGGAGATGATGAAGATCCTCAAATGGTAAATCTTTGCCTGATGGCCAAGCATGCAAAGGATAAACAAAACTCCAACATACATAAAGTAAGTATAGATGAGGTATTTGACTTCAACTCTCCTGATATAGACATTGATGATTTAAGAACTGCACTACATGGCATAACATCTGACCTGCATCAATACATGAAATGGTTTAGAGTTCTGTCTCAGAACAAAAATAGTAATGAATGTTTCTAAGTACAAAGAAAAGAAAAGGAAGTAAACACAACTTAAGGAATGTAATGTAACATTGTTTATGCTTTGTTAAACCTTAAGGAATTTAATGGAAAGGTTGAAATAACCTAGTGGAATATAAATGCAAGGGTAATGATAAACTGGAATGAATAGTTAATGAATCTAATACACAATTAGATTGAAATAAAGGGTATGATATAGTCATATACATACTTGATTATATGTGACCTAATGTAAGGCATTATGTGATCATGTATTGTAGAGACTTGAACGACTTGAACATAAAGTTAAAATACCGTAGCAGACGCTAAAGGCAAGTATTCTAACTCTTCTCCCAGTTCAATCTGAACAAGTTTTTGAGGTTTATGTATTCTTTCGCATGAATTGAGTTATGATAAAGTTGAAGCCAATTCCTTTGGCTAGACTTGATGTATTGATAATCTATTCATGTATTATCAAATGTTACTATCTTTTGTCAACTACTTCATATGGTTTTCAAAAGAAGACTGAAATGTTAAACCAATGTTTTGTCCAGAAACGCAGCAGCACGTGAGGTTGCCAAATGTTTAAACGCATACGTTTAATGGATGTAGTGTTGATCAACATAGAGTACAATAGTCGATCACCTAGAAGTGCTCGTAAGTAATATCAGAACTACGGACTTACTTTAGGGTTGTCCTTTTCCAATAAAGAATGAATACTCGAGGTCTCTGACTGGAGTGAATGTTTTACTAAATACTGTTGTTATTGTAAAACATTTTGAAAGAAAAGATGAAGTTCTATTTTGAATTATCAATAGTAATTCATAACTATTGTTCAGTTATTGAAGATATACGATTTATATATGTCAAGCATGTTGTTATTAAATTGTTATACTTGCTGAGCTAGTTTGCTCACTCTTGCTTGAACCATATGAATACAGCTAAGACTGAACGTCCCGGAGGATCGAAAAAGGATAAGGGAAAAGTTAAGGCAGATTACTAAGCTGTCTTGTAATAGTATAGGTCTATTGTTGTAATTTATCTGATATTATTACAAAGAACCTTTGTAACGGGTATAGAACTTGGGAAATGTAAATGTTACTTTAAATATATAGAAGTTATGTTCGTTCTTTGAGACTTTTCAATTGAATGAATGTATGAATGTTGTACAATATAGCACCATCTGTCGGATTGGAAGATACCCGGATTTGGGGAGCTACAAGAAGTTAGTATCAAAGCTTCAGGTTATAAAACTTAAGGGGGGAGTAGAACCTTAAGTCATAACCTTAAGAAAGAATAAAGAAGTAAAAGATGGAAAGTAACCCTATAAAAATGCATTATATTATGTTATGTATTTCTATTTATTTTACTGACGTATACTAATCAAACTATATTGTTTATTATAGATGTCAAGAGAAAATGACATGTATAGAGATATACATGTAGTAAGCGAGGATTCAGTTAATCGGGTAGAGATACTACCAAATCCCGTAGCTGTAGAACCAGAGTTGGTGACCATCAAGTTGGGAGACTCAGACGATTTAGACTTCATGTCTATATTTTATGGCATGCTAGAGGAGGAGGTGAACGTGATGTCCTTTGACCAGGTTCCTCCTACAGAGGACTAGGTTCCACCTACAGAGGAAATGTCTATGGGAGAATCAATGAAAGCATTGTTTATGTCGGTATTGGATAGGAATGTCCATTACTGCCAAGAGGTTAAGGAGTTGAAAGAGGAACTCCGAGCTGTCCGGGAGGATAAGACTAGCATGGAGGGAATGTGGGAAGAGGAGCATGATGATAGAATTTTAGCTAAGGACAAGATCCGAGAGCTGAAATGTGAAGTCTTTGAGCTCAAGCTGGAGCTAAAGACTAAAAAGAGGAAGTTGGAGAGGATGTCCTATATACATAGGAGTTTTCACGTAGATTTCGGTGAGCAGTAGTCGGATATCGATAGAAGCGAGGCGCATCCACACACTATCAAGAGAGATGTAATTGTCGATTCCGCCAAAGAAGGATTTTGAGAATTCCCTACGGCAGATGTAGTCTAGCAATAGCTAGAGTAGAATAGATATGTAAATATTATGTATCTAGTAGTGATGTAAAACCCTCTTTTGTATAACAAAGGGTAGTCTTTTGTAAATCCCAATTTTTAGAAAGTAATTGCGGGATGGTAATGTAATCAGCTAAGGCTGAGTAATGTAAACAATGTAGTGTTATACTATAAGTTATGAATCAATATAAGTCTTTTTATGGAATATGTTGAGTAATGAGTGTGAGTTGTTGTTTATTACAAATAATAACAAACCAACAAGAATAAAGTAATAATGATGTGTTGTTTTCTTAACAGCAAAATGCCGCCAAGAAGGAGACAACGAAATCAGGGCGCTAATGTTAACCAACTGGAGGGTGGTGCGGTTAATCCAATCCAGGAGTTCGTTAATCTTTTAACGGCTACATTTAATAGAACGGGGGCTAATGTACCCGTGATTCCTGGAGTAGTACGAGCTACTACTTTTAAGGATTTCAAAAGTGTAGGTCCACCGGAGTTCAAAGGAGCTACGGACCCAATAGAAGCCCAAATATGGGTAAAAGAAATTGAGAAAGCATTTGTAATAGCAAATGTTGAAGAGGGTCAAAAGGTTGCCTTTGCAACCTATTTGATGAAAGGAGAGGCCAACTTCTGGTGGGAGGCAAACCAGGCTAGGGCCGATATAGGAAATCTAACGTGGGAGAGGTTCAAGGAGATTTTCTTCGAGAACTATTTTCCCTTGAGTATGCAAGGGAGGATGAAGATGAGGTTCCTGGAATTGAGACAAGGGGATATGACAGGTTCCTCAAAGATGTCGCCAAGTTTAATGAATCGCACGATTTGCTCCACATCAAGTGGACACTGAAGTGAGAAAGGCTAGAAGGTTCGAGCAGGGCTTGAAACCCTGGCTCTATAGCTGAATCTCGGTGTTCCAAAGTACTTCCTTTGGAGCCATACTAGAAAAGGCAATAATTGTCGAAGGAGGGAATGAGGCTCTTAGCCAGTACCATAAAGATAAGAAGACCAAAGGCAATGTTGATGGAGGAACCAAAACTGAGGGAGCCAGTGGAAGTGGCGACGGTCAGAAGAGAAAGGGCTTTAACTTTGGGAATACCAGAGTAAAACAAGGGGACTCTAAGAAGAGGATGGAGGCCTGTAAAACCTGTGGGAAGACTCACTTAGGAGTCTGTCTCAAAGGTAAGGCGGTATGTTATAATTGTGGATAAGAAGGCACATTTTGCCTAACTGTCCTAATCCGAAGAAGAATCACGGATGCTTTGTATGTGGATCAACTGACCACATAGAAAAGAACTGCCCAAAGAAGGGGATAAAAGGAAATAAGGGAACTAATGGCGGGAAGTTAGCTATTAGTGGTCCAGCTCAGCCGGGAAAATCAATGGCCCGCACTTTTAATATGACGGTCCAAGATGCGGTGGCATCGGGGATGTAGTTGCGTGTATTATTCGATCAACAATATAAATGCATACGCTTTATTTGATTCGGGTGCTACTTGTTCGCTTATATAGATGTGATTTTGCTAGGCGACTAGAATTATTTCCAGAAAAATTGCCTATACCTTTGAACATTAAGGTAGCAAACGAAGAGATAATTCCTGTTGAAGATATTCATATAAGTTGTTACGTAGATATACGTTGTTGTAAGTTATTGGTAGATTTAATACCAATAAAGTTAGGAGAATTCGACGTAATTCTCAGAATGGATTGGTTGATTAATCATGGAGCAATTATAGATTGCCAAAAGAAATGTGTGAGCATCAGGACGTTGAAGTAACCTCCTGTAGTATTTTATGGTAGTTAATTACCGGGACGTCCGTGTTGCCTTACGATGACACAAATGAGAAAACTTTTAAGGAAGGGTTGTGTAGGTTACCTATGCCATGTTGGTGATACCCAGAGAGTGGGAGCAACCATGGAACAAATACCTATAGTAAACGAATTCATGGATATATTTCCAAGTGAGTTACTGGGTTTACCTGGACGGATAGGAGATCGAATTTGTGATAGACACTTGCGCAGAGAGCATCGGTCTCAAGGGCACCGTACCATATGGCGCCTGTGGAATTGAAAGAACTAATGGTTCAGCTACAGGAACTATTGGACAAGAAGTACATTCAACCAAGTGTTTCGCCATGGGGAGCACCGGTGTTGTTTGTCAATAAGAAAGACGGATCGTTAAGGCTTTGTATCGACTATCGGGAGTTGAACAAGTTAACGATAAAGAATAAATACCTATTGCCCAGGATCGATGATCTCTTTGATCAATTGAAAGGGGCAAAGTATTTTTCTAAAATAGATTTGCGGACGAGGTATCATCAGTTGAAGGTTAGGAAGGAAGATGTACCAAAGACTGCATTCAGGACTCGTTATGGTCATTACGAGTTTCTGGTGATGTCATTTGGATTAACGAATGCACCTACGGCATTTATGGATATAATGAACAGAGTGTTCAAACTATATTTGGACAAGTTCATCGTGGTGTTTATCGATGATATTCTAGTCTATTCTAAGACGCCAGAAGATCATGCCGAACACTTAAGATTAGTGTTGGAGACACTAAGGAAGGAGAAGTTATATGCAAAATTCACCAAATGTGAATTTTGGTTAGAAAAGGTGCAGTTTTTAGGTCATGTCATTGACCAAGAGGGGATTTCAGTGGATCCAGCGAAGGTAGAAGCAGTAATGAATTGGGAACAACCGAAAATGCCGACTGAGGTGCGGAGTTTCCTAGGGTTAGCAGGGTACTATCGAAGATTTATCCAAGATTTTTCGAAGATAGCTACCTCGTTGACTAATTTAACAAGGAAGACAGTGAAATACGTATGGACGGATAAATGTGAAGACAGTTTTCAAGAACTGAAGAAAGATTAAGTGAAGCTCCTGTTTTGTCATTGCCAGATGACATAGGAAATTTTGTAGTGTATAGTGATGCTTCGCATAGAGGACTTGGTTGTGTGCTTATGCAGCATGACAAAGTCATTGCGTATGCATCTCGACAATTGAAGGATTACAAGAAAGTTTACCCTACTCATGATCTGGAACTGGCCGCAGTAGTGTTCGGCCCTAAAGATATGGAAACATTATCTTTATGGGGAAAAATGTGAGATATATACGGACCATAAAAGTCTAAAGTATATCTTCACTCAGAAGGAGTTGAATATGAGACAGAGAAGATGGCTGGAGTTGATAAAGGATTATGATTGTGAAATCCTGTATCACCCTAGAAAGGCCAATGTAGTTGCCGACGCCTTAAGCAGGAAGGTTCGGGAAAAGTTGTGTATGTTAACGGCTCAAAATGAGTTAATAACAGAGATGGCTAGGATGGAAATAGAAGTGAAGATGCTGAGTGATTCGGGGCAGTTACTCTTTACGACGGAGATGCAATCTACCATTGTAGAAAGAGTCAAGGAGGTACAACTCAAGATGGATGAGTGTAACCAAATGAAGAAGCGGTTATCCGAGAAGGAAGATGTTAAGTATAGTCTTGATAATGAGGGATTATTAAGATTTGAGGGAAGAATTTGGGTTCTGAATAAGACGGAGTTAAAGGAGCAAGTGTTACAAGAAGCTCATAATTCGAGGTACTTGATACATCCTAGTAGCACTAAGATGTATCAAGACCTTTGATAGAGTTTTTGGTGGCCAAACATGAAGAGAGAAATAGCAGAGTATGTGGGTAGGTGCTTAACTTGTCAAAAGGTTAAGGCCGAACATCAACAACCCAGTGGTTTATTACAGTCATTGGAGATTCCAAAATGGAAATGGGAGCATATCACGATGGATTTCGTGGTGGGACTTCCGACGACACAAAAAGGGTACGATTAAATTTGGGTAATAGTGGACCGGTTGACGAAGTCGGCTCACTTTTTGCCAATTAGGGTCAAGTATAACTTAGACCAGTTAGCTAAACTTTATGTTAAGGAAATCATTTCCAGACATGGAGTACCGGTATTGATTGTGTCAGATCATGATCCACGATTCACATCGAACTTTTGGAGGAGTTTGCAAGAGCAGTTGGGAACACAACTGAGGTTAAGCACGACTTATCATCCACAAACTGATGGGCGAGTGAAAGGACAATTCAGACGTTAGAAGACATGTTGAGGTCTTGCGTCATGGATTTCAAGGGTAGTTGGGATGATCACCTACCACTAGTAGAGTTTGCATATAACAACAGTTATCATGCAAGCATAGGCATGCCGCCGTACGAAGCTTTGTATGGAAGGAAGTACAGAACACCTTTGTGTTGGGATGAGGTGGGAGAACGCCGGATGCTAGGACCAGAATTGGTTCAGCAGACAGCGGATGTAGTAAAGTTAATTCGGATATGTCTCGTCACACTCGGTGATGATGTAAGAAGTATGCGCACTCACATAGACTAAATCGAGAGTTTGAGGTGGGCTCGTATGTGTTTCTAAAGGTATCTCCCTAGAAAGTAAAGATACGCTTTGGAAAGAAATGAAAGTTAAGTCCAAGGTTTATAGGACCTTTTGAAGTATTAAAATGGGTGGGAGAGGTAGCGTATATGATAGCATTACCTCCAGACCTAGAATGAATACATAACGTGTTTCACGTATCTGTATTACGTCCATATAAGCCAGACTATAAGCATGTAATCGAGTATGAGCCGATTCATATCGAGAAAGACTTATCGTATGAAGAGTCGCCGATGCAGATCATTGATAGAAAGGATCAAGTTCTGAGGAACAAGGTAATACCATTAGTGAAGGTATTATGGAAGAACCACAATGCTGAAGAAGCAACGTGGGAACTAGAAGAAAAGATGAAGAAAAATTTTCCTCATCTATTTGATTAAAGTAAGACGAGATTCTCGGGGATGTAATCTTTATATAAGAGGAGGAAGAATGTAGCGACCGAGAAATTCGGATCTTATTGTAAAATGATTTTATTAAATTAAATAATAGTAAAATCATATTCCATGTGTTATCAAGACGGTTGTCATTATATAACCTATTGATGATAGAATGTCGTAGTATTTGAGCTACATGGATGAATTAAAGTGTTTGAATTTCCAAGACGAAAATAAAAATTTTCTGAGAAATTTTCCGAAAAACACTATTCATCGATATTTGCTCGGGATATAATTTTGAGTTTTCGAGAAATACGCAATGATGGAATAACAAGGTAAGATGGATTATGTAATAAAAATCTAGTTATGGAAAGTGTAAAAATTCGCTTATGGACTTAATTTATAAATGTTAAGTAAAGAGAAGTGTTAAGGAATAAGTAATAATTGTATGATACTTGGTATTGTACGAAGTTAATGAAAACGTAGTATAATAATAAGTATTATACTGAAAGTTTGTATGAAGGATGAAATATCGTATATAAATTCTATATGAATTAGAATACGAAAATAATACATCATCAATATGTATTAAGAAATGTTAATGGACTTGGATGATTGGTTAACAATTATATACAAGTCCAAGTGAATTAAAGAGAGAAGCCCAACTATTAATTAATGAACCAACTAGTGGTTATTAATGCAAAGCCCAAAGAGTGAATTAAAGTAAGCCCAAGCTAGAATCCATGGGTCAGATGACCCATGGGGCAAAAACCATATTGATATGGTTATTGTGGTGACCAAGTAATGTGGTGATCAAGTAAGTGTAATGACCAAGACTTAGGAGTATTGACCAAGACTTTGAAGTAATGGCCAAGTATGAGATAAGAGAGTGGTTAACAAGTAATGAATAGTAAGGAGGTGGCTTAAGGAGGTGGGATGATTTAATGACCAATCTACCCTAACCTTGTAAAGTCTATAAATAGAGGAAGCTTACAAGTCATTTGTTGGTTGATCAAATAATCCAACACTTCTAAAGTGCTTAAGTGTTAGAGAGAATAAGCTACACATAATTCATTCCATAAGCAAGAAGAAGAAAAAGCTACCTTACCAAGACTTCAAAAGAGTAAGACTTCATCTCAATTATCTTCTATCTCTACCATGATAGGATGATAAGAAAAGTGGGATTAAGAAACATGAATGAGTAAGTAATGAACTTAAGCCAATTAAGTTGGTAATAAGTCATTTAAGCTAGCATAAGTTATAAACTTATGTGAAAATAATATGAACTTGTAAGGAGTTTATTAAGAGAAACGATATGAATGTAAAAGAATTTATATGATCATATGTATCATGTATACCTAAATTAAGTTATATGTTAAGAACATATAAGTATGATGATTAAGAAACCTTAATTGTCATAAGTCATGAATAATCAAATCTTAAGTAGTTTATAAATGACAAGTTATAAGCTCATGAAGAATAAGTCTAAAATATAACCATGAATATAAGTTGTTATATTACGTTTGTTGAGATGTTCACATGATGAATGAAGTTCATTTGTAATGTTGAACAAACCATAAGAAGAAAAAATTGCCGGGATTTGCACGATTGGACGATAATCATTGAATTCGTAAAATTCTCGGAATGGAAGTCAAATTTTGTGTTTGAACTCGGAACCATTGTTTTCCAATGGAGACAAGTCATATTTATCATTTAAGAGTTGCGAACTCGAAAATGACCGGATTCTGACTTAGAACGAAGAAACGAGCGTTGAATATTCACGAACGTTTATCGTTTTCGTTAAAAATGAACCAATAGGTGAATTTTTAGCAAAATAAGTCGAATAGATAAAATTCTTAAATGATCATGTAGATTATATAATTTGTGAACCGTAGGCTTTTGAACAAGCCAATTCGGAATTATAACGAAGAAGTTATGCGTCCAGGAAATTCACAAAATTCACAAACTGAATTTGGTATCTAGTGCACAAAGTTGGCACCGCGGCGCCAACCTTAGGCAAAAAAGACCAACCACAGAAAGCACGTAACAAAGAATCGAAAGCAGCACACTTCAAGAGTTCACCGTAGTGCGAACTATAATACATATTGTGGTAGCAAACGCCATGAACAAAGACTCAACAACCTTCGAGAGTGGGCGCTACATGAATGCGCCCATTAATTAAGGACTCGCGTCGCAGTGCCAAGTCCTGGACAATGATATTAAGAGCTCGCCACCGCACGAGAGAGATGTATAAAGATGAAATACATGGCCAGGCCTCGTAACAAAAATAGTAATGAATGTTTCTAAGTACAAAGAAAAGAAAAGGAAGTAAACACAACTTAAGGAATGTAATGTAACATTGTTTATGCTTTGTTAAACCTTAAGGAATGTAATGAAAAGGTTGAAATAACCTAGTCGAATATAAATGCAAGGGTAATGATAAACTGGAATGAATAGTAAATGAATCTAATACACAATTAGATTGAAATAAAGGTTATGATATAGTCATATACATACTTGATTATATGTGACCTAATGTAAGGCATTATGTGATCATGTATTGTAGAGACTTGAACGACTTGAACATAAAGTTAAAATACCGTAGCAGACGCTAAAGGCAAGTATTCTAACTCTTCTCTCAGTTCAACTTGAACAAGTTTTTGAGGTTTATGTATTCTTTCGTATGAATTGAGTTATGATAAAGTTGAAGCCAATTCCTTTGGCTAGACTTGATGTATTGATAATCTATTCATGTATTATCAAATGTTGCTATCTTTTGTCAACTACTTGATATGGTTTTCAAAAGAAGACTGAAATGTTAAACCAATGTTTTGTCGGTAAAACGACAGGCACGTGAGGTTGCCAAATGCTTAAACATGCATACGTTTAATGGATGTAGTGTTGATCAACATAGAGTACAATAGGCTGATCTCCTAGAAGTGCTCGTAAGTAATATCGGGCTTACAGACTTGCTTCCAGGTTGTCCTTTTCCAATAAAGAATGAAAACTTGATGTCTCTGACCGGAGTGAATGTTTTACTAATACTGTTGTTATTGTAAAAAATTTTGAAAGAAAAGATGAAGTGCTATTTTGAATTATCAATAGTACTTCATAACTATTGTTCAGTTATTGAAGATATATGATTTGTATGTGTCAAGCATGTTGTTATTAAATTGTTATACTTGCTGAGCTAGTTTTCTCACTCTTGCTTGAACCATATGAATGCAGCTAAAACTGAACGTCCCGAAGGATCGAAAAAGGATAAGGGAAAAGCTAAGGCATATTACTAAGCTGTCTTGTAATAGTATAGGTCTATTGTTGTAATTTAACTGATATTATGACAAAGAACCTTTGTAACGGGTATAGAACTTGGGAAATGTAAATGTTACTTTAAATATATAGAAGTTATGTTCGTTCTTTGAGACTTTTCAATTGAATGAATGTATGAATGTTGTACAATATAGCACCATCTGTCGGGTTGGAAGATACCCGGATTTGGGGGTGCTACAGTTTTCTAAAACTAATATACTAACTTGTAGTATATACATAAAATATACAATACTAGTAATATATAATATATGTAACTCCTAGTAATTATTAGATATACTAATTACTAGTTAATACATAGGTTACACCAATTTGAACTTGATAAGCCTAAGACCATGTTTGGCAAATACTCATTATTTTAACTAATCAATAGCTTAACATTAATCAATCTCATCAAATTGTCACATAATTATATTTACTTGTTAATTATAATTTTGTGTAACAATCATCACATAACTCATCTAATTTAATTATCTCAATTAAATTAGAACTATAACATAAAATTATTATATTAATTAAATTAAATACTAAATATTCATTTAATTAACTGCTACACTTAATTACATTACTCTATAATCAAAATAAAATTTATTTATTTAACTCAATAAATAATTCAATTAAATATTTATATATATTAAAATTAATATATAACATTCTCTTCACATCAATTCACATATTCTACAATATATGACACACACATACTCACACCCAACATATCTCATAAATAATACTTTTATTTATAAAATTCTCATTTATAATTTCTAAAAATCTGGGATGTCACATCCTTCCATTCTTATAAGGATTCCATCCTCGGAATCACCGAAACCCTACCTTACTCAGGTTTTCCTCAAATCTATTCATTGAATAACTTCAACACATTACCTTAATATAGGTTTTATATTTTCTACTCTCACCATTCTTGATAATAAATTCTTATAAGTTTTATTTCATAACATTTACTTAGACTCAATTATATTTGAGTATTACATATTCTTTGAATTCGTTTCATTATCTTTCTTTAAGGATCATTATCATATATTATATGATCAAACTCTCGGGACATTACATTCACCCCTTCTTCTAAGAATTTCGTCCTCGAATTTTTATTTATTTATAAATCTTCATTCAGTCAATCTATCAAAATAGATTTTATGTTAATAATTTATTCATTCATTAGGTTCTACAACCAAATTCTTTCTCTAAGGATCTTTCTAAGATCATCATATTCCTCACCTCTTCATCTTCTAAGAGTTTCACATTTCTCTTCCTTTTTGGAATTTCATTTCTTTCTTGAAATTATTAAGTTTTTCTTAATTTTATCATCCTTTCCACTTTCACCTTTCAGGATAATAAGAATCTTCCACAATTGCTCAATAATTGGAAAGCGGTATAAATAACAAGAATTTAAAAGATTCCAAATCATGTTGAGGGGTCACAAGACCGTGAACTCTATTCTTGGTTTACTAGTGCTTCAACTCAATCCTTTACACTGCAAACCAGAGTGTTTATCAATCACAAAGACTGAAAACACCTTCCTCACGTACACTAGGTGGCCAGCCTATTGTACCACTACGTTGGGCCGCAACATAGTGTTTTGTAACAACTATATGCATTACGCTCGGAACCATTGTCCCCAAAAACATGTCCCCTTATAGGGTTGTTCACCTCAGCTTTTCAACATCTAAATCCGCACCAAATTTTTTTGGATTGGCATAACTTTTCAATGAACGTTTGAATTTTATGAACATTTTCAATAATCGTCTAGCTGAATCAAATAGCATAGACTTCTACACTAATTCGAACATCAATCGAAATATAAATATATATATATATATATATATATATATATATTCCCATATCTAAAAAAAATCTCAAAAATCTTTTTATGACGTCATGATACCGCACTGTATTTACAGTCTGTTTGAGGATTCCATCATTTTGTGACTTTGTCATACTACATCATACCATAGTGGGTTGACGATCCATAGATCACATCCAACACTAAGAAATTCTGCATTGATAACTCCATCATTTTTATCATCTTTGCACCAGGTTCCATGATACATTGATGATATATAAAATACATTTTGATATATTCCAAATCATTTTTGCCTAGCTGAAGCAATTAGCATAGACATACGAATAACAGTATTGTTGTTAAAACTCATTGGTTCCATTAGTTGATCCAATGTTTTTCAAGAAAATAGAAGTGTAAATATCAGCACGAAGTCAATAAATTTTGAAAGTCTAGCATAGCTAGTAGATTTAGAATACCTATGCTTCCACCATCAACTCTACTTTCTATAATGATCCATTGCTTAATAGGTCTATCTATTCCTATCATCCTCAATACTCCATTCACACTTATCTATACCTAGTTCGTCAAACTTACCACACGTTATGAGTTCAGGAACTTGACACAATTATATGAGTTTAAGAACTTATCCTAGTCAGACCATAGGCGTCCATTCGCCGAGGGGTTCAAAAACATACCATATAATTATGAGTCACGAACCTACCATAAGTATGAGTTTTAAGAACTCGCACTTAACCTTATAATATCTGTATAATCTTAATATTTTCTAACTATCAAACATACACATGAGAAAAGAATCACCTTTTCGCCACATATACATTGATAGCGCGACATCAACATTCCAATGATTATCAATATGATAAACTGAGTGCAAGCACAAAACTGTCGCCCATACAAAGATTTGTACAACTCAGCCTTCACACGAGTCCTCAATTGCAATCCCACCTAACTCTATCTTACCCTTTCTTTCCTTTCATTTACGACATTATTCGTTATCTTGGTTATTGGAGTTAGGTAACTCCCATTTCTTATCTACATATCTCTTCAAGATTCTTTTTTGAATCTTCTTGTTTATATAACAATTCATGCTTTAAGAATTTCAAACTTCATTTACATTGCTCAACATTCCAATCGAGTTCCACATTTTCATCATACGTATCCATTTTCTACACTTGGTACACATCGAGTCTCTAATAGTTTCAATATGGTACGCTGAGTGGTTTCCCACAAACAACCAACAAACTAGGTTTCAAGTTGCTAGTTCGTATATACCTTCGCTCTATGAAGGAATTGTTTAGCCCAGATACCATACATCAACTACTAAAGAGTACAATTGTACCATACTTAACTATAACTTTTATTCTTAACTTCTTTATCATTCTCTTCTTATAGACATTATCTATTTATTATCACCTTACATTCTTATTATTGGAGTTGGGTAACCCTATAACTCTGCGAGATTCTTCTTTGAATCCTTTCATGCATGTTTTTAATCCCTTCTGTATACGTTTCTTAAATTACTTCTTATTGTTCAAACTCTATTTGAGCTTATTCTTTCATTATCTCCACCTTCCTTCTCTAAGGTTATAGCCTATGGTACTTGTACCTAAGGTTTATAACTCATGACTTTGATACCAACCTCAGAATTAACGACCCCAAAATTCATACAATTTAATTCTCGACTTCGGTCGTTAATAATATATTCAACCTCTAATTTTACATCATTAAACGATAATACAACCATTGAAATTTACGGAATAATTAAAATTTTCTATTACAAACTATCCTCATTCCCAAAACCTTCAACCTTTACATCTAAATATCTCAGAATCATTTTAATACTACAATAGTTTACATTCGCAAATCAATATTATAATTCAACATTAATACATTATTCGAAACATTAGACATGGTTTACAATAATAACAACTTAGCTAGGATATTAAATCTTCATATGTCACTTTTGATCCATAACAATCAAGTAGCAAATAGCGTTACCTTCAATTCTTGAATATGCAAAAATGGTTATTTGCAAGAATGAGCTCGACAGCTCAGCAAAATCTAACTGTTTTCATGCATCACGTAGCACATAAACATGCTCAACATACAATAATAATCATAAACAAACATAGCATACATGTTGTAGTTCACATAACAACTATAAAGATTGAGTTCCTTACTCAATCAACATTCATAGTTCAATCATCATAGTCATAGATTGACTTTCACATTTCATACTTTTGACATATATAATACATCATACACTAAAATTTTAAAACAGATCATCATCAAGTTCACATAGCAAAAAAGAACTGAAAGACTTGCCTTTACCGGAGTTTTACCAACAAGCTAATACTTCGCGTCCTTGCACAACCTACACTGTATGTGAGATTGATAATAAATAAAATCAATACTCAATCTCATGGTCAAATTTATTCTAAGACCTTACTTTATCTTATTATCCTTTATAATGTCTTTATAGACATCTAACTATTTTATATGCAACTCGGTTTTATTTTTCATTTTTATCACCACACATGCTAGACTATCGCACTTGTAGTTTAATGTGCGTATATCACACCATTTTATTATACCACTTTGGTTTCAAAAATGCATATTCAACATATTGTTTACATGTTTAATTTTTCTTCAAAAATCAAAAATAGCCCTTTTTGATTTCATTCCATTATTATTCTTCTATTATCATATTTTCATACTCAGATATCCAATATTAGCCATTAGTTAGACACTTTGTATACCAAAGTTTAGAAACAATATTACTCTTAGGCATTTTATCGAGCACGTTATGTGCACACATTAACTTATCTCAAATCTTGATCTTAAATGGTTAATTATGTATAGAATATAATAACACATATCTATACTCATTACATATGTCAAAACATATTTTTAATCATCAAAATATATCATCACCCAAAATCTTAATTCAAACAGAAATATAAAACTCATCTTCACAATTTCTTTAACAAAACGTTGTTTTGTTTTTAACATAACTCCTTCGTTACATGTCCGTTTTTGTTCCTTCTTATATAGAATTAACCCTTACTCAGTGTACTACAACCTCATCTAGGACTTAAAGTCAGACCCTTATTCATCTAAACCAGATTCTGTAATTCATCAACTAGTCTAGAAAATTTCTTTTTTTGGATATCCTTAATAAACAATTTATTTCGGACATGATCCGGTCCATAAAATGGCTCAATCTCGTGTTTTTAGCTAGTAAACTTCCATATCTACAACTTTACAGTTTTAAGTTTCTTCAGATTCAAAACACACGAATTTATATGAATTTTTCAAAGTCAGAAACCGTAACAATTTTGATTTTCTGGACAGATTATTTTCCCTTCGGACCAGCCTTACTAAAACAGACATTGCAAGAAATCTACAAAGAGTTTTCATGTGATTCCACTTTTAGAATATAGCTTACTTTCATATCTTCGATTTGATATAAGGCTCATTTTCTAACTCATTATACCCAAAGATGTATGAATTTCACAAGATATGTCCACAATTACTAAAAACCTACGAATTTTGTTCTTTAAATTTTCTTTCCATTTCATTTTATTTCTTGAATCCTCTTGTTTGATTCTTGATAATCCAAGATTAAACCAATACAAACAGATTAAGCATGATCTACTACCCTAGAACATAAATCTACCAAAAAAAATCAAGGATTAAATAAGAGTTTAGAAGTTACTTTCTTCTAGCTTCTTCTTCTTCTTCTTCTTCTTCTTCTTCTTCTTCTTCTTCTTCTTCTTCTTCTTCTAGCTCATCTCAATTACTCTATTTCTCTCTATCTCTCTCAATTTCTCAATACAACTTCTACATAACAATTATCTACATTATGAAGAACAAAAAAATATAATTAAAACAAGGAATTTAGATTATAACTTTATTAGTATGAATTTAAGAGAGAGATGGAGATGATGATGATGGGGCTTGTTTTGTCTTCTCAAAGCTTTCTCTTCTTCTTCTTTTTACTTCCTATTCTTCTTCTCCTACAACTCTCTCTAACTCTCTTCTTCTTTCTTTGGTTTGTTTTCTAAAACTAACATACTAACTTGTAGTATATACATATAATATACAATACTAGTAATATATAATATATGTAACTCCTAGTAATTATTAGATATACTAATTACTAGTTAATACATAGGTTACACCAATTTGAACTTGAAAAGCCTAAGACCATGTTTGACAAATACTCATTATTTTAATTAATAAATAGCTTAACATCAATCAATCTCATCAAATTGTCACATAATTATATTTACTTGTTAATTATAATTTTGTGTAACAATCATCACATAACTCATCTAATTTAATTATCTCAATTAAATTAGAACTATAACAAAAATTATTATATTAATTAAATTAAATACTAAATATTCATTTAATTAATCGCTACACTTAATTACATTACTCTATAATCAAAACAAAATTTATTTATTTAACTCAATAAATAATTCAATTAAATATTTATATATATTAAAATTAATATATAACATTCTCTTCACATCAATTCACATATTCTACAATATATGACATACACATACTCACACTCAACATATCTCATAAATAATACTTTTATTTATAAAATTTTCATTTATAATTTCTAAAAATCTGGGATGTCACAGCTGTGATGGGTATAGGAGAGCTAACTACAATCAACTGTTCTCCTATCTACCCATGATGCCTATAACGCCCCCAAATTCAGGTACTTGAAACCCGAACCCAGTGCTTTACGATACCATTTCTATGAGCAGAAATAATAATATTGTCATAAATATCAAACTTAATTTACATATCAGAGTTGTCTAATTCCCAGGTACGCGACCTTCAAAACATTTCATTACATGATAGATAGTATATATAATCATCTTATTTAAGTCTAGCTATTACATACGATAACACCAACTTATACTGTCAGCTTTCCTTTCCCTTTGTTCTTGGCAGAGCCCTCTGGCTGATAATACTTAACTGAAAACATTTAAATTAAGTAAGAATGAGCATTTGAGTACCCAGCAAGTAATAGCAAACAATAAACATTAGCTGAAAGGATTAAATGTTTTTTTTGAATAATACTCCTACAACGAAGCAATAGTTGTGAAGTAAACTGAAGCAACACTAAACAACATAACAATTCTATTTCAAAATTTTGAAACTATGTACTGACTATAAATGAAGATTGGTCGATAGACTATGAACTTTGTTTTCAATTTTCGATAAGGTTTAACAGAACTTCATCCGCAAATCGTCATAACTTACGAGCACGAGGGTGATCTGCCCAATGTGCCCTGTATTGATCAATACTACATACCAGAACGATATTCTCGTTCATCATATCCGCCTTAGGTGGACAAAAGTTTTCCCATATTCGGGATATTCATATTTAGTCAGGAATCAAAACCAAACAGTACTGCTATTTGCAGTCAGGCACATTGTTCATTCTATCGATTAGAATAACATATCATAATACACAGTACTGCTATTTGCAGTCAGACACATTGTCACATAGATTTAACAGTCATTGAATCACAAATAAACACTTCTCAAGTTAAAATATCTAGGTCTAGATCAGTTTCTGAGACATTTTGGTGTACCGACGACTTTACCGGGTAATTATAGAGTCTAAAACTCTATTCTATAATTCAATAGATGTAAATATCAGTCATACGATTTTTCATAGTCATATAACAATTTTTAAATAATTATTATAATTCGTCAATAATTTTCAAACACCGGAATCATTATTAAATGATTTAAATATCAAATAATTCTATTATCATTAATCTTTAATTATTAATGAAACCATTGTCAAAATCTTAAAGTTATTTATAATAACTTAAAATATTTTTAAAACATTAACATTACCCTTAAATGATTTTTAAAATATTTAAAATCATTTTAAATAATTATCATTAATACTTAAATATTAATGCACTATTTATCGAAATATTAAAAGTCATTGATTATAACTTAAAAAATATTTTTAATTCATTTATATCATTTATAAATGATTTTTAAATTAATAAACGATTTTTAAACTATTTATTTAATATAATTATTAAATATATCAAATATCATTTAATATTAAATAATTAATGAATTTTACTTTTAACTATTGAAAGTTATATTTTATAACTCAAAATATTTTAAGCACCTTAGTTTCATTTAAAATGATTTTATAATATTAAAATTATTTTTAAACTATTTTATGTAATATAATTATTAAATAAATTTAATATCATTCATATTAAAATATTAATATTTTTCATGATAAAATATCAAAAGTTATATTTTATAACTTAAAATATTTTTATAACATTTAAATCATTTTATATAATTTTGAATCATTAATTCTATTTTTAATAATTTATTTAATACATTTCTTAAATAAATTAATTATCATTAATATTAATTTATTAATGAAATTCATCACAAAATATTAAAAGTCATTAAAATATCTTAAAATATTTTCTTATACCATAATATAATTTTAAATAATTTTTCAAGTATTAAAATCATTTTTAAATAATTTATTTATTATAAACAGTAAATAAATTAAATACCTTTAATATTCCAAAAATATTAAATATTTATGAAATATATTCAAAAATATCAAAAACTAATTTTTAGTAATTTATTTTGTATTTTTAAAAATTAAAAACTATTTTTGTTTATTTATTTAATAAAAATAATAATTTTGTAAATAAATCTGTCGCTAATGGCCCCTATAGCGACATAACCGTCGTTATAGGTGTTCTTCATCAAACCCAGAATGTTCATAGTAGTTATCAAGCTAGCTAGTTTGACTAATCATAGATCTTGGACCTTTATGTTTCTAGGCAGTCTAAAGTGTTATGATTATAGTACTTATGTAGTACTACAACTACAAACAGCTTTCATGGCCATTTTGCATCTTAACAGCAAGTTATAGGCCATCAAAGTCTTTGTCAGACATGTTCTTCATTTTCTGGGTTATCCAGAAAATGAAGAACAATCAAGGTACCTACTTTGACAGCCTTGAATCTAGCGTTCTGGGCTTGCTCAGTGCAATATGAAGGTTCAATCGTGTAGCATACATGTCAATTAACAATCCTATTGAAAGTAGTATGCATACAAGCCAATCACGTTTGATGATAAAGCATGTACTTTGTAACAATCTTATTCATTTATTAATAAAAAGTATTAATTTATTAAAGGCTTTTAATTATCTACATGATGCTGTTTTATAATATGTGATAAACCCATAGTTTTAAGCAATGCTTTTAGAATAATGATGATGATCATTCTAATGAGATCTAAATTCTTAGAAAGCTTAAAACTAAAATAGTTCCCAATCATTGGATTACTAAATTGGGGATTAGTGAATTCGGATAGATTGGTACATACGTTGCTTGCTTTCATTGGATGAGGATGATTGATCTCATGATCATTTGTGTGGAGACACTAAAGCAAGTATGTAGGTGCTTATTAGAGAATACGTTCTCTGAAGCATTGGCTCGCTAAGGAATACCTAATGGAGTTTTTTACTTGCTGTCAATAGGAATTCTCAGTAGTGATAGTAGTACAAGTGATCCTTGGACTTGAGATCATCATAGTATCTTGTGTATGATGAGTTATACTTTGACTTATTCCTTAAGACCCTTAGGGTATATCAAAGGGTATGCTTGGGTATAATAAGTTGTACATGGAGATAATGTATGATCAATAAATAATCTACCACTTCTATTAAAAGAAGAGAAATGTCTTATGTGATTCGATAAATGACAACCCAAAGAGTCCTTGGCGGCGTAATGAAATTAGAAAGAAGTTTCTAATTTGCATTATTTGGAGTTGTGCATTTAAGAGTCGAAATACATATAATTAAATAAAATAAGACTTGACAGTAATTTCATGTCTTATATTTAATTGGGACATTGTATGGTGGAAGGATTGAATTGTACGGTAACTATTTACTCAAAGGTTCTTTTATGATTAATGTTGAAATCTATATTATCTGGAAAGTCGTTGATCGCTAGGGAGGCTTATCCCTATTGTAGAATAAGTATTATTTATCTAAATAAATAAATTATTTAATTTATTTATTTAAATAAGATTAGACTTGTTCTAATTGATTTATTCACAATAGGTTTAATATGGAGAACCTAAAGGGTCACACCATAAAAGGAATAATAATTATTTAAGAAGTTAATGGCATAATCGTAATAATATGTTATGTATATTTAATTTAATCTATGGTGATAGAATAAATTAAATAGCTTAATATTTATTATTTAATATTTTAGAAATATTAAATATAAATTAATAAGAGGAGTCTTATTAATATTATTACAATTATTATTATTTTAATTTCTAAAAGAGTTTAGGAATTAATTTAATATAAGTACTCTCATTTATTCCTAATTGGATTAGGAAGGAAAATTAGTTAAAGGAGTTTAATTAATTATCCCTAATAAGATTAGGGAGCTTAATTAATTAAAAGAATTTAATTAATTAAATAAATCCCAATTCCTTAATTGTTAAGGTGGGTTGCCCACATCTATAAATAAGAGGAGTCTTATTATGGGTGAGGTGGTTGTTGACTTTTACAACATACGTAATAATTCCAATAGTTGGGAGAGTACGCCTTTTCTATAGAGATAGAAAAACTAGGGTTTAGCCAACCACCCCTTCTTCTTGAAAATTCTTTTTCCTTGGTGGATCACCTCTAGAGGCCAAACAATTGGGTGGCTAACGTTGATCAAAGGAAGGAACCAAACCCGGTGGATTCAAGTTGAACGCGAAAAGGATTGGAGGTGAACTTGTACCTGAGGAAGCTCGGATCTTCAAGGGTATGATTTTATTCTTTATCTTTTTGTTTAATTAATAATTGTGCATAAATGGTGATCCGGGTATATGGTTTGTAAAATTTTTAAACTCTGATTTTACACGCTTCTGCTTAATTTTTGCAATTTGATTGCGCACATGAACATACAAACCTAACAGTGGCATCAGAGCCAAACCTTTATGTGAATTATTAATTATTTTAATTTGATATGTGTATTGATATGTGTTCAGAACAATTTAATTGGGCATAATTTTATTGTATAAAATTTATTTAATTAAAAAAAAAAAACTCATGAAAGTCTTTGAATCAAGTGGCTTTTTTTTTTTTTTTTGTTTTCTTTTACTGATTATTCAAAGGAAAAAGGACTCCCACGTGGTCATGTATTAGTATATATATATATATATATATATATATATATATATATATATATATATATATATATATATTATATTATATATATATATATGATATATATATATATATATATATTAAATGAGATTCACCAAATCATGCAGGATCAAATTTTTTTTCTTCTTTTATTTCAAAACTTTTGCCGAGATGTTTTGGTTTATATATATATATATATATATATATATATATATATATATGTATGTATATATTAATTTTAATTATTTTATTATTAAAATAAAATGTTTATTTTAATTTTAAAATTAGAATTTCATATTAACTAATTAGAGTTGGAATTGGATTCCATGATAACTAATTGGAGTTTAAATTGGATTATATTTTTCCTTAAATAAAGGAGTTTATTTAGATATGAAATAAGATTTCATATTATTCAAAATAAAAGAGTTTATTTGTGAATAGGAAAGAGAATCCTAATTTCCTTAAATAAAGGAGTTTATTTAGATATGAAATAAGATTTCATATTATTCAAAATAAAAGAGTTTATTTGTGAATAGGAAAGAGAATCCTAATTTCCTTAAATAAAGGAGTTTATTTAGATATGAAATATGATTTCATATTATTCAAAATAAAGGAGTTTATTTATGAATAAGGAAAAAGAATCGTGTTTCCTTTAATAAAGGAGTTTATTTTTTTTATATATGGAATTGGATTCCATAATTAATTAAAATAAAGGAGTTTATTTTGATTAAAATTTTGATTAAAATAAAATAGTTTATTTTATTCAAAATTAGATAAATTAAAATAAAATAGTTTTATTTTAATTTAAATTTGGATTAAAATAAAGGAGTTTATTTTGATTCAAAATTAGATTTTATACTAACTAATTTTGCCCATTAAATGATATCAATATATATATTAAATGTTTATTATTCATGATATGAATGCTATTTATTGATGCATATGGTGATGTGTATGATAATAAATGGGATTGATTATGGACTATTGACCAATGTGATTGGATTTTATTTTAGTTGGATGCATGAATGTATGGGTTTTATTAAATGGGGTCTGCGTACCTCGTCTTCTCTAATTTATTTATTTTAATGTAAATTCTATCTCTCTCCTATGTACTTCTCCTTGACTGCTGATCAAGGTTTCTATTTATTTTAATTAGTTTTGTAATAGGAATAGTTAGAATTAATTTTGAAAAATTGGAGATCAAGGAGCAAGGAGCGCTTGAAGATAGATTTGTAATGGAGCCCCGGGTTTAAATGTAATAGTTATATTTAAATATTATTTCTTGCACCTGGGGTTTGACCTTTTGGTTCACTTGGTGGCTCTAGTGAACCAAACTAGAATAAAAGTCCATAATCAATCCGGTAGAATATAGTATTCTATATGTGCATGCTTATACTATATATATTATATATTATGCAAACATGCTTCGCATGTTCATTAATACGACGCGTATTATATATATATATATAAATGCATGCGCTAAACAAGATGAGACAAATTAATAACAAACCCCTCAAATTTTTTATATTAAGTCCTAAGCGTTCAAAGATATTTGGAATATCGAACGCCGCTTTCTAGCATGTTAAAATTAATAGAGAATTAAATATTTAATATGAGTTTGTTGTGTCACCACAAGGCAAATATTAAGTATTTAAGATGTTAATTTATCACATTTGATGCTTATAAAGAAAATTGAACAATATTGTTTTTGTTGTGTCACCACAAGGATGATATTTTTTTTTTTTGAATATATGGAGTGCTAGGTTGGACTTAACTTGGATAATTTTGATTCGGATGTGCCACCACTTGATCAAAATAATCTAAGAGGCAAAAGAAAAGGAGTCAGATAGTTGATGTAATTGACAAAAAGTTGTCTACCTATTTATTTATATATAGTTTGTTGTGTCACCACAAGGCTATATACATTTGAAATGGGATCCTTATTCTCACTAGCAAATCTTTAATTAGATTTTGCCGAACTATATAAGTGAGGGTAATATAGTTTGAAGAAAATAGTGGGAGATACCAATTTAAAACAAGACCTAATTTATTTTGGTAATTAATAAAAGAATGTATGTTAAAATGTTGTTAATTACAAATTCATTTACAGAATTTTACAATGTTTAAATTACTATCACTGCGTAGCATATTAGATGCTAAATTAATCGAACCGAATTACTCGGATTGGTTAAGGAATTTGAGAATAGTTCTCATAGCTGAAAAGCTATCTTATGTCCTTAATACGCCTATCCCTACAATGGTTGCAGACAATGCCTCTGAGGAAGACATTGCTACTTTTAGAAAGTGGCAAGATGATGCACAGTTAGCTCAATGCATCATGCTCGCATCTATGAGTAACGAGCTTCAGCGTTAGCATGAAACTATGGATGCTTCTACTATATTCCTTCACATCAAGTAGTTGATGGTGAGGAAAGTAGGACTGATAGATATCAGATATCTAAGGAGCTCTTCCGATCTAGAATGACCGAATGCACTACAGTATAGACACATGTCCTAATGATAATCAATTTGATTGA
Source organism: Panax quinquefolius (assembly GCA_020205615.1). Lineage (NCBI taxonomy): Eukaryota > Viridiplantae > Streptophyta > Magnoliopsida > Apiales > Araliaceae > Panax > Panax quinquefolius. Next base: position 51,620,653 of record CM035171.1, on the reverse strand, counting down.
TCAATTAGGACAACGGGTTTTGTCATGGATGGAGAGTTGAGCCAAGATTTGATCTTGCACTCACCCCGGACTCCTTTCACAATTGTTGTGAATTTTTCATATAAACAAGCTAGATATCAGCTTCGTTGATTTGCTTAACATGTTGAAAAATGATGAGAGTCACTTTCCAACCAAGAAAGACCATGTCTTACTGGTAGGGGCCAAAGGATCTTCTGAAAAAGAAGAACGATTCAAAGAAGGTAAATAGAAAGGCATAAACAAAGGATAATAAGAACAAAACTGATATGGATAACAAAGGAGTTTGCTTCCACTGCAATAAGCCCTGGACCTTTGGAAAGAAAGCATGAGAAGTATCTTGCGAGAGGCTAACCAAAGAAGCTTAGTGAAGTTTCGGTTACAAATATAAATTTGTTCATGATTTAAAATAATTTTTTCTTTAAGTCAAGGTTCTACTTGGGTATTGGATACCGACTTTGGTTATCATAAATATAGATTTATGAAGGGACCAAGTAGAAGTGGAAAGCTGAACATAGATAAGTAATCCTATGTGTGGGAAATGAAGCAAAGGTTTCCACATTAGCCATAGAAACTTATAGTTTAGCAATGCCTATGGGAAAATCTATTAAGTCAATAAGTTGTTATTGTATTTCAGCTTCTTGTTAGAAATATTATTTCTATTTTGTTGTTGGACAATAAAACTTTTGGTATTATAATTAAGAACAATTGTTGTTCTATTTATAATAATAATGTTTTGTATAGAACTGGAATATTACTTAATGGATTTTGTATACTTGACTTACGTGAAAAATATATTTTGCAAATTGAACAAACTAGTATAAGAAAAGGAGATGATCATTCAAAGAGTTGAATGTGTATATTTGCTGAAATACAAGTGTGAATTATTTGAAAGGTTCAAAGAATTCAAAAGTGAAACAAATTGACAAAGTATTAAGATTCTTTGATTAGATCAACGAATAAATACTTGAGCAATACGTTTCTAGATCATCTCAAATGGTTTTTCTCATAATGGACACCTCATGATACGTAATAATTGATTGATGTATCTGAAAGGAAAAATCGTACCTTGTTGGACATGGTGCGGTCCATAATGATTTTACCGACATTCTAGTATCCTTCTGGGATAATGCCCTAGAAATGGCTGCATATCTACGAAAAGGTAACCTCAAAATCCGGCCCAAGACTCCATAAAAGTTATGGACAGGGAGGATTCCTAATCTTAAGTATGTTAAGATAAGGGGTTGTCCAACTTATGTGAAACGCTTTCAAAGGATAAGCTTGGGACAAGATTTGACAAATCTGATTTGTGGGACATCCTAAAGTAAGTTTAGGGTAAATGTTCTATAATTCTACTTAGCAAAAGGTGTTTATTGCGAAACACGCTTCCTTCCAAGATAAAGGTGTTTATCAATGAAGGGGCTAGTGGGAGGATAATAGATCTTGAAAAGTTCAAGAACCACAAAACACTATAAGTCAAATAAGAGGAACCGTAGATAGACTGTTGTACCACAACCGAATCAGTAAAATCGGAATAGCAATCAAGATACCTAGGAGGTATAGATTCATCATAGATGATGATGATGAGGTACACATCATAGAAGATGATGATCCAGTTATATACGATGAGGTAAGTGTTGAAGACACTCAGAGAAATGGATTGAAACAAGTTTCTCAAATATGGAACATTCGTTTTGATGAGGCAATCAAAAGAGTTTGATTTTATCAAAAATAAGAATGAACCTAGTGTGTACAAAAGGGACAGTGGGAGGGCCATAACATTCCTAATATTATATGTTGATATACTACGGATAAGGAATGACATACCAATGCTACAATCAGTAAAGATAAAGTTGTCTAAACTTTCCTCCACGAATGATTTGGGAAGAGTATCTTAATTGGGGATAAAATCTATATAGATAGATTCAACAGGATGCTCGAATTAATCCAAGGAACGTATATTCATTTGATGCTAAAGTCGTTTAGCATGGCAAACTCCAAGAGATGTCTCATGTCGATGAGCCATGGAGTGTATCTCTCTTAATAGTCCCCACAGACTCCTGAAAAGAGAGGTCGAATGAGTGACAATCAAGTATGCAATGAAATGTACGAGACCTGATGTTGATCAGTCATATTATGGAAAAGTTCACTATGAGTCAGTGAAAAACATCTTAAAGTGCTTAACCGGCACTAAGGATGTGATCATATTCATGGTGGGTCTTAATTAAAACTAGAGGGCTTAACAGACTCAAGTTTTTTAGACAGACCAAGACGATAGAAAAATCCACTTTAAGGTAAAGGGTTACCTTGGACCGTGGTAGTGCGATGAATGGAAAGGTTCCAAACAAAGAAAGAGTTCTTGGTTTAGTGATAAAGACAAAGTATATAGCTATAAATGAAGCTGCAAGTTGATTGTTTGGATTAAAAGTTCATTATAGAACTAGGAATAGTTCCTAAGTCTCATCTTGGATCTAAACATGTGTTGTGGCACTTTCATTTGATTATTAGAATCATTGAAAGATGGGAAATCACTATAGAGATAGTGGATTCTCATGAACAACATTACATATCCATTGACTAAAGCTTATCCAACAGCAGAATAATCGTCACTTAGAGAAGAAGAGTATGAAATACCATAACGATTGGCTTTAGTGCAAGTGGGAGATTGAAAGTAGTATGCATACAAGCCAATCATGTTTGATGATAAAGCATGTACTTTGTAACAATCTTATTCATTTATTAATAAAAAGTATTAATTTATTAAAGGCTTTTAATTATCTACATGATGCTGTTTTATAATATGTGATAAACCCATAGTTTTAAGCAATGTTTTTAGAATAATGATGATGATCATTCTAATGAGATCTAAATTCTTAGAAAGCTTAAAACTAAAATAGTTCCCAATCATTGGATTACTAAATTGGGGATTAGTGAATCCGGATAGATTGGTACATCGTTGCTTGCTCATTGGATGAGGATGATTGATCTCATGATCATTTGTGTGGAGACACTAAAGCAAGTATGTAGGTGCTTATTAGAGAATAAGTTCATCGAACGCATTGGCTCGCTAAGGAATACCTAATGGAGTTTTACTTGCTGTCAATAGGAATTCTCAGAGTGATAGTAAGACAAGTGATCCTTGGACTTGAGATCATCATAGTATCTTGTGTATGATGAGTTATACTTTGACTTATTCCTTAAGACCCTTAGGGTATATCAAAGGGTATGCTTGGGTATAATAAGTTGTACATGGAGATAATGTATGATCAATAAAGAATCTACCACTTTATTAAAAGAAGAGAAATGTCCTATGTGATTCGATAAATGACAACCCAAAGAGTCCTTGGTTAAGGCGTAATGAAATTAGAAAGAAGTTTCTAATTTGCATTATTTGGAGTTGTGCATTTAAGAGTCGAAATACATATAATTAAATAAAATAAGACTTGACAGTAATTTCATGTCTTATATTTAATTGGGACATTGTATAGTGGAAGGATTGAATTGTACGGTAACTATTTACTCAAAGGTTCTTTTATGATTAATGTTGAAATCTATATTATCTGGAAAGTCGTTGATCGTTAGGGAGGCTTATCCCTATTGTAGAATAAATATTATTTATTTAAATAAATAAATTATTTAATTTATTTATTTAAATAAGATTAGAATTGTTCTAATTGATTTATTCACATAGGTTTAATATGGAGAACCTAAAGGGTCACACCATAAAAGGAAGAATAATTATTTAAGAAGTTAATGGCATAATCGTAATAATATGTTATGTATATTTAATTTAATCTATGGTGATAGAATAAATTAAATAGCTTAATATTTATTATTTAATATTTTAAAATATTAAATATAAATTAATAAGAGGAGTCTTATTAATATTATTACAATTATTATTATTTTAATTTCTAAAAGAGTTTAGGAATTAATTTAATATAAGTACTCTCATTTATTCCTAATTGGATTAGGAAGGAAAATTAGTTAAAGGAGTTTAATTAATTATCCCTAATAAGATTAGGGAGCTTAATTAATTAAAAGAATTTAATTAATTAAATAAATCCCAATTCCTTAATTGTTAAGGTGGGTTGCCCACATCTATAAATAAGAGGAGTCTTATTATGGGTGAGGTGGTTGTTGACTTTTACAACATACGTAATAATTTCAATAGTTGGGAGAGTACACCTTTTCTATAGAGATAGAAAAACTAGGGTTTAGCCAACCACCCCTTCTTCTTGAAAATTCTTTTTCCTTGGTGGATCACCTCTAGAGGCCAAACAATTGGGTGGCTAACGTTGATCAAAGGAAGGAACCAAACCCGGTGGATTCAAGTTGAACGCGAAAAGGATTGGAGGTGAACTTGTACCTGAGGAAGCTCGGATCTTCAAGGGTATGATTTTATTCTTTATCTTTTCGTTTAATTAATAATTGTGCATAAAGGGTGATCCGGGTATATGGTTTGTAAAATTTTTAAATTATGATTTTACACGCTTCCGCTTAATTTTTGCAATTTGATTGCGTTCATGAATATTACAAACCTAACACCTATAACATAATAACAGTCTAACATCATTACCCGAGCAAGATCTAGCATGGTGAAACCATGTCAGAAATAAGGCTGTTGAAGGTTCTGGGTTTTCTAGAAATTACCAAAACAGATGGTTAAGGCTATTTTGACCCTTAATAACTTTGGTCCAGTGCAATATCTAAGTGTTTTAAAGGCATGATCATGTAGCCTACATGTCAGTCTACAAAGCTAATACAACAACATAACCAAAATATCAAACAACATCAAGATCTATGGCTTAGAAAAGCTTGTCAAAAGCTGTTATTCACGATTTCTAGGTTTTCCAGATTTTGTCAAAGGCAGTTGGTCAATGGTGGTTTGACCACTTATATCTATGATTCTATAAATGATATATGATCTAATGATATGATTGTGTAGTCCTCATGTCAGACTACAACATTAAAACAATAACATGGCTTAACTAACAAAGATCAAGAATGAAGATATAGTGATCGCAAAAAATGTTACCATTTTACGGGCAAATTTGAAATGCCTAAAAACAGGTTTTCATGTGGGCCAATCAACGACTTTGACCTTTAATAACTTTCAATCTTTACATGATCTGGGCTTGATTCAAGTTCCAGATCAAAGCCCTTACAACATACTACAAATCTATAACTTAAAACACAACAAACAACTAACATGCAATGATCTATGAGCCCTGACATTTGACTGTCACACCAAAATTTCTAACTTTTCTAGATCTAAAATCATCAATTTCGAGCATCTAAGTGTTGTGGATTTGAGTTATAACAACCCAGATCACTAAATGTCACCTTCTAACATAACTTTGAATAATAAACAACAACAAATAACATGAATCGCATCAATTTCTAAGTTTAGTGTTTTTATGCTTTTTAGCTTTGATCCTTGAATCCTACTTTTGATTCTGATCCTTGGCAAGCTATGAAGTGTTTTGAGCTTTGTTTCTCACTCACTATCACTCAAAAATTTCGGATGGGAGAAAGAATATGGCTTTGGTGAATATGAAAGGTAAAGTGAACATTCTTCCTCTCTCAATCTATATATAATTTGATTCAATGCCTATTGCTAATCATGAGAGCAGGTTTTGGATGAATAAAGGCTATTACTAGACCACATGGCTAACTAGAGTTGGTCACCAACTACTTACTAGGGCTAGATCTACACTCCACCTTATTAAAATATTCAAAAGGGCAATTTTGTCATTTAGATTTTACTTTTAGTGGCAAAATTGTCAATTCATTTCTAACCCTTAGGGTTTAACCCTAAGGTTTCATAAGCTTAATTTCTAGGATTATGTAATTAGGGCTAAGATGTAAATTTTAGTTTCTAAAATGGTGAATTAGGTTTTCCTAATTAACTTAGGTTTCCTAATCACTTAGGACTTTCAAATTAGGCTTTATAAATTACTAACTACCATAAAGCTTGCTAAATTAATAATTAAGGTTTAGCAATTAGGGTTCTAATTTAGTAATTAGGGTTTCTAAATATTAATTAGGGTTTACCTAATTAACAGTAAACATAATAGTGGTCATTAATTACATAACACATTACTTAACAAATCTTACAGTCATAATTGACTTCTATAGTTTATCTGTAATGCTAGGGTTTGTACTGTTTCTCCATAATTGTTCCACAAATTACATTACACACATATCATGCATGTTTATATCACTGAAATATAAATAATATTATATTAATATTCTCATTCCTTATTAGAAATACAGAATTTGGGTTTTGAATTCATATCCCACCTATCCTTCATATATATCTTTATTAATTAGGTTAAAATAATTAACTTAACTAATATAATAAAATACATATCACAATAATCCTTATAATCATATTATATATATAATAATCATATTTTTATAGAAAATAAACAATAAATATTTTTATTACCAAATTAATTTATAATAAGAATATAATCTATAATGATCCATAATTCTTAAAAAAGAATGTATTTATAATTATTCATGTAATAATAAGTTTTATTTATCACATAAATACATATACTTTCCTTTGCACATAATCCCCTCTTTATAAAAAAATTTAATTACAAAATTTATTATTTAATTATATTGAAAATATTGGGTTATTACATCCACCCTCCCTTATAAGGATTCCGTCCCTGGAATCACCGTTTCAAACTTATAGATACAAGGGAAAATAACATACATAGTCATTTCAAGTAGATCTCGATCAGATTCGATCGAACTGATCTTTAACTATCTAACATAAATCTTCTCTATCTAATCATACGAAAATTTGATTTCTAATAGAACTCAAATTTCTCCTTCAAAATTTTGTTATAAAATAATTTACTATATATAGGAAAATTATGTATATAAAAATATAAAAGTTATACGAATAATACATGGAGTTGCATCCCCAGTTGCCACAATATACTAGACCGTCATATTGAAGACTCGTGAGGTTGATTCTGTTGGTTTGTTTGTTGAATTTGGTCTCGTCGTCACCAGCGTCCTGCTAATTTTCTACGTAGTCACACTCCCTGCATCCCTTCTCCTTTTCAAACAGTCCTTCACCTTATGCTCTGTTGATCCACACCTGAAACACCCACTATTCATCCTAGGATTGAGGCAGTTGGGAGAGATATTTCCCTTCTGCCCACACTTATAACACACTAACTTACCTTTAAGACACTCTCCCGAGTGATTCCTTCCGCAATTTCCACACTGCACAACTTGATTCTTTCCACCTCTTGGCCTAATTTTGGTATTCCCGAAATTTTCTCATTTCCTTTTTCCAGTCCTACTACCACTACTCCCTTCTCCAGTTCTAGCTTGATTTGACTCCCACCAAAAATTCGCCTCCCCTTTCATCATATAGGTGGTAAAAGTTGTCTTTTGCCCCTCCGTTACCCTAGCTATCACAACCACTTCTACAGGTTAGTTGACCTTCTAAGTCCTGACGGTCCTACGGCCTTAAAATTTTTAAAGTTCACAAATCGATTGTCTGGCTGATTTCCCGCAGCTGGCATTCCATTATGCATATCTTGAGCGACCATATTCGCCAAATTCTGTATCGGGTCTAGTTGTCCTCCAGCTTTGTTGACATGTTCTTCCGCCCTTTGGTTTCTTTTTCGTCTTGGCGGCATTATCGGATTAAATAAAATAATGTTCATCCGACTAATTTCTAGTACTTTACACCATATAGCATAACACATTCTGCTTTAAACATCTGATATCCCTTCCTGACTTAAAAGTCAGGATTCGATGCCACAACTTATACAAAAGTTAGGAATATTACATTATACCTACATACCTATCATATACGCATCATATAATCATACATATTCAAGTAATACTAATACTACTTATATTCTTACGCCTTCACTAAGAATCAATTGCTTAGTATTCTATATATTTCTATTAGTCTCAATAATCCATTCACACATAACTATACCGAGTTCGTCGAACTTACCATAAGTATGAGTTTTAAGAACTCAAACTTAACCTTATATTCTCTAACTATACTCTACCTATCAGTTATACACTGTCTCTGGATTTGGTACTACATTTTCCAATATAATCACCTCATTAGGGTTGCTTTCAATATGAGCCTCTATTTCAGCTATCAACTTATATATTGGCTCGGTTATGGAGGTTGACTCCTATTTTTTACGATCTGAGGGTATCCTAATCATTCTCTATCTGACATCTACACACATAAATTATCCTGATTAGCATATAATATATACACACAACAAATAATAGTTTTATTTAAGTTATCTTTTATTTTGTTTAACGATGAGTTTATCCAATTCATCTCATTTTAAACTCTATATGAGCTATATGTATTTTCAACGTTTCCTTCTGCTATAATGTTATAGCCTAAGGTCTACCCCTACTTAAGGTTTCTAACCCTAAAGCTCTGATACCAACCTGTAACGCCCCCAAATTTAGGTACTTGAAACCTGAAACTCAGTGCTTTACGATACCATTTCTATGAGCAGAAATAATAATATTGTCATAAATATCAAACTTAATTTACATATCAGAGTTGTCTAAATCCTAGGTACGCGACCTTCAACACATTTCATTACTTGATAGATAGTATATATAATCATCTTATTTAAGTCTAGTTATTACATACGATAACACCAACTTATACTGTCAACTTTCCTTTCCCTTTGTTCTTGGCAGAGGCCTCTGACTGATCATACTTAACTGAAAACATTTAAATTAAGCAACAATGAGCATTTGAGTCCCTAGCAAGTAATAACAAACAATAAACATTAGTTGAAAGGATTAAATATTTTCTTTGAATGATACTCCTACAACGAATCAATAGTTGTGAAGTAAACTGAAGCAACACTATACAACATAACAATTCTATTTCAAATTTTTGAAACTACGTACTGACTATAAATGAAGATTAGTCGACACACTATGAACTTTGTTTTCAATTTTCGATAAGGTTTAACAGAACTTCATCCGCAAACCGTCATAACTTACGGGCACGAGGGTGATTTGCCCAATGTGCCCTGTATTGATCAATACTACATACCAGAATGATATTCTCGTTCATCATATCCGCCTTAGGTGGACAAAAGTTTTCCCATATTCGGGATGTTCATACTTAGTCGAGAATCCAAACCAAATAATTTGGTTGGATATCAATATGGTTCTATCATATTCAAAAGATATTTTAAATATTTGTCTAGCTGAGACAAATAGCTTAGACGACTTTTAATTAAGATATACATATTGGAAATCAATAAGTATGTATCAACATGTTCAATAATTATCCATGTAAGGACACTTGTATAACCAATCTTAGAAATTTATGAATAGAATAGATATATCTGAATCTAATAGTAATAATGTACTAATAAACAATGTACGAATAGAGTTCGAGAACTTGAATGAATACGAATATTTGAGTACATAATAAATAGCAATAAAGTTAATAATCTAACACAATGATAATATAATTCTGAAACTTTCTTACTCATGTCCATTGCATAAAGTAAATGCAAGGGGTAAAGATACTTGCACAACGTAAAGGATAGTTTAGATACTTACTCAAATAAAAGAGTAAGAATAAAGAAACTTGCTTACGATATCCATTGAATAAAGTAAAACAAGAGTTTAGGATACTTGCCTGGTCTGCTGCTTACAATACGCAACTTAGTTTTATCTTTTATATCGAAACCTATCATTAATAAGATCATTCTATCGATTAGAATAACATATCATAACACACAGTAATGCTATTTGCAGTCAGGCACATTGTCACATAGATTTAACAGTCATTGAATCATAAATAAACACTTCTCAAGTTAAACTATCTAGGTCGGATGGGTTTTCGAGACATTTTGATTAAATAAACGACTTTTAAGGGTAATTATAGAGTCTAAAACTCTATTCTATAATTCAATAGATGTAAATATCAATCAAACGATTTTTCATAGCAATATAATAATTTTTAAATAATTATTATAATTTATCATGAATTTTCAAATACAGAATCATTATTAAATGATTTAAATATCAAATAATTCTATTATCATTAATATTTAATTATTAATGAAACCATTGTCAAAATCTTAAAGTTATTTATAATAACTTAAAATATTTTTAAAACATTAACATTACCCTTAAATGATTTTTAAAACATTGAAAATCATTCTTAAATAATTATCATTAATACTTAAATATTAATGCACTATTTACCTAAATATTAAAAGTCATTGATTATAACTTCAAATATTTTTCATTCATTTATATCCTTTTTAAAAGATTTTTAAATTAATAAACAATTTTTAAACTATTTATTTAGTATAATTATTAAATAAATCAAATATCATTTAATATTAAATAATTAATGAATTTTCCATTTAAATATTGAAAGTTATATTTTGTAACTCAAAATATTTTTAAACACCTTAGTTTCATTTAAAATGATTTTTATAATATTAAAATCATTTTAAAACTAATTTATTTAATATAATTATTAAATAAATCTAATATCATTCATATTAAAATATTAATATTTTTCATGGAAAAATATCAAAAGTTATATTTTATAACTTCAAATATTTTTATAACCTTTAAATCAATTTTATATAATTTTGAATCATTAATTCTATTTTTCATAATTTATTTAATACATTTATTAAATAACTTAATTATCATTATTATTAATTTATTAATGAAATTCATCACAAAATATTAAAAGTCATTAAAAATAACTTAAAATATTTTCTTATACCATAATATAATTTTAAATGATTTTTCAAGTATTAAAATCATTTATCAATAATTTATTTATTATAACAAGTAAATAAATTAAATACCTTTAATATTCCAAAAATATTAAATATTTATGAAATATATTCAAAAATATCAAAAACTAATTTTTAGGCTTTAAAATAATTTTTAGGAATTTATTTTACATTTTTAATAATTAAAAACTAATTTTCTCTATTTAGTTAATAAAAATAATAATTTTATAAATAAATATGTCGCCAATGGGCCCTATAGCGACAGAACCGTCACTATAGGTGTTCTTCATCAAACTCAGAATGTTAATAGCAGTTATCAAGGTAGCTAGTTTGACTAATCATAGATCTTGGACCTTCATGTTTCTAGGCAGTCTAAAGTGTTATGATTATAGTACTTATGTAGTACTACAACTACAAACAACTTTCATGGCCATTCTGCATCTTAACAGCAAGTTATAGGCCATCAAAGTCCTTGTCAGACATGTTCTTCATTTTCTGGGTTACCTAGAAAATGAAGAACAATCAAGGTACCTAGTTTGACAGCCTTGAATCTAGCGTTCTAGGCTTTCTCAGTGCAATATGAAGGTTCAATCGTGTAGCATATATGTCAATTAACAATCCTATAACATAATAACAGTCTAACATCATTACACGAACAAGATCTAGCATGGTCAAACCATGTCAGAAATAAGGCTCATAAAGGTTCTGGGTTTTCCAGAAATTACAAAAACAGATGGTCAAGGATACTTTGACCCTTAATAACTTTGGTCTAATGCAATATCAAAGTGTTCTAAAGGCATGATCATGTAGCCTACATGTCAGTCTACAAAACTAATACAACAACATAACCAAAATATCAAACAACAACAAGATCTATGGCTTAGAAAAGCTTGTTAGAAGCTGTTCTTCACGATTTCTAGGTTTTCCAGATTTTGTCAAAGTCAGTTGGTCAACGGTGGTTTGACCACTTATATCTATGATTCTATAAATGATATGGGTGATTTAATGATATGATTGTGTAGTCCTCATGTCGGATTACAACATTAAAACAATAACATGGCTTAACTAACAAAGATCAACAAGATATAATGACTGCAAAATGTTGTCAAATTTTCTGGGCAAATCTAGGCTGCCTAGAAATAGTTTCGTGTGATCAGTCAACGCACTTTGACCTTTAATAACTTTCAATCTATACATGATCTGGGCTTGATTCAAGTTCCAGATCAAAGCCCTTAGAACATACCACATATCTATAACTTAAAACACAACAAACAACTAACATGCAAGGATCTATGAGCCCTGACATTTAACTGTCACTCCAAAATTTCTAACTTTTCCAGCTTTCTAAAATCATCAATTCCGAGCATTTAAGTGTTATAGATCTGAGTTATAACAACCCAGATCACTAAATTAATGGCACCTTCTAACATAACTTTAAACAATAAACAACAACAAATAACATGAATCACATCAATTTCTAAGTTTAGGGTTTTTATACATTTTTAGCTTTGATCCTTGAATCTGACTTTTGATTCTGATCCTTGGCAAGCTATGTAGTGTTTTGAGCTTTGTTTCTCACTCACTATCACTCAAAAATTTCGAATGGGAGAGAGAATATGGCTTTGGTGAATATGCATGAAAGGTAAAGTGAACATTCTTCATCTCTCAATCTATATATAATTTGATTCAACGCCTATGGTTGATCATGAGAGCTTGTTTTGGATGAATAAAGGCTATTACAAGACCACATGGCTAGTTAGAGTTGGTCACCAACTACTTACTAGGGCTAGATCTACACTCCACCTTATTAAAATATTCAAAAGGGCAATTTTGTCATTTGGCTTTTACTTTTAGTGGCAAAGTTGTCAATTTATTTCTAACCCTTAGGGTTTGACCATAAGGTTTCATAAGCTTAATTTCTAGGATTATGTAATTAGGGCTAAGATGTAAATTTTAGTTTCTAAAAAGATGAATTAGGGTTTCATAATTAACTTAGGTTTCCTAATCACTTAGGACTTTCAAATTAGGCTTTATAAATTACTAACTACCATAAAGCTTGCTAAATTAATAATTAGGGTTTAGCAATTATGGTTCTAATTTAGTAATTAGGGTTTCTAAATATTAATTAGGGTTTACCTAATTAACAGTAAACATAATAGTGGACATTAATTAAATAACACATTACTTAACAAATCTTACAGTCATAATTGATTCCTATAGTTTATCAGTAATGCTAGGGTTTGTACTGTTTCTCCATAACAGTTCCACAAATTACATTACACATATATCATGCATGTTTATATCACTGAAATATAAATAATATTAAATTAATATTCTCATTCCTTATTAAAAATCCAGAATTAGGGTTTTGAATTCATATCCGACCTATCCTTCATATATATCTTTATTAATTAGGTTAAAATAATTAACTTAACTAATATAATAAAATACATAACATAATAATCCTTATAATCATATCATATACATAATAATCATATTTTCAAAGAAAATAAATAATAAATATTTTTATTACCAAATTAATTTATAATAAGAATATAATCTATAATGATCCATAATTCTTAAAAAGAATTTATTTATAATTATTCATGTACTAATAAGTTTTATTTATCACATAAATACATATACTTTCCTTTGCACATAATCCCCTCTTTATAAAAAAAATTTAATTGCAAAATTTATTATTTAATTATATTAAAAATATTGGGTTATTACAATGCCTTTTCATAGAGCTCAAATTCTCATGTCCTAGAATCACATGTTCTGGAGCTTCAAAGTATATCTAGCAATCTCAGTGCTAGCTCATGGATTTCTAGGCAACTTCGACTTTGCCAAACAGCTAATCACAAATGGTCCTTCTTCAAAGAATGAGCATGAGGTACTATCTATCCCAATCATTTTCAGGGTTAATAACTATCCACCATCATTTTTTAGCAAATTCTATGAATTCCCAAGCTGGTTGGAAGTGAGCCTCAATCCACTAAATCAATCACCAATTACAGAATCCCAACATTCTAGAACTGATGAACCAAACATGCCCAACTTTGTTTTGATCCCATCTTCCCTCATCTTTACGATTACTGACTCGAGCTCAATCATAGAGTCACACGCTCAAATCGTAGAGCCACCTACTCAAGAAGCCCAAATACAAGCCCCTCCATCAGATATTCCCTCCTCGTCCTCAAATGAATATTTCAACCTTGATCTTGCTCTCTACACCTTGCAAGAGCACATCCTCCTCCTCCGAACAATCCACCACTCTGTGAACTACTTTCAGATCTGCCCACCAAATCTGAGTTGTCAGAAGTATCGAAGAAAGTGATCAAGGACATAGATGACAGTCTTGAAGCTCACACTGAACTCATTCAAATGAGACTGACTAAAATGATCAATGACTCCAATGCTTTCCCAAGCACCCTAAGCTCTGAGCTTACAAAGAAGCTTAGGGAGATCATAAAAGAGATGCTTTAGAGCATAAACGACCGGGATCAGATCCACTTTCAAGCTGCTAAGAGACACATGGATGTTGTTCTTCTCTTGAAAACGACTCAAGAGTCCCAAAACAAATATATGACGGACAACATCACGAATCTACAAACTGTAGTAAAAAAATTCCAAGGATTTTTCATGAGCCAAAGAAAGTAGACTGACAATGTCCTGGACATCCTCCAACGAAGGGAAGCTCGATCTGATGCTCTAATCAAAGAGAATCGAGAAGACATTGCTCAAACCCAAAGTCAGCTCAACGAGCTTGTCCAAGGCATGACTCGCCTCTCAGAAGACATTCGAACCCTTGATGCTGACATAATGGGGGAGAATAAAGGGAAAGAAAATCAAGGTAAAGGCAGAGGTAGAGGCACATTCTTAGCTCAATCATCAAGGAGTCCTCCTCCAAGGCAGTATCACCAACAGACTCCACGATCTGGCCATCAAACTCAACAATCTGATCAGGAGCCAATTATCATGGCTCAACCATTAAGGAGTCAAGGGCCAACTCCCAGCTCACAAGAAGTGACCACCACATGTCTAAGAATGCCAATTGAAGATCCTGTATTTATGAATAGGCATGACCACAATCCAAGACTAAGACAAAGCGAGCTGGAAGATCTAGCCAGGAGGGACGAAGCCAACAGGAAAAGGAGAGCTGAGGAGTATGCCAATCTTCCACAAGGCAAAAGGCCGAAGAAATAGAGATAAGTTGAAATTTAATTCTTATTGATGTAACTGAACTTAAATGTAATATCTATCTTTAAACATCAATAAATTCATGCTTATTCTCTAGAAATTTCAGCTGCTCACTGAAATATTAAGTCATGTTTACTTTCTAGCAATTGCATCTAGAAATTGATAATCATGGAAACAAATCTCCTTGGTTATGTCAACATCAAATAGGGGGAGATTGTTGGGAAAGTGCAAATTTTGATTTGATGTTTAAAGTAAATGCTCATGATTATATGTAATGTCCTTCCATGAATATATGTATAAGGACTTAGTGATAGATCAAATTTGTTAGGTTGATCTAAGCTTTTAATGTTTATCATTCTGTAAATGAATGTATAGATAAAGAGATCAAAGATGTTAGGTTGATCTATGTCTTGAAATGTAATAGATAGGCTTCAATAAAATCGTAGTCTATTGAGCTGATCAAGAGTTTGCAGAAGCCAAGGTAGAATCGTAGAGCATCGAGGATCGTAGTATGTCTGCCTTTGAGGGCCTCTCTAGGAATTGTAGAGTGGTCCAGACGTTTGCCGAAGCCAACTCAATCATCGTAGTGTGCTCTCGAAAACGTAGAGTCTGCAAGACAAGAAAGTGAAGATCGTAGTCAAGCACCAAGGTGAAAAGACACCACGATCTGAATCGTAGAGTATCATCTGCCTGTGTCAGAAGCATTGAGCCTTGACCATTTGTTTAAAGATAAATCTCAACAAATGTGGAATGGGTTATAAACGTTGAAGTACTCACCAGTCCCAATGGCATAAAAGATATCCTTAGTATACACCAAAGAAACGTATTGAAGAAGCTAAGGAAAGGACCATGAGTTAGAGGAAAACATTTTTTCAGATGTTAGGTGAGAAAGCAATCTGCTATGTTAGTGGGCCAGAATGCAATTCAGAAGATGTGCAGAAAAGTCTCCATTAATATTCAGAAATGTCAAACGCATTTAATGCTTCAATATATGGCTTCAATGGATAGATTTCAAGTATCACATATATGCAAAACATCTGCAGATGATTTAACTAAGCAATCATTGAACAAAATGTTGAAGAACATTCAACGCTTAACTCTACTATCTGAGAAAAAGAGAAAGCTTACTCAGCTACCCAGTTCTTTCGAACAAGAGCTTAACGGAAACTGAGTAGCACCAATTAAGAACTCATCAACCACCAATCAAGTGAAGTATGAAGTTCTAAGTCAGAAGGACTTGAAGAGTTCTAAAGTGAACTGTGAAGAACCAAGTCGGCTGGACTTGAAGAGTTCAAGAGTGAACTAAGAAGTTCTTAGACTGCTGGTCTAGAAGGAATCTGTGAGATTCAAAAAGTGTAAAAGATATCCTTAGTGGATTTCTTACTCGAGGAGTAGAAGAGTGGACTAGAAGCTTTAACTGCTCTGAACCACTTAAAACTGTTGTGTCTATTGCATTCTTGCTATAACTGCTATAACTGTCTCATCCTCATTAATTCACTATATCTAAAAGGGAGAAATAAACAAATCTTAATTCCACTGTGTTTGAATCATCAACAAAGTATTTCGAAAAGAAATTTAAATATCTATTCAACCCCCCCCCCCCTTCTAGATAACTATTGTGCCTCCGGGAACTAACAAATACAACAAAATTATAATTTTCTTTATAATTATAATTTTATTTAATAAATTAACACATCATTTTAACAATTCATTTAATCATTATAAACTCTCTAACTTAATTATTAATTTAAATTAAAATATTATCTCATGATGATCAATTTCCTTAACTCATAAATTATTTATTTAACAAATAAATAATCAATTCAAATCACATTAAACAAACATTTATTCAACCCTAAACACATCAGTTTAAATATTTATATAACTCAATAAATACTTGTAATTACAATTTAAAATTCTGGATTGTTACATCCTTCCCTCATTACTAGGATTCTGTCCCCAGAATCACAACTCAAAGAAATCATTCGTCACATTCTTCCTTACTTACAAAGATTATGTCCCCAGAATCAAAGACATAGATTAAACAAATAACTCAGGATAATCTTTTATCATTTTATCTTTGAGTTCCCATGTAGCTTCTTCGACATTGCGGTTCCTCCATATCACCTTCACGGAAGGTATTATTTTATTCCTGAGCACTTGTTCTTTCCTGTCAACTATCTGGATAGGAACTTCCTCATAAGACAAGTCTTTATCAAACTGCAATGGTTCGTACTCGATCACGTGCTTGTAATTGGGTTTATACGGTCGTAACACTGAAACATGAAAAACATTGTGAACGTTTTCCAACTCTGGAGGAAGAGCTACCTCGTAAGCCACTTCTCCTTCTCTTCGCAGCACTTCGAAGGGTCCAATAAACCTCGGGCTTAGCTTTCCCTTTTTACCAAAACAAATTTTTCCCTTCCAAGGAGAAACTTTTAAGAACACGTAATTTCCTACATTGAATTCACGATCTTGTTTGTGTTGATCAGCATACTTCTTCTGTCTATCTTGAGCAGCTACCAATCTTGTCTTGATGAGTTTGACAACCTCAGCAGTTTTTTGTACCAGTTCTGGTCCCAATAGTTGATCTTCACCGACTTCATCACAAACACAGTGGAGTTCTACACTTTCTGCCGTATAATGCTTCGTAAGGCGGCATGTCGATGCTTGCATGGTAACTGTTGTTGTAGGTAAAATTTGCCAATGGTAAATGTTCATCCCATCTCCCTTTGAAATCCATGATGCACGCTCTAAGCATATCTTCCAACGTCTGGATTGTTCGTTCACTTTGGCCATCTGTTTACGGATGGTTTGCCATACTCATTCTCAACTGTGTTCTCATGCATTCTTGTAGTCTCTTCTAGAAGTTTGATGTGAATCGTGGATCTCTATCTGACACAATTGTCACTGGTACTCCATATCTCAAAACGATCTCTTTAACGTACAACCTTGCCAACTGATCAAGATTGAATCTAATCTTTATTGGCAAAAAGTGTGCTGATTTTGTCAGTCTGTCCACTATTACCCAAATCGCATCGTATCCTCTCTGAGTAGTTGGAAGACCCACCACAAAATCCATTGTGATGTGTTCCCACTTCCATTCTAGTATTTCCAACGGTTGAAGTAATCCGCTTGGCCTCTGATGCTCATCCTTGACTCTTTGACATGTTAAGCATTTCGCGACACATTCTGTGACATCTCTTTTCATGTTTGGCCACCAAAAATTTCGTTATAAATCTTGTTACATCTTCGTACTTCCTGGATGAATCGAGTATCTTGAGTTATGAGTTTCGGTCAATATTTCTTCCTTAATATCTGGTACCACTGGAACCCAAATTCTTCCCTCGAATCTTAATAGTCCTTCGATATCGATCTTGTTTTTCACATCTCTACCCTCAACCACTTTCTCTTTGATTTTACCACATTCTTCATCTTGTAGTTGAGCATTCTTAACCTTGTCCACCAAAGTTGGACTAGCTTCTATCTAGAATAGTCGTTAATCGATTTCTTTTGGAAATTTTATTTCCAACTCTAGCTTTGTCATTGCTGAAATAAGTTCCTCTTGTGTGGTTATCAACATTAACTTTTCCCGACCTTTCCTGCTCAAAGCATCTGCAACCACATTTGCCTTACCCGGATGATAAAAATATCTCACAATCATAATCTTTTATTAATTCCATCCATCGCCTTTGATGCATGTTCAGGTCCTTCTGAGTGAAAATATACTTCAGATTCTTATGGTCTGTATATATCTCATATTTGTCTCCATAGAGATAGTGTCTCCATATCTTCAGAGCAAATACTACTGTAGCCAACTCTAAATCATGAGTCGGATACCCTTTCTCACAAGGACACAACGTAATCCTTTATGTGATACATCACTATACACCACAAAGTTTCATGTATTATCTGGTAATGATAACACAGGTACCACACTTAAATTCTTTTTCAAGTCTTGAAAACTTTCTTCACACTTCTCAGTCCAAACAAATTTTACTGCTTTCCTTGTCAAATTTGTTAATGGAGTGGCTATCTTGGAAAAATCTTGAATAAACCGTCTATAATAACTGGCCATTCCCAAGAAACTCCTCACCTCCGATGGTGTCCTTGATTGTTCCCAATTGATTACGACTTCAACTTTTAATGGATCCACTAAAATTCTATCTTTGTCAATCACATGTCCCAGAAATTGTACACGATCTAGCCAAAATTCACACTTTGAGAATTTAGCGTACAACTTTTCCTTTCTTAGTTTTTCCAACGTCAAACGTAAATGTTCCAAGTGTTCTTCTTGAGATTTGGAGTACACCAGAATGTCATCGATAAATACCACCACAAACTTGTCTAAAAATGATTTAAACACCGTGTTCATCAAATCCATGAATGCAGCAGGGGCATTGGTCAAACCAAAAGACATCACCAGAAACTCGTAATGTCCATACCGAGTTTTGAATGCCGTTCTAGGTACATCCTCCTTCCTTACCTTTAATTGATGATACCCAATTCTCAAATCTATTGTCGAGAAGTATCTAGAACCCTTTAATTGATCAAACAAGTCATCTATTCTTGGCAATGGATATTTATTCTTAATAGTGACTTTGTTTAATTCCCTATAATCAATGCAAAGACGCATTGACCCATCTTTCTTTTTCACTTATAACACCGGTGCTCCCCACGGTGACACACTCGGCTGAATGTATTTCTTGTCTAACAGCTCCTGCAATTGTACCATCAATTTCTTCATCCCTACCGGAGCCATTCTGTACGGGGCCTTCGATATCGGGGATATTCATGGCGCTAAGTCGATCACGAACTCGATCTCTCTGTCAGGTAGATAAGCCACACAGCCTTGACTTAATAACTTCTTGGCTTGTATAATCGTCAGACATCTCACAATTCTAGGTGATTTGCTATCATAGAGAACTACTTTTGACGGAGTCATAAGGTTTACACATTTCTTTTAACAATTAATTATTGCTCCATGATTAAATAGCCAATCCATTACCAATATAACATCAAACTCTCCAAGTTTAATTGGGATTAAATCTACCATCATGACATTCCCCTTAATATTCACCATACAATTCTTGTATACGAACCTAATAGGAATCACTTCCTTATTCAAAATTTCAATGTTTAAAGGGAAATTCAATTTTTCCCTAGGCAATCCTAACCTCTTAACAAATTCATAAGATATAAACGAGCAAGTAACACCCGAATCAAATAATACATAAGCATCTATATCATTGATTGGGATAATACCTGACACAACATCCTTTGATTGCACAACATCTTACACAGTCATGTTGAAGGTTCTGGCTGTGGGTCTGTTTGATGACGTTGGTCCAACAATGATCAATGTACCTCCACTGCTACCTCCCTTGCTTCCTGTTGTCTCTCCAGCTTTCTTCTTAGAGCACTCACGAGCAAAATGATTCTTTGAATTAATAGGATAATTTATATATATAGGTATATTAATTAAGTAAGACCTAATTAAGATATATATATATATTTGGATTTTAATAATAGGTTTTGATTAATTCCTCCTAACTGCTATATATATGATATATATCAGTCAATTTTGGGAGTACGTTAAAATACAAAACCATAGCCGCTCTTAGAGAGAGACTAGAGAAAATAGTTTCAAAAATCCTCATCCTTGGTGGCTAGTACCGCGGTTCCTTCTTCTACAGATCGTAGGACGATTCGCGAAGCGTTCGTGTGGATACCGTAGAGACGCAATTCGTTTGGATTGCGTTGGAGATTCAATTGCATCAATTCCTGCTTCATAATCGGTATAATCTTTTACACACTAAATTAATTTCTGTTTCGCATGGATCCTATTTGGGTTTCGGATGGTTTTGTTCAATTTATTTTTCGTTGTGCATTGCTTTGATGTGTCGAAAACCCTATAGTGGTATCAGAGCTACTTGCGAAACGATTAATTCAGATTACGTGTTTTATTGTTTTCGATATATATGATATGTGATGATACAATTTACCGATCTAAAATTGATTATAGTGTTTTTGATATATATGATATATGATGATACAATTTTACTGATCTGAAATTGAGTATATGATATTCTATATGTAGGCATATTCTGGTATTATGAATATCAGTAATAGATATACATGTATATTATGTTCTGATAATTGTATCTTAAATGGTGTAATAACAGTATACAACTTCTGTTCTAATTGGATTAGAAGCATGAAGATTTGGTTTAATATTATTAATTAAATCTAGACATATATGATATGTACTGGGTGTATAGTTATTATGGGTGTTTTGGTGGATTAAAATATATGATTCTTAAACTGTTTCAGAGATTCGTATGGAAAAATTCTACAATACAGATTGTAGTTCGAACCACCGCCAGGGGGAGACACCCCCCCCTTGGACCCCCCCGTCGTAGCGCACAATGGTCGTAACCCCAATATGTTATATATAGTTTTCTTTAATTATATATAAAATGTTATGTGCTTATTGTGATATGCATGGTGCACAATTATGGCCTTTTGACCCATATGTTAGTGGTTTTTGGTTTTGAAATACGGCTTGCATGTCGTGCCTTCTATAAATTCTAATGTAATATTCTCTTCTCATCTAAATTCCCTCGAATGTAACTCGAGGTTTCTTTATGTCATGTAATAATCTGTAATCGATGAAGATGACGAGATGGAAAACACGATGGATAGATGATGATGGAGAGAAGGAACATGCATGAGGAAAATCCAAGGGAGCTACTATTTTGAAGATCTTTTACCACCTTAGATTGACCTTCAATCTTTCATTAGCTGGAAAAGATTGACAGTGGATTGGGCTATAACTGTGACACAGTACTTTATTTATGCTTGTATGCGATATGATATGATAAATAATGTGCATGCTTAATAAGATTAAAATTGGTGAGATCTAAATTAATTTATAAAATCCCTTAATAAATTATTAAGTCTAAATCAGATGCCTTCCAATGAATAACACTCATCAAGACCTTGATCAATGGATGTAGGTTTTCCAAAGTAAAGTACCCTATTTATCTAGGTAAAATGCGATAAGATAATTGTGATATCCAAATTATTAAAATCATTGGGCCCGACTTAACTAAGTTATCTCAATAGGATTGTGGACTTAGAGGCATGGAGTTTGGTAGTACCATTAGATGGACTAGAAACAAATGTTGTTTACCAAACTATCCAGGAGTTATATATGATATAATTGACAAAGGGTTGTCTACCTAAATAATTATGTTTTAAGAGATTAGCCAAAACTAACTTAAGGCGTAATGAAATATGGATCTTGGCTCACTAGAAAGATTTAATAGAAAATGTTTTCTGAATTAATGGTGAGGGCTATTAATTTGAATAAAATAGTGGGAGGTATATTTTGAATGTACTGTTATCAATTACATAATATCAACTCTGCAATTTGACTTATTATTTTTTCACTTATAAATTGTAGATATCAATGGCAAACAACAACAACACAAGTAGTCTTTCACTACGATCAGTCCTTGAGAAGGATAAGCTGAGTGGAATTAATTTCCTTGACTGACATAGGAACTTGAGGATTGTCCTCAAACAAGAGCGCAAGCTATATGTCCTTTATGGGCCCATTCTGCAAAGACCGGTACATCATCGCACCACGTCGTTAGAGCTTGAAGCATCAAGATGATGCTCTGGACATGAGTTGTCTCATGCTAGCAACCATGAACGCTGAGCTTCAGAAGTAACATGAGTTGATTGATGCTTATGAGATGATCGAGAATCACAAGAAATTGTTCGAAGGGCATGCTCGACAGGAGAGGTATGATACAAGCAAGGCGTTGTATCATTGCAAGATGGGTGAACGTGATCTAGTTGGTCCACATGTGCTAAAAATGATTGGGTATATTGAGTACCTTGATAGGTTGGGTTTTCCAATCACTCCGGAAGCCCAAAAAGATCTTGTTTTGAAATCCTTGAACAACAGCTAATCTCAATTTGTTATGAATTATCTTATGAATGAAATTGAGAAACCTCTTACTGAGTTGTTGAACATGTTAAGAACTGCCGAGAATAACATAAAAAAGGCAGGACCCGCTCCCATAATGATGGTGCAAAAGGGGAATGCTAAGGAAATTGGAAAGGCAAGAAGAAGATAGGATCTAAATCTTTTGCCAAACCCAATTCCAAAATCAAACAGGTTTTAAAACCTAAAGGTGGGGAGGCTAAAGAAGGTGAGTGTCACTTCTGTGGAAAACTTGGACACTAGAAGAGGAACTGTCATGCTTATTTGGAAGATGTGAAGAAAAAGAAAGGAACTACGACTTTTGATTCAGGTATATATGTTATAGAAGTCAACTTGTCTACTTCTACATCATGGGTATTTGATACTGGATGTGGTTCTCACATTTGTGTTAATGTGCAGGAACTTCGAAGGAGTAGGACTTTGGCAAAAGGAGAGGTTGACCTACGAGTTGGGAATGGAGCAAAAGTTGCTACACTGGCCGTAGGAACTTATCATTTATCTTTGCCCTCTGGGCTAGTATGAGAATTAGAGGATTGTTATTATGTGTCTGCTATAAACAAACACATTATTTCTATTTCTTGTTTGGACAAGAAAGGTTTTTCATTTATAAAAAGAACAATCGTTGTTTGTTTTACTTAAATGATATTTGCTATGGTGTTACACAATTGTTTAACGGTCTCTATATTCTTGATTTAGAAATTCCTATCTATAACATAAATACAGAACGATTTAAATCAAATGATTCAAATCCGACATATCTCTGGCACTGTCGTTTAGGCCATATAAATGAGAAACGCATATCCAAGCTCTATAAAGATGGGTTCTTGGATTCATTTGATTTTGAATCATATGAGCAATGTGAGTCTTGTTTATTAGGCAAGATGACTAAAGCCCCTTTCACTGGACACAGTGAACGGGCTAGCGATGTATTGGGACTTATACATAGTAATGCATGTGGACCCATGAGTTCGTTAGCAAGAGGTAGGTTTTATTACTTCATTACATTTACTGACGACTTCAGTAGATATGGATATATGTATCTTATGAGAAACAAATCCGAATCCTTTGAAAAGTTCAAGGAATTCAAGAATGAAGTTCAAAACAAATTTGGCAAAAGCATAAAAGCCCTTCGATTCGATCGAGGAGGTGAATACTTAAGCCAAGACTTTGATGACCTTCTAAAGGAGTGTGGTATTATATCACAACTCACTCCACCTGGAACACCACAATGGAATGGTGTATCTGAGAGGAGGAATCACACCTTGTTGGACATGGTACGATCGATGATTAGTCATGCAAATCTTCCAATAAGCTTCTGGGGTCATGCCCTAGAGACAACTGTATTCACACTTAACCATGTTTCTACAAATATGGTTCAGAAGACACCATATGAGATGTGCACTGGGAAATGTCCTAGTATGTCGTTCATGAAGATTTGGGGTTGCGAGTCGTTTGTTAAACGTCTGGATTCTGACAAGCTTGGACCCAAATCTGACAAATGTAATTTTGTGGGGTACCCATAGGAAATAAAAGGGTATTATTTCTATAAACCTTCTGAGAACAAAGTGTTTTTTACTCGAACTGGTATTTTTCTAGAAAGAGAATTTGTCTCTAAAGGAAATAGTGGGAAGAAAGTAGAACTCGAAGAAATTCGAGAACCACAAAATATCATTGAACCTGAGTTGGAACGTGAATAGGAACCACAAGATATTGTGGAAAGTGAACCTGTTCAAATTACATAAGGCATTCGTAGATCTGGTAGGACACGCCAAGAGCCCGAGAGATATTATGGATATCTTGTGTTTCAAAATGGCGATGTGATGCTCATAGATCAAGATGAGCCTGCTTTCTTCCAAGAAGCTATGAATGGACCAGATTCTGAGAAATGGCTTGAAGCCATGAAATCTAAGATGGACTCCATGTATACTAACCAAGTATGGACTCTAGTTGATCCACCTGAAGGGGTAAAACCAATCTAGTGCAAGTATGGATGGTAATGTACAAACCTATAAAGGCCGACTCGTAGCAAAAGGTTTCAAACAAATTCAAGGTGTTGACTATGATGAAACCTTTTCTCCAGTGGCAATGGTTAAATCCATCAGGATCTTACTTGCTATTGAAGCTTTTTATGATTACGAAATCTGGCAGATGGATGTCAAAACTACTTTCCTTAATGGAAATCTCCTTGAAGATGTGTACATGACACAACCTGAGGGTTTTGTCACTCCAAAGGATGCTGGAACGATATATAACTACAACAATCCATTTATGGATTAACGCAAGCCTCTCGAAGTTGGAATCTTCGATTTGATGAAGCGGTCAAAGAGTTTGGATTTATAAAAAATGAAGATGAACCTTGTTTATATAAGAAGGTTAGTGGGAGTCACATTGTATTCCTAGTATTATATGTTGATGACATATTAATTATTGGGAATGACATTCCTTCTTTACAGGCTGTAAAAACATGGTTAGGAAAATATTTCTCCATGAAAGATTTGGGCGATGATGCCTACATTTTAGGTATCAGGATCTATAGAGATAGATCGAGAAAAATGCTTGGCCTAAGTAAAAGTACATAAATTGATAAAGTGTTGAAACGGTTCAGCATGCAAGAGGTGAAAAGAGGAAACTTACACGTGACTCATGGTGTAAAGATCTCTAAGGCCCAATGTCCTAAATCACAAGATAATGAGGAGCGTATGAAAAAGATCACTTGTGCTTCGCAATTGGATCTATCATGTATTCAATGATATGTACTCGTCCGGAAGTCTCGTATGCTTTGAGCATGACGAGCAGATACCAATCGAATCCAAGTGAAGGTCACTGGACAACAGTCAAGAATATCCTCAAGTACCTGAAAAGGACTAAGGATTCATTCTTGGTATATGGAAGTGAAGACGAACTGGAAGTAAAGGGTTACACAGATGCTAGTTTCCAAACTGACAATGGTGACTATAAGTCTCAGTCAGGTTTTGTGTTTTGCTTTATTGGTGGTCTTTGTCATTATTTGGAAGAGTTCAAGCAAGAGAAGAGTGGCGATTCTACAATGAGGGTGAGTATATTCTTTGCTCTAGTGTGGCCAAGGAGGTTGTATGGATTAAAAATTTCGTCACTGAACTTGGTGTTGTTCCAACCATTGTTGATCCGGTTA
This sequence comes from Panax quinquefolius, assembly GCA_020205615.1. Classification (NCBI taxonomy): domain Eukaryota; kingdom Viridiplantae; phylum Streptophyta; class Magnoliopsida; order Apiales; family Araliaceae; genus Panax; species Panax quinquefolius. Next base: position 51,594,462 of record CM035171.1, on the reverse strand, counting down.
AGCTATACTGTGATAATAATGGAGCCATTGCACAGGCTAAGGAACCCAGATCTCACCAACGATCCAAGCATATACTTAGGCGGTACCATCTCATCCGTGAAATCATTGATAAAGGAGATGTACATATATGAAGAGTGCCAACAGATGATAATGTTGCAGATCCACTAACCAAGGCTTTGTCATAGCAGAAGCACGACGGTCACACTAGTTCTATGGGTATTAGATAAATGAGTGATTGGCTCTAGTGCAAGTGGGAGACTGTTAGAGTTTATGACCTAGAGGCCAATTATTTGATATAATTGCTTAACATTTTGATATTATATTTGATTGAATAAATGAATGATTTTATTATGGTTTTATTTACTGCGTTATATAAATGTTAACATAATAAAAATTCTTAGAATAGTGATACAAATTATATAGTTTCAAGTATGTGACTTGAACATGAGATTATATAATTACAATTAGTATCATTGTTCTTAAATGTCCCTAGTCGAGTATCCTTGTTGATGAGACAAAAATGATGAATTAAGACTAATATGTGGATTGACTGATGACCAAATCTCATTGGTCATAAATATATGAGATATTAAGTCAATGCATAGGTACATGTTAGAGAACGATGTACTGGATAGACCCACAATGAGAATTCTATGTGGAGCATTATGCGAAGTGTCATTAGCAATTGTCATAGTGACAATGATGTAATGGTCCTTTGACCTGAAATCACTATATTTCTACACGGGAATTTATGTACTTTGATATCATCAAATGTCACCTTTAATAGGGTGGACTATAAAGGTGATTATTGGGTACATCATGAATCGTGTGAGGAATATAAGTGATCTAGATGGAATTTAATCATCCTGTATATTAGGAGTGATATCTATATGCCTCTTGATTGAGTAGGACTATGAAATGCATGGCCATGCTCAAATAGTGATTTGTTTCATATAGTCTACTCATTGATCAAGAAAAACTCAGATTAAATTATGAAGAGTATGACACTTTCCATGACTCAAGTTTAATCTAGGATATTAAAGTTAAAAGGATTAAATTACATTGAAACATTGGTCATGAAAAGGTTGCATCGAATCATCGATCTTATTATTATTTGGGTAGCAGTGATGCATTACTAGATGCCGCTCACTGTTTATAATTTTATAATATGATTTTAAAATTATTGCCAACGTAATAATAACCTATAGGGTCACACACATAAAACGTAATTAAAAGGGAATTAATTTAAATTGAAAAGATTTAAATATGTCAATATGATTGATAGTATTTAAATTAATAGGATAATTTATATATATAGGTATATTAATTAAGTAAGACTTAATTAAGATATATATATAAATTCAGATTTTAATAATAGGTTTTGATTAATTCCTCCTAACTGCTATATATATATATATGATATATATCAGTCATTTTAGGGATTACGTCAAAATACAAAACCCTAGCCACTCTTAGAAAGAGTCTAGAGAAAACAGTTTTGAAAATCCTCATCCTTGGTGGCTAGTACCGCAGTTCCTTCTTCTGCATATCGTAGGACAATTCGCGGAGTGTTCGTGTGGATACCGTAGAGACGCAGTTTGTTTGGATTGCGTTGGAGATTCGATCGCATCAATTCCTGCTTCATAATCGGTATAATCTTTTATACACTGAATTAATTTCTGTTTTGCATGGATCCTGTTTGGGTTTCGGATTGTTTTGTTCAATTTATTTTCCGTTGTGCATTGCTTTTATGTGCCGAAAACCCTACAACGATGTCCTACTAAGATGTTGTGTAGCCTTACGATGCTCTTCTTCCATAATACGGAACATTTTTTTGTGATCTAATATGTACGGCGGCAGTGTCTCGAACTGAATCGGATAATACATAACTCGATCTTGAGCTCGATCAATCACGGTGTTGAATACGTTATTCATCTCCTCCATCTTGATCTTCTTTGCATGAGCTTCCCCTTCTGCTACTCCTGCACGCTGAGAAGCTTTCTCAAACGTGTCTTTAGCTCTTGCTCTCTTACCATATTCTTCTTTTAATTTGTTTTTCAGCTCCACGATCTCCTCTGCCATTTTCTCATTCTCTCCTTCAGTGTGAATCAGCTTCCATTCGGTATTACTTAGACGTCCATCTAGATCTCGAATCTCATCGTCTTTTTGTACCATCAAGGTCTGTTGTTCAGCTACTATCTCTTCCAACTCCTCGACTCTATCCTGAAATTCTACATTGCGGTCGTATACTTCGTCGTACATACGGGTTGAAATCGAGTTTGGTGTAAACTTTTCTTCCTCATCATCCTCATCCCCATCCAAATATGGTAGCTCAACGGGATCCTCCTCATCCGTTTATACCTCATCATCCTCATCAGGTAAACCCTCATGCTCAACCACTGTAACCAACGGAGATGACTCCCGTGGAAGTAGTTGTTCCCAAACCACTTGAATGTCACGAGGCTCCTCCTCTCTAGGCACCTGGGGTCCTTCCTCCCTAGCTTGACTGGATTCTTCTACATTACCCATCCTGACAACAAAATTTTTAAGTTTTTATTATTACTCATTACTACTCGACACTTACAAGCACATAGTTTGAAATCACATAAGCACATAAGTGTTTTATTACTTTTCTCTTAAAACTCGATAAGAGTTTATCACCACTATATTTTCAAAGGTTACTTCCTAAAGCATTTCCCACACCTAAGGTTCATAACCTAAAGCTTTGATACCAACTTGTGACACCCCCAAATCCGGGTACTTCATTCCCATAAGATTTGGCGTTCACTTGATAAACGCAATCATTTCTAACTAGCCAAATATAATAAAATTTAACAATAAACCTTCCCATTAAAGGATTACATCAATAAAAATCTCCCAGGTCATCTAACCTTTAAATGCAAATATCAAGTGCGAAAAATTAAATAACTACATCACAATAAGTAAAATAAAGTCTGACAATATAAAAGTCAACATGTTTACAAGTCTTTAATACTTGTTCATCTTTCCTTTCCCTTTACTGGTGGTAGGTTCGTCGACCTTCTCAACTTTACCTGTAATATTTATATAAGCAAGAGTGAGTAAACAATGCTCATTTGAAATGACAATGAATAAAACTTCATAACAACTGCCAAATGAATAGGCTTAATAGAACTGAATAATATGCTCTATCAATGATAATCAGAATCTAAAATATATATCTGAGGGTCATAAGACCACGAACTATGTCCATAGTTATAAGTATTCTTTCAACTTAAACTTTAACAGTCATAAGACTATTGTTAAGGTCTTTCCTTATATAGACTCCACATCTTAAGAGTGAATAATTGTCTAACCCCAATATATCATAAGGTGTTTCCTTATATAGACTCCACATCTTAAACCTTTTAGGACTTACGGTTTTAATTTAATTTCCAATCTAATTAGGAACTAAATTATTTAATAATAATAATAAGACTACTCTTATTAATTTGTAATTTAGTATTTCTCCAAATACTTAATTATAAACATTAAGCTATTTAATTTATTCCATTAATAAATTAAATATACTTAATTTATTATTATCAAGCCAATTAATTTGTAAAATATTAATATTAATAATAATTATAATAATACTAATAAGACCCCTTATTAATTTATAATTTAGTATTTCTCCAAATACTTAATTATAAATATTAGTATTCTTCAAATACTAAATTATTATTATTGAGCCAATTTATTCACAATAATAATAATAAGACTTTCATAATAATTTATAATTTAGTATTTCTCTAAATACTTAATTATATATATTAGCATTTCTCCCAATTTGAATTATTATTATTAAGCCAATTACTTCTAAAATAATATTTCTCTTTTGTGGTGTGACCCTTTAGGTTCAATATTATCTTTGGTAGTAGAATAAATAAATTATAACCATTCTAAAATTATTTATAATGAATTAAACTCCTTTAATTCATATATAAATAAATAGTATTTATTACACATCATAGTGACACCTTATAAATAATGTATCATGACTATCTGTATAATATGAAATCAATGTTTAATCACTTAAAACTTATTCAGTAATAGTTACCGTACATTTCAATCCTTCTACCATACAATGTCTCGATTAAACATAAGACATGAAATTTATGACAAGTCTTATTTTTTTTAATCATATGCATTTCAATTCTAAAATTCATAACTCCGATTAATGTAATTAAAAACTCCTTTCTAATTTTCATTCACCTTGACCAAGGATTTTCGAGTTGTCACTTATTGAATCACATAGTATTAGGTTTGTATATAACGAGCGTGATGCCCCCCCAAATCCGAGTACTTGAAACCCGTACTTGGTGCTACACAATACCATTCATTCGAATTAATTAATATATTACAAACTTATAAATTATATCAGAGTTGTCTAATCCTTAAGTAAGAGACCTTTAAGTACTTTATTACATGATAGATAACACATTATCATAATACATAACTATAGTTATTACAAATAACACTTTATAATCTACTCCTTCACTTTCCATTTGCCCTTATTCTTGCTAGAACCTTCTAGTCGAACATGTTTAGCTGAAAACATTTAATTTTAAATCAAGAATGAGCATTTAATTGTTCAACAAGTAATAGCAATTAATAGACATTAGCTGAAAGAAATAAATGTTTTCTTTTAAGTATACTTCTACAACGAATCAATAGTTATGAATGTGACGCTTTGACACCCCCAAATCTGGGTACTTCATTCCCACAATATTTTGCGTTCACTTGATAAAAATAATCATTTCTAACTACCCATATATAATAAAATTTAACAATAAACCTTCCCATTAAAGGATTACATCAATAAAAATCTCCCAGGTCATCTAACCTTTAAATGCAAATATCAAGTGCGGAAAATTAAATAACTACATCACAATAATTAAAATAAAGTCTGACAATATAAAAGTCAACATGTTTACAAGTCTTCAATACTTGTTCATCTTTCCTTTCCCTTTACTGGTGGTAGGTTCGTCGACCTTCTCAATTTTAGCTGTAATATTTATATAAGAAAGAGTGAGCAAACACTGCTCACTTGAAATGACAATGAATAAAACATCATAACAACTGCCAAATGAATAGGCTCAATAGAACTGAATAATATGCTCTATCAATGATAATAAGAATCTGAAAAATATATCTGAGGGTCATCAGTGGGACACCGCTGTGGGGAGACCCCCTCGAACCCACCGCCGTCAATTGCACGATGGTTGTGATTTAACGAGATTTTTTTAATTTAATTCTTAATATTTATTGAAGTAAATAAATATTTTTGATGATTTAATTATTAGATTAAATAATTAATTGATGCAAGTTGTTGTAGATTAATTTAATTATATGTGTTACATTTATTAAATTAATATGGAGAATTTTTATTATCGAAGTATGTCATTATGTGAGCTTATTGTATTAAAAGAAATATTTAATAAGTCTAATGTTATTTTAATTAATTTAATTATTAATTAGAAAATTAATAATTTGACATTATTTATTAATGAGAAAATTAATTATGTGACTATGTGAATTTATGAGAATTTATTATATTTTATTTAAAGTAAATTAAATAAGATATTGATTTTATTTTATGAAGGGTGTGACATTTACAAACTATACAATAAGATTTATTAAAATAAAGGGTTTTAAAATCTAGCATGCTAGCCAAACATGGCACTAAGGGAGGTTGGGAGCAGTTACCCATGATAGGTAACTGACCTCCACAACACGTCAGTTCCTTTTCTATTTATTTCATACGTCTTCTTCTTCATTTTTTTTAAGTCTGACATAACATCACAGAGAGAGATTAAGAAATTATTGAAGGAGAGTGTAAGTTGTGTGATTTAAAGGATTAATTGAGAAGGTTTCAATTCTACTCATTCATACTCTGGGTAATTTTCTCCAAACCCAAATTCTTATTTTACGTCATTGAGTTTTCATAAAAAAATGGCTTTCAAGTTTTCTATAAAATCTCTGTATTTGGGAAATGATATGATTATAAGTTTACATATGTGTTAAATGTTATCAAATTGTATTTGATTATATATATTATGTAAACCATATCATCAAATTCATGAAAACATGTCGTATATGATTGCTGTAAAATTTCAGAGTTTGGGTTATGGCCATATGGCCTTATAAGTTGTGACGCCCCCAAAATAGGTATACATCACCCATTCTGAGTTGTCAATACATGGTACAGAAACAACTACAACTTTATTATTACAATAGTAAAACTGTGAGTTTAAATACAAATATTATCTTCTAGACAATATTTATACTCAAATAAATCCTCATCACATTTATTGATACATTATTTTACAAAAATGGTGAGGACTACTAAACAATCCTTTCTAAAACCTTCATTCCATACCAGAGGCTCGTACTTTCGCTATATTCTCGCCTCTTGAGAAGAATGGAACAAAAAGGAAAAGGGTGAGCTCAACTAGCTCAAGAAGAATATTATGACTAAGATAATATACAACAAATTATCGTTAGTCTTCAACAGGGAAAAATTTAATAGAATACAATAGACAACAAGTTTCAGATCAATATTCGCAGCGGAAATAATAATTCATAGAAGAGTTACGTAGAGAATGAAATCTACTATAATCTATGAATTTAACAGTCCATCATCAATATTTTATCCCTGTAACATCAATCAATATTCATCTCAAATCAAACATTCATCTTTGCACTACAGGCCAAAGATATTCATCAGTCGGTCATGTTCATCTCAACACCTGTTCATCTTTGCACTACAGGCCAAAGATATTCATCAGTTGGTCATGTTCATTTAAACACCTGTTCATCTTTGCACTACAGGCCAAAGATATTCTTCAGAAATCATTCATCTTTGCACTACAGGGCCAAAGATATTCAATAATATCATCATTTAGACTGAGGATGATGAAAAATATTTTTAAAGAACGAATCCAGTGAAACAAAATGACAAGGATTAAGGATTAATGATTCGTACCTTTGTTTTATCCATGTCCAACAATACCTCAAAAATAATCATAGTGGTGTAAAATTCAAGAATGATCAAAACATGGATACAATTAAAGCTAGTATCCGAATAGATATTTTGGACTTAAAAGAAGAAATTTTATTTTTCTATGAATAGTGCCGATATCGTGAATAGTCAGATACGTGAATAAGTAACTCCAACACCAAAAGATAGAAATTCCACAAAAAAACATTTTCACGCTTCATGAATAGTACTCGTGAATAGTAACTCGTGAATAGTTACTCATGAATAGTAACCCGACATGAAAAAGTTCCAAATTTGATAAAACTTCAGATCAACATTTCAAAGATAATGATATTGAAGAAATAATATCATTACGAAAAAATAATATCCCTTACCTCAAAAAAGAAGATTGATTGGAATAACATTTGAATGAACTTGCATCGTATATCAATACTCAAAGTATACTCAAAATACTCACAAGAATACGCTCAAAATATCGAGAGAGAAATAGAGAAAACTTTGGGTTTTAGTGTGATTTTCAATTCTAACCTAAGCACCCTATTTATAGAAATTGCTTAGAACACCAAAGCGTAAAATTTAATATAATATTAATATAATTATACAAATTTTCCTTAGCCCACCTTTTGGTCAAAACACCAGCCACACATGTTAATGATGTCCAAAAAATACAAAAAACGTTTTTCTTAACAAAATAATTTAAACTCCCAAAAATCAATTATTTTGAACTTGAACTTCAATAATTCATAATAAATAGCCCTTTCATCAGAAAATTCGAATCTCATGAGTTTTTATAGGAATTTCAATTCTCTACAACTTTGCAGAAGAAAGTGTTTTCAAATTCCAAATAGAAATTGACCGAAATCCACAAAGCAGGCGATTTTATTGTGCTATAATCAAATTTCAATCAATAAATGGGGTCCACCGACATGTTTAACATGTTTTAAATATTTATTGCAACAAAAATACTCTTCCTCCTCGTATACTCATATATCCCACATTCGTTGTAAAAATATCACATAGTTAATATATTATTAAAATAATATATTTAAATGAATTATTTTATCGAAAAAGATAAAATATTAATTTTCAACAATTGTCATTTTAAAAATTTTCTCCATCTATATCCACATAAAATCAATATTTTCCTCATCATATAAATCAATAATTAATTATTCACAAATAATATTACAGAATCACAATATTGACAACCGAGCGCAGGTTCAGAAAGAGGGGCTTTCAATAAGAATTTCTTCTTCTTGCGCAAGCAATTAGGTGACCAAACCTCTCCTTAGACGTAACTTTCTAGACATTGTCAATAATGTTATCTAATAATATTATTCAGATAATATGAATTATTGCTTCGATAATGAAAAATATCTTGTGTAATGACAATTATTGAAACAACAAAGAATATAAAATATCAACTTGACAATTATTAACTCAATAAAATCTTTGAGCAATTAATTATCGTAATCATTATTGAGTAGTGCCTTCACGTAAGAATCAATAATTGGTGCAATACCGCAGCTAATCGCTTTCAACAACAGCGTATTAGTGTATTTTAACCGGGTATTCCAACAAAGATAACTGCAACAACTACGCCGTTATTTAAAAACAACTTATATTTGTCGTTTTCTTCATCCAATCGCTTTTCGTTATGGGCCCACACATGCATGCTTGGTCAGCATGCGAATATTCCCCGACAAAGATTTAATATTCCCACGACCAAACGAATATTCCCTAAGCGATAATGAATATTTTATAACCACTTGCTTATTTTGAAATATTTGCGTATTTAACCCTTAACTATCCACATTAATCAAATCAACCCTTACTATTTCAAAATAATAAATAAAGGAAATTCCTTTTTATTTAAAAATTTTGGGGTCTTACAACCTCCCTCCTTATGAAATTTCGTCCTCGAAATTGGACGTGACGCATACACAGTGTTTGAAAAGGTGAGGATACCTCGCTTTCATTTCCGTTTCCAATTCCCGTGTCATCTCCTCATATAGCATGATTCCTCCACAAAACTTTAACTTGTGGTATGACCTTTCTTGGCGTAGGGACATGCTCCTTCCTATCCAAGATCTTGACAGTACCTCCTCATACGTTAAGTCTTGGCTATCTCGTCCGGTTCTAACTCAATAACGTGGTTCGGGTCTTTCACATATTTACTGAAATGTAGATATGTGAAACACATTATGAACACGAGACATACTCGGAGGTAACGCAAGTCTATATAGGCTACATTTCCTACTCGGTCAAGAATTTGAAATGGACCAATAAATCGTGGATTGTGCTTTCCTCTCTTCCCAAATCTTGTAACTCCCTTCCATGGAGCAACTCGTAACAATCATGATGATCCCCTACATTAAATTCCACGTCCTTTCGATGAAGATCCGCATAACTCTTCTCATCGATCTTGTGCCGCTTTGTATCGTTGTCGAATCATTTGGATCTTTTTCGGTGAGTCATACACGTATTTAACTCGGGTCCCAACAATGTTGCTTCACCCACCTCATCCCAACATATTGGAGAACGACATTTTCGTCCATATAATGCTTGAATGGAGCCACACCTATACTTGCACGATAAGCTGTTGTTGTAGGAGAATTCCACCAATGGTAAATACTTATCCCAACTACCCTTGAAGTCTAGGACACGAGTCTTAATAAATCTTCAAGAGTTTGAATAGTCCTCTCTGATTGTCCGTCCGTTTGGGGATGGTATTTGAACTAAATCGCAAATCCGTGCCTATAGCTTTTTTGCAAGCTAACCCAAAATCTTGAAGTGAATCTTGGGTCACGATCCAAACTATGGATATGGGCATGCCATGCAACCTCACAATCTCATTTACGTACATACTAGCAAGACGTTCAAGTGAATAAGTCTCCGTGATCGGCAAGAAATGAGCGAGACTTGGTTAATCTATCAACAATAACCCAAATAGCATTGATGCCTTGAGAAACCGTAGGAAGACCCCAATAATTGAAATCCATGGTAATGTGTTCCCACTTCCATTCCGGAATCTCAAGTGGTTGCAACGGACCCTTAGGTACTAGATGCTCCGCTACTTTACACGTTGGCAAGTTAAACACATCGAGATAAACTTTGCAATCTCTCTCTTCATATTGTTCCACCAAAATGTATGTCAAGATCACGATACATTTTAGTACTTCCAAGATGGATTGCAAATGGCGTATTGTGTGCCTCTATCATAATCTTGTACTTCAAATCGAGTCGTTAGGAACACAAAGTCTAGAGTGGACTCAAGTATTCCTTCTTCATCAATTCTCGCTTAGGAATAGCTCCTTCTTGTACTTTCTTCTTCATACGCATCGGCTCAAGATTCGGTGGCTTGAGCAACCTTAACTTTTTCTATTAAAGTTGGCTCTACGCGTATACTTGACATCATCGCACTTTTCGTCCCCGCATATCATCTTCTACTCAATGCGCGTCTACTACCACGTTCGCCTTACCGGGATGGTATTGAATAGTGTGGTCGTAGTCTTTCAATAGCTCGAGCCAACGTCATTTGCCGCATGTTGAGTTCTTTTTGAGTGAAGAAATATTTAAGGCTTTTATGGTCCGAATATATCTCCACTTTCTCCCCATATAGATAGTGCCTCCATATCTTTAAGCTAAACGATGCTGCCGCTAACTCTAGATCATGAGTAGGATAATTCCTCTCATACTCTTTAAGTTGTCTCGAGGCATAGGCTATGACTTTCCCACGTTGCATGAGAACACATCCTAACCCTTTGCCTCAAGCATCGTCAGAGATAACAAATCCATCCAAGAACCGGATGGTATTGTTAGAACAGTCTTAGAAATAAGTCTCCTCTTAAGCTCTTGGAAACTCTTCTCGCATTCTTCATTCCAAACGAATTTTGTATCCTTCCGAGTTATTTGAGTTAATGGAGTAGCGATTCGAGAAAACCCTTCCACGGATCTCCGATAATAACCAATTAAGCCCAAAAGCTACGTACTTGATCACCACCGACTTGGTTGCTCCCAACTTTGTATTGCTTCAATCTTCGCCGGATCAACAGATACTCCATGTTTTCGACACCACGTGCCCAAGGAATGCTACTTCCTCGAGCCGAACTCGCATTTCTTCAATTTGGCATATAGTTGGTTTTCACGAAGCCTTTGGAGTACCGACTTCAAATGGTGCTCATGATCTTCACGACTTTTGGAATATATAAGGATGTCATCAATAAAGACAACAACGAATCGATCCAAATATTCCTTGAATACTCGGTTCATCATATCCATGAAAGCCGCAGGAGCATTAGTTAGTCCGAAAGACATGACTAAGAATTCATAATGCCCATACCGAGTTCTCAAGGCGATCTTTGGAATATCCTCGATTCTAATTTTCAAATTGATGATATCCGAGCGAAGATCGATTTTGAAAAGAATTGTGCCCTTGCAATTTGGTCAAACAAGTCATCAATATGAGGTAGAGGATACCTATTCTTGATGGTGACATGGTTCAATTCCCGATAGTCAATACAAAGTCGCATACTCCCGTCTTTCTTTTTACAAATAAAACAGAGCACCCCAAGGAGATGTACTAGGACGAATGAAACCGATGTCCAACAATTCTCGTAGTTGGACCTTTAACTCCTCGAAGTTCAATAGGAGCCATTCGATATGGGGTTTTAGAAATGGGCTTTGTATCAGTTCAAGATCAATAAAGAATTCAACTTCACGTTCGGGGTAGACCGGAAGTTCTTCAGAAATACGTCGGAAAGTCAATAACAACAGGAATATTATTCAAATTTGACGTGTCTTTATTCAAATCCATAACATGGGCTAAGAAAGCTTAACATTCGTTTTTCAATAAACGAATAGCTTTATGATTAGATATGACAAGTGATTGATTTTAATGGTTTAGTTGCTTGAAATTGCATAACAAAGTTGGTTAGGAATATGAAAACTAACAACCTTACGAAAACAATCAATTTTGGCATGATGAGTAGTTAACCAATCAATCCCTAAAATCACATCAAAAGCAAGTATCTTTAAAGAGATAAGGTCAGCAGGTAAGGTGATGGTGCCAACTTGAATCAAACAAAATTTATAAGCAAGTGGATGTGATGAAAGTTTCTCCTAACGGAGTTTCCACAGATAGGTCAAAGTCTAATTTCTCCCGAGTCAAGTTTAAGCGTTGAGCACAAGCAGGAGAGATAAATGAATGGGTAGCACCGATGTCGAGTAAGGTATAAACTTCGCAAGAATTTATAAATAGCTTACCCGTGATCACCTCGTTTGGGTTCCTCGCATTATGACCACCACAACAAACGCTTCTTCCGGAATCGTTGACTTTGACTTTTACGGACGATGTCTTTTGAGTCACCGTCCCCATTGAACTAGGTTTCGCTCATCGTACAATCTCGAGCGATATGTCCTTCCTTTCCACAATTATAGCATACCTTGAATCTGTTGTGGGCGTTTTGGTGATATGTCCCTCTTTCCGCATTTGTAGCATATGACCGGTGGTCGTTCTCCTCCCTTAGAAACCGATTCTTTAAGACCGCTGTCTTCACATAGTCGTTGTTAAATCTCCTCTTTTAAAATCTCCTCCGACTCGCTTCTTACATTTTTCATGACCATGATTACCACCGAGTGGTTACCATTTCTGTCCGTCATTTTCTTTTCTCCACAGGTTATCATTATTCATTGTTCGCTATCTCTCGTACGATCCCGGTTATGGTCCCTCAGTTGGACTGTAGTACTCGTTATCTCGCTCTAATAATTGAGCCCCTGCTTACAACATCCGAATAAAGAGAAAGTTTATGAGAAATGAGATCTCGACGTATGCTGGGGTTTCAAACCTCTAAGAAACATCCGCCGTCATACGTTCCTCATTCTCCACCAAATGAGGTGCAAAACTGGATAACTCGCAAACTTTGCCTCGTCATTGAGACACCGCCATGTTGTTTTGCTCTAATCGATGAACTCCACTTCCTTCATATGACGAACACTTTCGGAAAGTATTTGTCATTAAATAGTCTCTCAAACGCGTCTCCCAAGACATGCCGAAAGGTGGATGGGGTACGCTTCACGAGACTCCCACCGATGAGTCTGCCTCACCACGGAACATAAAGGTGGCGAATGGAACCTTACATTCCTCCGTGCATCCCAAGACATCGAATATCTTGGTAATTTGTTTGACCCATGTTTTCGCCATGATCGGATCGGCTTTCCCTTAAATTCGTGGTCCCAACTCTTGAATCGCTTGTTTGTGACAACCCGTGAATTGCTATCATTTCCTCTCGTATTTTGAACACGAGTCTCCTAAATCGATTTTGCATGAAGCTGCAAAAAGCTTCTAAACATCCCTCGTTCATCATCTCCGCTCGGTGGTTTTGTTCACGGGAGGAACATTGCCACGACTGTTGCACGTTCTCTCCTCGTTGGTAAAGCAGGGCATCTCCACGGTCTCATTTACTCCCTTGTTAATATTCTCAATCGACATTCTCAAATCATGTCATAAAACAAGGGTTAATTAAGGAAATCAATATATCACATAATATCCTATATATGACCGACTAACTAAATAATAAGCTTAGGTAGGACACACTAGCGAAGGATTTACTCGTCTCTCCCTCCTAGTTCTATTCCCCGATCTCCGCCAGAGATCATATCCCTAAGCTACGATACCAACTGTGACCCTCATGGTGCTTCAACCTGACCTCACAATGGTACCTATCGGTTTGCCACCAAGAAAGCAGGCCCCCCTACGGAGAGTCCGGCTTGATTGCATCCCCATAAACAGAAGTCACCAAATGAGAGGCTCGGGGCTCTTTACTTATGGCTCGATACCAACCGTGGCGCCCCAAAATAGGTATACATCACCCATTACGAGTTGTCAATACATGGTACAAAAACAACTACAACTTTATTATTACAACAAGAAAGCTGTGAGTTTAAATACAAATATTATCTTCTAGACAATATTTATACTCAAATAAATCCTCATCACATTTATTGATACATTATTTTACAAAATGGTGAGGACTACTAAATAATCCTTTCTAAAACCTTCATTCCATACCCCAGAGCTTCGTACTCGCTATATTCTCGCCTCTTGAGAAGAATGGAACAAAAGGAAAAGGGTGAGCTCAACTAGCTCATAAAGAATATTATGACTAAGATAATATACAACAAATTATCGTTAGTCTTCAACAGGAAAAATTTAATAGAATACTGATAGACAACAAGTTTCGAGATCAATATTAGCGTGAAATAATAATTCATAGAAGAGTTACGTAGAGAATGAAATCTACTATAATCTATGAATTTAACGATACCATCATCAATATTTTATCCTGTAACATCAATCAATATTCATCTCAAATCAAACATTCATCTTTGCACTACACAGCCAAAGATATTCATCGATCGGTCATGTTCATCTCAACACTGTTCATCTTTGCACTCTGAGCCAAAGATATTCATCGATTAGTCATGTTCATTTAAAACACTGTTCATCTTTGCACTTTCTGAGCCAAAGATATTCTTGAGAAATCATTCATCTTTGCACTACTGGGCCAAAGATATTCAATAATATCATCATTTAAGACCGAGGATGATGAAAAATATTTTAAAGAACGAATCCAAATTGAAACAAAATGACAAGGATTAAGGATTAATGATTCGTACTTTGTTTTATCCATGTCCAACAATACCTCAAAAATAATCATAGTGGTGTAAAATTCAAGAATGATCAAAACATGGATACAATCAAAGCTAGTATCCGAATAGATATTTTTGACGAAAAGAAGAAATTTTATTTTTTGGTGAATAGTGCAAGTATCGTGAATAAAGGCTGTAGTATCGTGAATAGTAAATTCAAACACCAAAAGATAGAAATTCCAAAAAAAATATTTTCACGCTTCATGAATAGTAGACGTGAATAGTAACTTCGTGAATAGTAACTCATGAATAGTAACTCATGAATAGTAACCCGACATGAAAAAGTTCCAAATTTGATAAAACTTCAGATCAACATTTCAAAGATAATGATATTGAAGAAATAATATCATTCTGAAAAAATAATATCCTTACCTCAAAAGCGAAGACTTCCGATTGGAATAACTGAATGAACTTGCACCGTATATCAATACTCAAAGTATACTCAAAATACTCACAAGAATACGCTCAAAATATCGAGAGAGAAATAGAGAAAACTTGGGTTTACGGTGTGATTTTCAATTCTAACCTAAGACCCTATTTATAGGAAATTGCTTAGAACACCAAAGCGTAAAATTTAATATAATATTAATATAATTATACAAATTTTCCTTAGCCCACCTTTTGGTCAAAACACCAGCCACACATGTTAATCTTTGTCAAAAAATACAAAAAACGTTTTTCTTAACAAAAATAATTTAAACTCCCAAAAATCAATTATTTGAGACTTGAACTTCAATAATTCATAATAAATAGCCCTTTCATCAGAAAATTCGAATCTCTTGAGTTTTTATAGGAATTTCAATTCTCTACAACTTTACAGAAGAAAGTTTTTCAAATTCCAAATAGAAATTGACCGAAATCCACAAACGGGTGATTTTACGAAATTTATAATCAAATTTCACGGTAATAAATGGGGTCCACCAGAGCATGTTTAACATGTTTTAAACATTTATTGCAACAAAATACTCTTCCTCCTCAGTATACTCATATATCCCACATTCGTTGTAAAAATATCATGAGTTAATATATTATTAAAATAATATATTTAAATGAATTATTTTATCAGAAAAAGATAAAATATTAATTTTCAACAATTGTCATTTTAAAAATTTTCTCCATCTATATCCACATAAAATCAATAATTTCCTCATCATATAAATCAATAATTAATTATTCACAAATAATATTACAGAATCATAATACTGACAACCAGGCCGTTTCTAGGAAAGTGGGGGCTTTCCAATAAGAATTTCTCCTTACTGGCGCGCAATTAAGTGACCAAACCTCTCCTTAGATAGAACTTTCTAGACATTGTCAATAATGTTATCTAATAATATTATTCAGATAATATGAATTATTGCTTCGATAATGAAAAAAATTGTGTAATGACAATTATTGAAACAACGTGAATATAAAATATCAACGTTGAACAATTATTAACTCTCGATAAAATCTTTGAGCGGTAATTATCGTAATCATTATTGAGTAGTGCCTTCTTCACGTAAGAATCAATAATTGGTGCAATCGTGGTAATGCCGCTTTCAACAACAGCGTATTAGTGTATTTTAACCACCGGGTATTCCAACAAAGATTAACGGCAACAACTACGCCGTTATTTAAAAACAACTTATATTTGTCGTTTTCTTCATCCAATCGCTTTCCGTTATGGGGCCCACACATGGTCTCATTGTGTTGCGTTGCGAATATTCCCGAAGCGATCTGAATATTCCCACGACCAAACGAATATTCCCTGAACGATAATGAATATTTTATAACCACTTGCTTATTTTGAAATATTTGCGTATTTAACCCTTAACTATCCACATTAATCAAATCAACCCTTACTATTTCAAAATAATAAATAAAGGAAATTCCTTTTTATTTAAAAAATTTTGGGGTCTTACATAAGTGGTATTTAATAAGTTGATCATATATTATCCCTAAATTTTACACTTGTATATGTTTATGCATGTTGATACGAAGAGACCAAAGTTTAAATGAACGGATTCGATGTTATAACAAATCCGTAGTGTCAATTTTCATGAATTATTTTCAAAACCTTCAAGAACATCAAAGTCAGTGAAATTCACATATTTTAGTTGTGTGATTATGTGTTTTAATGGGATAAAACCATTCTATTAATGATGGGTAATGATTATGTATGAATTATATCATGTGGGTATGTCTAAATTCGTGTAGAAATTAAGAAATTGATAGAAATTGGCATGTTCTGCGATTTTTCACGAACTGCCATTTCTCAAGAATGATGCTGTTCTTGCGCTTTGCCGTTTTTACTTTTTTTTCCACCATAGTGCCAAAGCACCAAGTCTCAAAGCGCAGCGGTATACGGCGCTACCTAGCGCGCCACATATGAAAACCTTAGTACAAAAGTGGTAGCATGACTCCACTCTCCAAAAAGTTCAGAAACGAAAATTTTAAAGTGTTTAAGTCCATGAATGTGTTGTTAACTTAATGTAATGAACATAAAACTATGTTATAAGTATAATGAGATGTTAAAATAAATACTTAACATGTAAATAACATAATTACATGTGGATTGAATTATTGATTACATAATTAGCTTGTTATTCATGAAGTGTAAATTATGTGACAAAGTGGTAATTTGACTAAGTATAGTCAATATTCAAAATAGACAAAAGAATGAGTTTATGATTATTAGTTAAGTTATAATTAACTGGTATTGTGAATGTGAATGCTATGTAGGATTAAATTCAAAGAACGTGCTTAGTTAAAGTGTAATCTACGCACGAGGCAAGTTTCCTAACCCTACTTGTCATTATTGTTCAAGTTTATTATTTACCTCGAGTAAATTATCATTACTATTATTCAAGTTCAAATGTTATATTAAAGATTGATTATCTTTTCAAAGCATGATTCAGCTATACAATAATTGTCCTATTGTATACTTCTTGAGATTATTATTCAAATCGAATATCATTATTGTTGAACCTTATTAGACTAGTGAACTTTATTGATTCAACTAGTCTGTAGTTGATGAACGTTCTAAATTTCTGAACCCTTATTGAATTATCCAAACCAAACTTCCTTTGGTACGGACTCGAATGTCAAACTTAGATGAACAACCCTGTAAAGGGATTTACTTATGCGTTAACGTTAAGATATTGTGCACAATATGGTACTAAGGGCTGATCCCCCTAAGTACAAGTAGAAAGGTCCATAGTCTTATGACTGTTAAAGGTTTCAAGTATAACCCTTGATAACCTAGGACATAGTTCAAGGTCGTATGACCCTCAGTAAATCTTTTGATTCTTGCTATTCATTCTTGATTCAAAAGTTGAGCTTTTATTTCAGAAGTTATTATTTCTCTCGCATGTTATTATTCATTGTTATATTGTTATTGTGAGACCCCAGATTTTATCAATAAAGATTTAAATTTTGTTGAAATAATTTTTTTAATATTATGGTGTGAATTTGAGATAATATTATAGTTGTGGGTAGTATTTATAAATTTTACAAAGTATGCAAGTGGTTATATTATTTTCGATTGGTCGGGGAATATTCGGTTTAGCGAGGGAATATTCGTACAACGGCTCAATCATTGGTGGACCTAATAGAATTATTGTCGGATTGAAAGCGACAAAAATATTTTATTGAAATAACGACGGAAGTTTTACGTTGATCTTGTTGAACTACTCGGTAGTAAAAAAATACGAGAATACGTGTGGTTGCATAGTAGTTACGGTATTGATTATTGATGCTTATGTGAGAAGCCACTCGGTTTGATTCCATTATTGTCGATTAATAATATGAATTATTATAGCGATAATGACGTTTTGTTTTATTCAGTATTATTAACGTAATAAAAGCGAAACATCTTTTATATAAAATAGAATACTTTATTAAAGTTATTCTATAAATAGAATATATTATATTTTATTATGCATAGTGTTGCATAGTGTTTTGCATAGTATTGCATAGTGTTTGCATAGTAAAATGTTTTTATATAAATAGAATATATTATATTTTATTTAAAAGATTTTTCTTTAAATATGGACCGTCGATTAAAGTAAATCAATACGGACCGGTTTCATGGATTAGTTACTTATGCATTCCATTTTCCTATAAATAGAAGCTCATTCCTTCATTATTTTTTTACGAATTCATTGAAACTACAGAGAGAAATTATGAGAGAAGCTATATAGAGAAAATTATAGAAAGAAGAAGAGTATTACGCTACTTCACTACTTCTATATTAGGTTCTTTTACGGTAAGGGATATTATTTGTTGTACCGTGTAAGGGTGTTATTCTTTCTTCTTGAAGAGAACTTACATTATTCCATTCATTATTATTCATTGGAATAACTTCGTAAAAAGTGGCATACCCTATACATAACCTCAGATACGGCATACATACCCTATACTTGGTGAAATCCTTATGTTATTCCATTGCTTATTATTACATTGGAATAACTTCAGATATCTGTGATTTACCTATACTTGGTGACATTCTTCTATTATTACATTGGAACATCACATGCGTGTGATTTACAGGACTGGTTCCGCTTTTTTTATTATTCTGTTGGAACATCACATGCATGTGTTTTACAGGACTGGTTCCGTCTTTATCATTCTGTTGGAATATCCTATCGTGTGTTTTACCGGATGACCGTTCCATCTTTATTATTCTGTTGGAACATCACTGTCGATTGTGAATTTCACGACACGGTTCCGTTATTATTATTATTCATTGGAATAACACATGCTCATCGCGAAGCACCGCATGCATGGTGATTTCTTATGTTATTCCATTCTTTATTATACCCGGTTGGTTAAAACTTTGACTTTATACTCCATGAAATTAGTAGAATATCCTTGATATTTGCATTTCATCCGATATCTTTTCACGGAAATATTCTTCCGATCATTCTTGAATTTTACTCTATGAAACAAAGTATTATGTTGACAATTTGGACGTTAATAATTCATGGATTAAATAATTCTTGAACTTGTTTTATTGAATTATTATGTCATTGTCATCATCCTCATGTTATATTATGTTATCTTTGGCTTACGTGCATAGATGAACTTAGTATGATTATGACCGAGGATCATTCGGTATAATCATGACTTGATATAAATGATGTGACAAAAGTCCTCGGTGGCACTGTAATGCGTTGATGGATAGTTTTGGTATGATTATGACCGGGGTGATTCGGTATAGTCATGACCATTGATAATTTGATGAAAATCCTTGGTAGTAATACGAGGATGATTAGATGTGGTGGTTTATTTATTAAGTGAGTCTCAAATGATAAAAATTGATGAAAACCTTTTAAAACCTAAAAGATAGTAGACTTTATTCTCTACTTGACTCTTTTAATGGATTGCTTATTCCGCTGCTATGATTAAACTGGTTGTCTATTGTATTTTATCGGTTTAACAACTTTGTTGAAGGCTAATGATAATTTATTCGCATTATCTTAGTCATAATATTTCTTCTTGGGCTAGTTGAGCTCACCCTTTCTTTCTTTGTTTCTCTGTGAAATGAGAACATATATTTGAGACGAGTCGGGGAACGAAGTAATGGTCGAGAGGATAGCATTAGTAGTCCTCACTATTACGTGAAATAGTGTGATAATAGTTGTAATGAGGACTCCTTTTGAGTTTGTATAATATCTAGTAGACAATATTTGTATTCAAACTCACGATTTATGTCGTCAGTATTGCATACACGACGTTAGGTTAGTAAGTTGTATTTGAATTTATGTACCATGTAAGTGGAGACCCAAGATGGGTGGCGTATACCTAATTTTGGGGGGCGTCACGGTTGGTATCGAGCTTAGGGATATGATCCTGGCTAAAGATGCGAGATAAGAACTAGGAGGGAGAGGCGGGAATTCCTTCGCTAGTATGACCTACCTAACTTTATTTGGTATTTGATTGGTCGGTCAGAGTATAGTGATAATATGTTGCATGTCAATTAACCCTTATTTTGTGGCAATGTTTGAAAATGGCATCCGAGAATGTTGAGAATAGCAATGGAGCATGTGAGACCTGTTGATTCTCCACAGATTAATAATCGGGACAATGTGCAACGGGATGGCGATAATCCTCCGTAAACAACAACACCGATCAATTGATTGAACGATGAGTGACGTTTAAAAGGTTTTAGAATTCATGCAACATCAAAGTAAAGCGACTCTCGCCCAAAACGTGGGGTGGAAACACGGAAAACTCTCGGGCGGTCACCGCTAAACAATTCAAGGAGCTGGGACCACCGGAGTTTAAGGGAGAGCCAAAACCACTTGGCGAAGCATGGATAAAGCAGATTACCAAGATATTTGATGTCTTGGGATGCTCGAGGAGCAAAAGGTTCCTTTTGCCGCCTTTTATGTCTTGGAGAGGCTGATTCTTGGTGGGAATCGGTAAAAGCGTACTCAACCTCTTTGTCTTGAAGATATCTTGGGAGAAGTTCCAGAGTCGTTTCAACGACAAATACTTTCACGAAAGTATTCGCCACATGAAGGAGGTGGAGTTTATCAAGTTGGAACAAAACAATATGACCGTGTCACATCACGAGGCAAAATTTGCGGAGTTATCACGGTTTCGCCCCACTTGGTGGATAATGAAGAAGAGAATGGCACGAATGTTTTTAAGAGGTTTGAAGCAGAGATACGTCAACATCTTATTTCTCATAAAGCGTGTTTTTATTCAGGATGTTGTAAATAGGGCTCGATTAGTGGAGTAGCGATAACGAGTCAACCTTAACTAAAAGAGAAGCGGTAAGCAAAATTATAATACCAATGAGAGTAGTCATCAAAGCGGTGACAACAAGCGTGGAGGAATCAACGGCCGGATATGGTAACCACTTGGTGGTAATCGGGGCCAAAACAATAAGAATGGACATTTCAAGAAAAGGAGATTCAACAATGATGGAAAGACGCAAAGACCAAAGCTTTTGTTGTTAAGGAAGGAGAAGGACCACCTATTATATGCTTCAAATGCGGAGAGAGGGACACATCGGTCCAAGCTGCGCCATGCCAGCCCAAAGCATGTTATAATTGTGGAAGAGAAGGTCACTTAGCTCGATTTTGTCGTTTACCGAAGACAAATTCAACTAGGATGGAGGCACCAAAGGCTGTCCCAGACAAACCAAAGCCGGTAGTTTAAGAGAGAGCGTTTTTTTTCTCGTGACGAGGAACCTGAATAAAATTATCACGGGTAAGTTAATCATAAGCTCTTGCGAAGTCTATACCGTATTAGATACCAGTTCTACCCACTCTTTTATTTCACCTAGTTGTGTTCAACGTTTGAATTTGACTCCGAAGAAGTTAAACTTTGACTTATTGGTTGAAACTTCATTAGTAGGAGCCTTCGTTACCGCTACTATTTTTAAATCTTGTTTAATTCAAATAAACGTTTTCACGTTACCTGTCGATCTTATCTCTTTGAAAATACTTGCCTTTGAGGTAATTTTTGAAAACGATTGATTAACTACTCATTATTCTTTTTGTAAGGTTGTTAGCTTTCATATTCTAACCAACTGTTATCACTAATTCAAAGTAACCAAACCCTAAAGTTAATCATTGTCATATCAAGCCATAAGTAAAGAGCCCCGATCCTTTCGTTGTTGACTTCCTTGTGTGGAATGCGTCGAAGCCAGACTTTCTGTAGGCGACGTCGTGAATGAAGATGGCAAGTTTATAGGTATCATTGTGAGATGCTATCTAGGTTAAGGGATAGAAGTCACAGTTGGTATCAATGTGACGTATTATCCAAGTCTTGGATGAGAGTCAAAGATTGAATGATATTTCTATTATTAATAAATTTTCTGGCGTATTCTTGAAGACTTCTTAGCCTACTTAGAGCGTGAAATCGAATTTCGTATTGACCCCAGTATAAAACCCATTTCTTAAACCCTCAAATATTTCTTCAACTAAATGAATAGTTTACGTGGTTTATGATGAAAGTCATAATAAAAGCATTGAAATAATAAAAATCATGGGTATTCGTGGTATTAGTAAGTTTTATGATGAGTTATGTTGGTTAGTATGTAAAAACATGAAAGTTTCTTAGAAATCACAAAGGGTTGAAAAATCAGATTTTGGTGAAAAACGTAACATGAAATTCAATTGACCACATCTCTTATTATATTTTGAATTTTTGAATGTGGTCAAGTCCTAGAGTTAGATCTACGAGTTACCTAACTAATCCAAGTGGAATTACTGGAAAAGGTGTTGTGGATTTTTGTGTGGACTGATTTTAGCAAAGGAGGCCAAAGCTGTAAATTTCGAAAATGCTACTGCCCAGAAACTTTAAGGGACTGTTTCGGCCACTTAAATTATGAGAAAAATTCTGGGTTTTTGGGACATGAAGGTATATGGTATAAAGTATCTCCTGTCCAAAAATGAGCTCATTTCGACTTAAAATGAGCAAGTTATGACTATTTCAATATTTAGGTTTTTCCGATTAAATGACGCTATAACCTTAGGAGTTCTATAACTCCGATGACCATGAAATTTAAACTAGAAGCTCACGTTAACATGTGTAAGGTCCTGCCAAGATTTGGGAATTTTGGAGTTAAACTTGAGGTAGCTAATTTCTTAAGGAATTAATTAGAAATTGATTTTTGAAAAATAGTAAATGAATTTTAAAATTCGAGAAAAATATATTTTCATTATGGGACTATATTATGCTAAATCCCAGAAAAGAAATATTTTTGGGACTGATTTAGTATTTTCATGAAAATAGTTTAATTCTGAACATATGAGTTAAATATGTTATGTGAAGTAACAAAGTTGAAAATAGGATTTTATGGCTAGAGAATCCTATATAGAGTATATGCATATTTTTGATGAGGATTTGATAATTAGTGATGATATTTTATGAGTATGGCATTTTTGAATGATTAAATGCATTATATGTAAAAGCGTAAACAATTGAGATAAATTGTTTATAAATTTAAGAAGTGATTAAAATATTGTTATAATATTAATGTTATTAGATTATGAGATTATTAAGTGATTGATAACATGGGGATATTCTTGAATCTGGATAAATTATATTATAAATGTTTAATATTTATCCTTTATCTCATTTGATTGATTCTTTATATCATTATCCTCATGTTTATATTATGTTGAAAGTCATCTCGTGGCACTGTAGTGCATAGATGGACTTGGTATGATTATGACTGAGGGATTGTTCGGTATAATCATAAGTAGTAATTGAAAACACAATTATCTTTGGTAGTAGTGCATGGATAATTTGTGGTCGTGATACTAATGAATACACAATTATCTTTGGTAGTAGTGCATGGAAAAATTTGTGGTCGTGATCTTAATGAATACACAATTATCTTTGGTAGTAGTGCATGGATAATTGTGGTCGTGATACTAATGAATACACGATTATCTTTGGTAGTAGTGCATGGATAATTTGTGGTCGTGATACTAATGAATACACGATTATCTTTGGTAGTAGTGCATGGATAATTCGTGGTCGTGATACTAATGAATATCCTTGGCACTGTAGTGCGGGGATGATTCGATGATATGGATTAATTATTGAAAGTGAGTCTCGTGAATGAAATATTAATTCATGGATGTGGTAAAAGTCATCTTTGGTAGTAGTGCATTGATAGACTTGGTATGATTATGACCACGGATTATTCGGTATAATCATGATCAGTAATTGAAAACACGAATATCCTTAGCCCGATGGTGCATGGATAATTCATGGTTGTGATACTATTAAAATTTGAGTCTCGGTATTATTGGTTTTACTGAGTTATATATCTTTGCTTTTGTAGTGCAAAGATGAATTGTTAATAAATATCTTTGGCTCAGTAGTGCAAAGATGAATTGATATCTTTAGTAGGATTGCAAAGATGAACTTAATATTTTCAACGATAAAGGTATTCAAGGTATCCTCACCTCTTTATCATACCAGCACGTACCCCTAATTTCGAGGGCAAAATTCCATAAGGAGGGAGATTGTGAGACCCCAGATTTTATCAATAAAGATTTAAATTTTGTTGAAATAATTTTTTAATATTATGGTGTAAATTTGAGATAATATTATAGTTGTGGGTAGTATTTATAAATTTTACAAAGTATGCAAGTGGTTATATTATATTCGATTGGTCGGGAATATTCGGTTTAGCGAGGGAATATTCGCATAACTACTCAATCATTGGTGGACCCACAATAGAATTATTATCGGATTGAGAAAGCGACAAAAATATTTTATTGAAATAACGACGGAAGTTTTGGTTGATAATTGTTGAACTACTACTCAGTAGTAAAAGTACGAATACGTGTGGTTGCATAGTATACACGGTATTGATTATTGATGCTTATGTGAGAAGCCACTCGGTTTGATTCCATTATTGTCGATTAATAATATGAATTATTATAGCGATAATGACGTTTTGTTTTATTCAGTATTATTAACGTAATAAAAGCGAAACATCTTTTATATAAAATAGAATACTTTATTAAAGTTATTCTATAAATAGAATATATTATATTTTATTATGCATAGTGTTGCATAGTGTTTTGCATAGTATTGCATAGTGTTTGCATAGTAAAATGTTTTTATATAAATAGAATATATTATATTTTATTTAAAAGATTTTTCTTTAAATATGGACCGTCAGATTAAAGTAAATCAATCTGGACCGTTCATGGATTAGTTACTATGCATTCCATTTTCCTATAAATAGAAGCTCATTCCTTCATTATTTTCTTACGAATTCATTGAAACTCTAGAGAGAGAAATTATAGAGAGAAGCTATAGAGAGAAAATTATAGAAAGAAGAAGAGTATTCTGCTACTTCACTACTTCTATATTCAGTTCTTTTACGGTAAGGGATATTATTTGTTGTACCCGTAAGGGGTGTTATTCTTTCTTCTTGAAGAGAACTTCTGTTATTCCATTCATTATTATTCTGTTGGAATAACCTGTAAAAGTGGCATACCCTATACATAACTTTGTGTATGTGCAGATACCCTATACTTGGTGAAATCCTTATGTTATTCCATTGCTTATTATTACATTGGAATAACTTTGTATCATGTGGTTTACCCTATACTTTGTGACATTCTTCTATTATTACATTGGAACATCACATGCGTGTGATTTACAGGACTGGTTCTTTTTATTATTACATTGGAACATCTTGTGCGTGTGTTTTACAGGACTGGTTAAAATCTTTATCATTCATTGGAATATCCTATCTCGTGTGTTTTACACCGGATGCGGTTCCATCTTTATTATTCTGTTGGAACATCACAGCCGATTGTGAATTTCACGACTGGTTCCGATTATTATTATTACATTGGAATAACACATACATCTGCGATACCGCATGCATGGTGATTTCTTATGTTATTCCATTCTTTATTATACCCGGTTGGTTAAAACTTTGACTTCTATACTCCATGAAATTAGTAAAATATCCTTGATATTTGCGTTTCATCTAAGTATCTCTTTCACGCGAAATATTCTTACGATCATTCTTGAATTTTACTCTATGAAACAAGTATTATGTTGACAATTTGGACGTTAATAATTCATGGATTAAATAATTCTTGAACTTGTTTTATTGAATTATTATGTCATTGTCATCATCCTCATGTTATATTATGTTATCTTTGGCTTACGTGCATAGATGAACTTAGTATGATTATGACCGGGATCATTTCGGTATAATCATGACTTGATATAAATGATGTGACAAAAGTCCTCGGTGGCACGTAATGCGTTGATGGATAGTTTTTGGTATGATTATGACCGGGGTGATTCGGTATAGTCATGACCATTGATAATTTGATGAAAATCCTTGGCCGTAGTGTACGAGGATGATTAGATGTGGTGGTTTATTTATTAAAGTCGAGTCTCAAATGATAAAAATTGATGAAAACCTTTTAAAACCTAAAAGATAGTAGACTTTATTCTCTACTTGACTCTTTTAATGGATTGCTTATTCCAGCTGCAGATTAAATTTGGTTGTCTATTGTATTTTATCCGCTTAACACTTTGTTGAAGGCTAATGATAATTTATTTCGCATTATCTTTAGTCATAATATTTCTTCTTGGGCTAGTTGAGCTCACCCTTTCTTTCTTTCACCGTTCTCTTGAGGAAATGAGAACATATTTGGACGAGTCGGGGACGAAGTAATGGTCGGAGGATAGCATTAGTAGTCCTCACTATTACGTGAAATAGTGTGATAATAGTTGTAATGAGGACTCCTTTTGAGTTTGTATAATATCTAGTAGACAATATTTGTATTCAAACTCACGGTTTATGTCGTATTGTACCTACCTACAGTTAGGTTAGTAAGTTGTATTTGAATTTATGTACCATGTAAGTGGCGACCCAAGATGGGTGACGTATACCTAATTTTGGGGGCGTCACAGTTATACTTGTGGGCAATCGTGCTTACTCTTGCTTAATAATAACATTGCAGTTAAGAACGAAAGAACCGACGAACCTTCCACTAGTAAAGGCAAGGGAAAGGTTA